>CM047587.1:17747465-17788053 GCA_026184515.1 Peronosclerospora sorghi | reverse complement strand
GGTCGGTGCGTATATACGCACCTGTGAGGCGTGTAAGAGGGTTAGACTCTCTGCAAGTTCAGCTGCGCCTTTGGCGAGCTTATCGGTTCCAACGGAGTGTTGGAAATCCATTATAATGGATTTTAGCTCCGGTTTTCCGAAGGATAAGGCTGGGAACACCGGCATATTGGTCTTTGTAGACCGTTTGGTCAAGATGGCTCACCTGGCGGCGGTGCCAGAGTCCATAGATGGACAAGGAACAGCAAAAGTGTTCCTAGACTGTGTCTTTCGACAACATGGTCTACCTGATTCCGTTGTGTCGGATCGGGATCCCCATTTTACGGGACAATTCTGGGGAGCGTTGTTTAAGGTCTTAGGCACCAAGCTCCTCATGTCCACTGCGTATCACCCGCAGACGGACGGTCAGACGGAACGCGTTGCTCGCGTTGTGGAGGATATTCTCCGGAGTTTATGTCCGGATTCTCCAAAGAGTTGGAGTGAGATGCTTCCGATGGTTGAATTTGCTATCAGCAATTCGGTACATGCATCTACGGGGTTTACCCCGTTTTACGTGAACGGATTGGTGAATCCGAGGGTTCCGTTGACGCCACGTGTGTGTGGCCCAGGGCGAGGGGGGAGGATTCCCCGATGTCAGCCCTGTATCTGTGCGAAAGCACATCGATAAGTTTTTATCGACGCGCCTTAGTGTCTTACGACACGTCTGCGATGCCATGGCGGAAAGCCAAGACAAGCAGAAGGAGCAAGCTGACCGAAAGGGGCATCGTAATAAAAAGGTATACAAAGTAGGAGAAAGTGTTTTATTAAACGCTAAAAATCTTCCTACACATGCAGTTTCAAATGTGTTGCGAAATAAACTGCGCCCCAGGTTTGTGGGTCCCTTTACGGTGTTAGCCCGAAAGGGCTTGTCGTACACCTTAGACATTCCGAAGGCGATGCGTACGCATCCAACCTTTTATGTGGGTATGCTTAAGCCATACCAGAGCCCGGTGGTGGGTCCCCTCGCGGAGGAGGGTGAGAAACCGGATATCCAAAAGGCGCAACAGGCCGGAACATCTCCGACAGGGTTGATATACGACCCTGAAGCTCCGCAACGAGAGTTTCGAGAGAGGCAAGCCGCTCCTCGAGGCGTTCATTCGAACACCCCTCGTTGAGGAGTTCCTCCTGAGCATCTTGGATGTGAAGGCTGTGCCGATCACAGCGCTCGTGGAAGTCACGCCGCAAGAGCGCGACCCCCTCCTCCAGTGCTCGATACGGTGGGTACGCCACATTATCATGTGGAACGCCTGATGGCACGACGCCATCACCGGGGTGAGACCCAGTACCTGGTGAAGTGGAAAGGGTATCCACATTCCCAGAACTCGTGGTAGTAACGAGACTCCCCTGCGGCAGGATTGCCGTGACGTCGTTGACGCTTTCGAGCGGGAGAATCCTGTTGTAGGTCAACTACCAGAGGGGCATGAGAAGCCTCTTCACTCCCAATAAGTGGGAGTTGGCCGGAGGCAGATGTGGCGACCACACTGTCTCCGGACACCAGGGTGGAGACAGGGGCGCTGGCGTAGCGCGTGCGATACGGAGCACGTAGTTGCTCCATCACCTTAGCTTTGGCAAATGTAAGGTGCAACACCCTCTCCACCCAAATGTCTCGACGGGAATAGCTGTCATGCAGCTCATCGAAGCTGGGGAGAAGCTTCTCCCCTTCCGCCCAAGCGCGGAACTTCTTCTCTGCGTCATCGGCACTTTCTCCAGGAGAAAGAACGAAAGGAACCTCGCGGAGGTTCTCAACAGGGGCACCTTGTGCCTGCCTGTTTAAGCGCTCTCGGTACGAGACGCTAGTGAACTGCTTTTGCGCAAGCAGTTGTTGCCGGAGTTTCTCACGGCGTTCGCGTTGGTACGGCTGTTCATCCGCGGGGCCAGGGGTATAGGACGCTAAACTAGTCCTTACCAAACGCCTGGCCCATTTTGGAAGGTCACGGGGACCATCGAAATTATAAGCCGCCCTTGACGGGCGTTTGGGGGCGCGCAACGCAGCCCTTAGTGCCTGTGCGGCAAGTTGGGAGTCTTGAGCTGCGTCCAGCCCATTAGTGATGATCGCCTTTGGCGATTCGGATGTATCATCCGATACAGTCAGGGGTGCCTCACTGGTCAGTGCATTTTCCTCTCGTGTGGGGAAGGGATTAGGCTGCCGACAACGCCGTTCGGCGCTGTCGGAGCGGCTCACCATTGGGGAGGTATCCCCAAAGGCATCCACGTCCGAGTTTTCGGAGTAGTCTACCTCTTCTAGAGGAGACGCCATAGCACCACTAGAGGTGTACATATGGATGGGAACTGGCGTTGGAGTTCTCCAACAAAATTTTGATTATTGAGTAAGCAATAGTCTTGATGGGTGAGGATGTAACGGGGTTACATTCGGGTTACATTTAGTGTTGGTGTACATGAGTACACCACGGTTGAGGTCAGTACTGGCCAGTTTGAAAGGTTTTGAACCTTTGGTTATTTTAACCAATCAGGGCATGGGCCCTTGGTGTGGTGGTGTCAGCCATCCACGTGTCAGTACACAGGTGTGTACACTACATTTTAGCTAGGTATGAATTAGGAATATTCTACTTAGTGTTACATATAGTCTATATTAGTTTAAATAATTACATATTAAATATATATTCAGTTTACTTTCCACTCCGTAGTACAGAAGCACGACCTCGACCGGTCGTGCGTGCAGTGAGTGCCGTAGCGTAAGTGGAGCCCTCCCCTTAGCTACACCCTTTGTAAGGGATCCTTGCCGTTAAGGCACTAGTACAGGCTAGAGTAAACTAACCCAGGAATCTTGGCCCCGAGTAGGAGAGCTCTCTCCTACTAAGCCCTTAATAAGGGCGTATCGGCTAAGTAGCGGCGAACGCCGCTTTAAGGAAAGCCTTCCTCTGTGCGCTAGCTGCACCGTGCGTATACGCACCGGCTACACCAATGGAATGGGCTGGTAACACACTCGGTGGGTCGGTGCTGGGAATCGACTTGTGGTCCAAATGTGGGAGACCGTGCTGGGTGGTGTACCCTGGGCGGAACTCTTCACCATGGGTACGGGCAGACCGGTTATACTTGGAGTGAGTATACTCCAAAGGGAAGATCGCTCAACCGATCGTAGAGCCCAACCAATATGAGAATAAAACTCCAATAATCCAATAGGGAGATCCAAATGAGAACGTGATACACTCCCCAAACGATATCTCCACGTAACAATCCAAAAAAAACTTAATAACACGTTCCAAACGTGCGTAACTTGAACTTGAGAAGCCGACAAAAGTGTACTCCCGTCGAGGGACTTCCGGCGGGCCAAGTGCGTCTGTAACGCGTCCCGGAAAGGTATAATGAGCTGGAGGGGATTACTCGACCCTCCGCTCCCAAACACTCTGCGGCGTGCAGAGGCGACTGATGTACTAGGCGAAAAGACCTCCGGTTGAGTTATAGGCCCAACAATTAAGACGTAAAACCAAAAACGCTCTTAGCAGGCAAAACCAAAACCAACACTAAACTCCCTACCCCCTATGGTCCCCAATATGTACAAACATGAAAATATGTAGTTACGCGCAATCTCATGTGACTTACCAAAATCCGTGTTCTTGACACCTCTTGTACATGATAGGCTTAAAAGCCTCCTGGATTTCCACCAATCCGATCTCCGATAAGCCGATCGGTGTGCTGCTGACGCAAAACGATCAAAATTGTTGGGTCCGCTTCGCCACAGCCGCCCCTGAGTCTGTTCACAGCCGCGCAACGGTAGCGGCCCGATCTCATCATATCCAGATCTTCACAGAAGCGGACTTCGACAATGGACGGATCTCTGAGTCCACCTTCGCCAGGTACTTGCCTTGTACACCTGATCGCCTTGTAACCTCTCTTGACATTCTTTGCTACAGGTGCCCTGCGTTCCTTATCGCCCCATATCGGTTCGCCGACCTGATCGGCCCGATCTGACAGCCCTCACAGCACGTCAGGGTCCGACATACCGGACAGGCATCAGATCGAGGCCGATCAGCTCAGGAAAACAGTCAATGAGCTCCAGTTCCAGTTAGACCTCAGGGATTTTTCACCTTCACTGCGGAAGGAGGTGAATACGTTGATCCCCATGTCCACGAAGTTGCAGGAGGTGACCGCTGAAAACGCACGTCTACGGGCCCAGATCTCCCAACAAGCAGCGCAAGGTAGGCCGATCGGTCTGTTTCCATCTTGGGTCTGCTCTGACCCTCCTTTGCATGTAGATCGGTTGCCCGCCGACACCGCCAAAACGTTCGACGCCTTATTTACGGCTGATCGGCAGTCGCATGATCACTGCGATCAGCTCCGAACGATCTTGGACGGGCTGATCGGCGCAAGGCACGATCTGTCTAGCTTGGAGGCTTACAGATCGCACCTCCTGGAACAACTCGCGGTGGTCAACCGGCAGAGGTTGGAGGATCAGTCCGATCGGACTTTACTCCGCACCCAACATGGTGACCTGGAGAGGCAGATCGGTGAGTTGCAGGTCTTGGTCCGGGAGCAGATCGGGAAGGTCGAGTCCTTCGAGAACCGATCGGACGCCTGGACCCAGGAATCAGATCGTCGCTCTGCGGCCGTAAATCGGTGCTACCAACAGTTGAATGACTTGTTGCACCGGCGTCCGGCTGCATGCTCTAGCGTTGACCGGTCTTCATAGGCCTTTCTGGTCGATCTGCATCAAGATCAGACCCGACGCCACTCATTGGCCAAAAGTAAGCACCCCGAAATTCCAAAAGTTTCCAAGAAGCGTAAGGACGCGTCGAAGGGCTCAAGGGAGCGGGGAATAACGCGCGACTCCGAAATCGAGGAGAATATAGCGGTGCCCCTAAAGAAAGCCAAGACACTGGCGCATCTCCCAAGCCCAAGATCGGATGCAGGTGACAAGTCTATCACCCCCAAATCTCGTGCGCCCTCGCGCCCCCGCGCCGCTCACATCAATCGTATAGAGGTCTCCTTCGGAGAGGACTCGGGGGGCGGATCGAGCGATTCCGAGTTCTTGATCACTGCTTTATCCAAGTCCCGATCCGATCAACGCCGAGGTTCCGTTCCTGCGAAGCCTTCTCGGGGGCTAATAAGGCGATCAGCTCCCAGGTGATGGTGCCGCACCGACGCGCGAGTCGACCGGACCGTTGCAATCGGGCGTGACGGCACATCTGGGCTGCGCCGTCACGCCCGATTGAAAGGGTTTGGGACCGGAGATCGACCTCTCCCATCGCTGACTTCGGAATGCCACTTTGTCGTGGTCACCGGGGCAGATCGGTAGCTTGCACCGATCAGCCCTGACCAAGCAAGGTCTAGCCCGGTCGATGTCCCGACCAGATTTCTGGCTTTTCCCTCCATCTCTGAAAACCCCTGACCCGTCTGCGTGGCGGGCGTATCTGGTCACTGGACCGCAAGTCGCCCGTCTGTATGCAGATCGACTATGGGAAGTGTTGCTCAGCGTCAAGTTGGATTCCGTGCTCGCGTCGACTCCTTGGATCGATTTGCTTCTGGGTCGACTTCGGGTTTTTAACACAGCTCACTGCCAAGCGATCTGGGAGTCTACCCATTATCTCCTCCTTCCCGCGGGTCGGAAGTTACGTGACCAAGACCTGATCTTGTATCAGAAGCGTCGAAAACAGCGTCGGAGTCGGGCGAGCGAGGCCTGGCTGACCCTATGCCAGTTTATTATGGAAGGGGTGCTGACCCGCAAGTGCGACATCGACATCTTTCTGTATCCGGTGTTTCTTCATATGGCCAAGCGTCACGTTGAGAGCCCCGGGGCGTTGACTGAGGATGGTATCTGGTATCCCGGTCTTCATTGTGACGAGCCTATCGTAGACCTTAAAAACGCCTTGATTCAGATCGATCGGAAGGGTCCCTGCGCAATCAGCACCGGAACCAGATCGAAGACCATCCGGCATTAACAATCGGTCGTCTGTGGGGTGACTGCGAATCGGGATGCGGCAGATAGCTGACCATATAATCCATAATACATGTCATCATTCTTTCCAAATTCCTGATCACCTGATCACTTGACCAAATTTCATCACTTTCTCCAAACTTCAACCAACACGTTATCACGCACAGTTTCCATTCACATCGCGAAAATTATCACCACGTTCGTCACTACACTACTCCAGTTCATCACAGTTCATCACGCTAATTCACAATAATTCAGACCTTACACATATTCACACCGATCGATATACTGATCGTTGCTACTGCGTGTCTTGATCTTCATCTTCATGAGTCTGCATCACTTCAAAGCGATTCCGACTAAATCGTTCTCGCTCTAACTCTCGTAGCAGTGCTCCGCAATTTAGATCGAGTTCGTCGATTCAATTTGCTTCGTCATGATCCTTCCGGCGGAGAAGACACGTTTCGGTTGGTGCCACCGAAACGTGTCTTCTTGACCGATCGGTAGCACCTTTTCCACCTCGAATTCGTCCTCTTCCAATGGCCTTTCCCAACTGTCCTCCGGCAGCAGAGCTTCATCAAAATCGAATCTCTCCGCTTCGTCCACCAGACAGGGTATTTTAGGCCCATCGGGGAATTCTCCGACCAGCTTCAGCTTGGACACGTGCACGATCGGAAAAACTTTGTAATCTGTGCCGATCGTGATCAGACGGGCAGCGTGTACACCGATCTGCTCTGCTACACGGAAAGGACCGTGCCACATATGAGCCAACTTCTTCGCATATCTTTCCTTGACCCGATCGAGGTATAACCATACCCTCGCCCTTGGTTCAATACCATGAGGTCGGACCTGATCGTTATTCCGATCTGCTCGATCTTGTGTGTCCTGACGCAACTTTTCATTGACGACTTCTTTCGAATGATGGTAATGCTTCTGGACCTGCATGTGCCAACGACGGGCATCGCGATCGCGGGTCCGAGTGCAGCCGATCGGTATCGCCGCTTCAAGTGTCGATCGAGGGTCCCATCCATACGCCAGATAGAAAGACGTTTCTCCTCGGACCCGATCGGTTGAAGAGTTGAGTGCGAATACCAGTCTCTCTGCATACTCGTCCCAGTCACGTTGATCTGGATCGGCCACATACATCTTAATCGACCTTGTGATTGTCTGCACCATGCGTTCAGCCGATCCGTTCGCTTGCGGACGATATGCCATCGTCGCGCTCAGCTTCTGGCCTAGCATGTTATTGAACGATCGGAACACCTCAGCCATAAACCGGGTTCCCGATCGTGTCTGATAACTTCGCTTGCGCCGAACCTTCTGAACACTCATTCCTCGTAACTCTGGGCGATCTGCTCCGCAGATCGGGATGTACTATCCTTTTCGATCACCAGACCAGTGAATAGGTCGATCCAGATCAGCAGTTCAGTGTTGCCGCGTGTCGATCTGGGCAGCGACGGTATGTGATCCATTTCTATCACCTGGAAAGGGTAAGTAGCCTCGATATTCCCGGGCGATCGCCCCTTGATTATCGGTCTGCCCTTTCCTGTCTCGCAATCTGTGCAACAGCCCACATATTTCTGCACGCTCCGAAGAAGTCCTCTCCAGTGAAAGTGGGCCCTGATCTTGTGGTATGTCCTATGCCTTAATGTACCCCTCTAGACTCACATGGTAGTGATGAAGGACATCCGGCTGCAGCAACCCAGGGATCACCAGTTTCGCTAGTCGATCTCTATCGGCACTGTCTTGATCAACATCACGGCATTAATACAGCAATCCATTGTCATCCACATCGTAACTGTCCGCGATTTTGGTACACTCCTTCGCTTGATCATTCGTTAACTTGGACAGTCCACCGCGTAGATAGGCTTTCAGGTTGACGATCCAATCTTCTTCGTCCTGCGTCTTGAGGATCCGTTCCGCCCTTAGCTGTTGTACAACGCACTCACTCAGCCTTTCCTTTGGGAACGATCGGCAAGACTTCTTAGTTCGCGATCTAGTCGCCGCGATCCCATGTACCTTGATCGGGGCTGTCCTTGGGCTTGATCAACTCCGGGAGCCTGTTTATGTCCATAAGCTCAAGTAGAACGACCTCCTCGGTGATCGTCGCCCAGATCTGGTCCCGCATGTCTTGGGTCGCGAGGTGGTCGGCGCTTCTGTTCCAATCCCGTTTCACGTGAAATAGCTCGTGGTTGAGGTAGTCTTTCAGTGCCTTCATCCCCCGATCATTCAGCAACTTCAGCCGTGGTGCCTTACAGTCGATCTCCCCGGTGATCTGCCTTATCACTAGGTTGGAGTCACCACATATGATGATCCGCCCTTTCTTTTGTGATGACAGCAGATCAATACATAGAAGTAGTCCCCGATATTCCGCCTCGTTGACCGTTATGTCAGGCGTGAAATCGGCGGCGGCTGCTACTATAGACCACTGTGGTAACTTCCACAGTATGACACTATAGGAGCCGACCTTCTTCTTCACGCTAGCCGATCCGTCGAAACTCAAGACCAGGAGTTCCTCATCCCGATCGACGATCGGTGGCGGCAGCGAGATTGACTGTCGAGGTTGCTTCCTTGGGGCAATCGCCATCCGAGCTTTGTCCACTTCAGACCGAGTGGTGATACTGGCAGCCAATGTGCCCAATATCTCCTCCTCTCCCTTGGTGCACTTGACGACCTCGAGGGACCACTGTGACAAGATCGCTGACCATCTGCCGAGCCGACCGTCCATCCCATTATCTGATAACAGCCAGGCCAATGTCGACTTTATCGAAAGGACCTTTACAGATCGGCTGACCAGTAGGTTGTAGCACACATCCAGAATTCGTAGTAGAGCCAGAACTTCCTTTTCGACGATCCCATACTCAACTTCGTTCGGCTTCAACGTCCGGCTCGTAAAAGTGACCGGTGGTACACTCCATCATGTTCTTGCACTAGAGTGGCAGAAATGGCCCACTTACTAGCATATACAATGACGATCGGCATTTTTTCCGGATCGAAGTGCCTGAGAAACGGTGCCGTCGCCATCTTGGCCTTCAGCATACCGAAAGCAACCTGTGTACGCTTCATGTGATCCTCTGTCTCCACCTGCGGAAAATCTGCAGGCAGATCAGAGTCGCAGCCCTCCCGTAAAGTTACCCCATCTCCTTCTCGCAACATATGGTAGTCGATTTCCCGGAGCTCGTACAGCACGGCCGCGTAAATCCCTAAGTCTTCAATGAAGCGGCTGTAGTAATTAAGGCTCACTAAGAAAGAATGCATTGCCTTCAGTGATCTGGGAAACGGGAGGGTTTCTCAGTGAATCCAGATCCTTAGGATTGGCCTCCAGCCCACTGATCGATACCATATCACCCAAATAGGCGACCTTGGACATGCCCCAAAAACTCTTTACAGCACTGATCGACGGGTTCCAGAGATCGCATGTCTCCAACAACAGCTCGGCCTTCTCGCACAGATCGCTCCATGACGAAGCAGGGATCAGAATGTCGTCGATATACGATAGCCTCCCCAGAACGGACGGTCTCCTTTTCCGATCGGGTTCATTCTCTGTAAATACATCATGGTTTTCGGTGGGGTCCCGATCGGTACTGATCTTGAAGTGTCCATACAGTGCGTTGTCGATCAGCCCCTGGTAGATCTGGGGCGCGTTCTTCAAACCGAACGGCATACGGTTCCACTCGAACAGACCGAACGGCGTAACAAATGCGGAAATATCGCGAGCCCGATCGGTCATCGAAACCACCCAAAATCCACTTTCCATATCCAGCGAGCAATAACATAGTGTCTTGTCAAGATCTTCCAGCAGATCGCGGATCAGCGGCATCGGGTACACCATAATCTTGGTCAACCGATTTACCAACCGATAGTCGATACACAACCTGATGTCGACGCCGTTCTTCTTGATCACAATCACGATCGGCGAGGCCCACGGCGAGGTCGACGGCATAATGACTTTGGTGGCCAACAGTCCTTTAATAAGATCAGACAGGTTTCGCGGTACTGTGGCGCCACACGTCGGCATCGCTGGGCGATCGGCTTGGCATCACCAACATCGATGTCACAGATCGCTCCGCGAGCAGGGGTAAGGCATTGCCTTTCCCGATCAGCAAATGTTTCTTCTTCCATATGATCTTCTTAAGCTGATCGATCTGGTCGGGACTGTTGACATCCCGATCACCCACTTGTAGATCGTTCAAGGTGACTTCGGGCGGATCAGCAGACACTTCAGGGAGGACTGCCATCTGGCTCTCCAGCTCCTGAATATATTGATCCCCGCCCTCATGGATACAAACTTGGTCGTCTTCCGGGGCAATATCACCCACACCGTCCTGATCGGTTGAACACTGCTGTTCCCATCGGCGGGCTGCCTTTCAACGACATCGATCTGCTTAGGCGCGCCATCGTGGTCCGCCCCAGCAATGCCATGTTTCCATTTTTCTATTCCCGGCTCCGCTGTCGCCTGTTCTTGTGACGCCACCACGTTGACGAACCTTGGCTCATCTGCTTGATGGTCCACCGTGTCCGGCGACTGCGGTGCCTTTCTTCGAATTAACATCTTCTTTGTGGTTACATAGCTGGGTCGTTCCACCATAGGTGAGGTATCTTCTTCTACCGGTCCATCATCGCTGATCAGATCGGTGGTCGCTTGGTATGCCAAGTTCTGCCACTCAACATACCGTCTCGATCCGATCGAGACGAACCCCATCTTTCTTTGCACTTTCCCTTCCGCCAGCCACATGCCAACAATAGTATTTTTGTCGAGTGTAAGCGGCTTGTCACCGATATTAGTGACTCGAACAAAATAATATCGGCCGGCGTTCTTCACAAAGATCGACACCCACCGATCGCCCCTGTTCACCCATAACTTCCTTGATCGAAAACCTTTGTCGACCGGTGTATCAGCGGATTGGCCGACTGGAATGGTGACATCTTGGTCCCACCTGACCAGATCGGTGTGCGATCCGTATAGGGGCCGCCGACCAGCTAACTGGATCTGGACCTCATCCGGGAGTGTAAGCACTCCATGAGACAGATCAAGGCGAATACCTGCCGGCACCATGAAATCCATGCCTAACAGGGCATTCTGACCGGACAGATTGCCAACCCAAGCGCTGAAGAGTATACCAACGAACCCGATAGGGTGATCTTCACACGGGTCCTTCCTTCGGTCATGTAATTCGCGCCTCGATCTTTATCCACAACGAACCCGATAGGGTGATCTTCACACGGGTCCTTCCTTCGGTCATGTAATTCGCGCCTCGATCTTTATCCACTCCGGTAGAATTTTCACCGATTCCGACGCATTCTTGTCTCTGGGTGTCGTCTATACGACATCCGACCTTACGAGCAAAGGCGGAGTCGATAATTGAGACTTGGTCACCAGAGTCGAACAACATGGTTGCCTTCTGGTTGTTTTATCTTATCACAGGCTTTCGCCTGCTTGAACCATTTGTCGGGCACATGATACTTCCAGTATCCACATTCCCCAGGCAGCAGATCCAGCTGCATGACCACCTTCGATCGGGAATATTCATCGGTCGTGATATTGTAGACCGGATGATCTCAATTGACGCAATTGAGAATAGAACATGTATTGTCGGTTTTATTCTCCTTGACGACATATGCATAGATGCCAAACGTAGATCGCTCGGCTCGATCCAGATTCCAACCTGGCGAGCGTTCTAGCTTAACATCTTCTACACGTCAGGTGGAAACATCCCCGCGTGCTTACCCGGCACATACCACTTGTGCATCAGATTGAAGAACTCTTCGATCGTGCACTGGCCGGCCTCGTGGATCTCTCCACATGACTTGCACACGAAGAGGCAGTGATCGGTGGGGTGGCCGCGTCTTTCACACTTTTTGCATATCAGCTTCTTCCAGCAGCCCCGATCATCGTGCTTGCTTGACCCGCAGTGAGAGCACTTCTTGCGAGGTCGGTCCGGATCCGACTTGTTTCCACTCCCGCCCTTCCGATCTGCCTGGTTAGGCGTCGATCTGGTTCTTGGGGCAGGTTCCGTGACGAAAATGGGGCGATATTGGTTCTCGTCTGACTCCCGACTGGACTGGCCGCTACTTTCTTCTTCCGATCCAGTGCTGTCTTCAGTCGCGATCGCCTTAACAGCACGAGCCGTTCTGGTCAGGGTCCTCTTCTCCGGATCGGTCTGGGTCTTCGATCTGTAGCGACCCGATCCAACGGCGACCTTCGCCCTCATGCTGCGTGAGTGTTGCAACGTCCGCAACGTCTGCTCCACTTCCCCCACATCTTTGAGGCGCAGCAGAGTGAGCTGATCTGCCAGCTCTTGGTCATCAAGGGTACTGATATAGTGACCCACGTGCTCCATAGAGGCACCGTTCGGCGGGTTGCCTTCCTTGATCACTATCCCGGCGCGAATTGCAGCCACGTTCAAACGATGCAAGTACTCGATCGGCGTCTAATCGCCCCGCTTCTGCATATGTTGATATTTGCGGGCGGTAGAGAATCCAGAGTTGCAGTACTGCCCCTAAAATTCTGAACATAGCAGATCCCAGTCAGATCAGACATCCCGAATCAACTGTTGGATCCAGTTTGCAGCTGGTCCTTTCAGCAGATCCCTGAAGATCAGACACTATTCCTTTTTTGGTGTCTGATCCCGTAAGAAAGCAGACTTGACCCGACCAAACCACGACCTGGCTTGCTCCTCGTCGGCGTCCTTGCCAGTAAAGTCCTTGAGATCAGTGGTCGCAGCCATGCGAAGGGGTGGGATCGCAGTATATCCACAATCAAAAGCGGTTGTAGAGGCTAGGTTAGCTCTGCGCGTTCTGACCACACCTGCACCGTCTGACCCATAGTGGTCATCCGGATCGCCGATCGACTCCATGTCGAAATGGCTGTTTTTGCTTGTTCGGCGCGGTCGGGTTGGCTGCGGCTTGCGTCTTTCTCTGCCAACTGGTCTGCCACCTCGGTTAGCCTTATCCGTTGATTCCACTGACTCCATATCGACATCCCGTCAAGTATTGACATTTTGCCGGGTCCTGGGCATGCGGGCGCGGAGGCGATCGGCATCGGTCTCCCATGAAACGCTCCATCATTGCTTCAAACATGGCTTGGACGTTATCTCGGGTCATGGTCAGCGTTTTGGTACCCTCCTTTGGAGGTACTGAAGCCTGTGGGGGCTCCTGGGGCCCCGACTGTCATGCATCCCTTGCTGCCACACGTCCTTTTTATGCTCCCATGGGGGTATGATCCACCCCCATGGTCATCCGCTCGACACCGAACTCCAACTCCGATGAGCTATTAGAGGAAGGTGGAGACTGATACAGCGATTTATCATCGCAGCACACATCATCGTATGCTGCAGTGGCTTCAGCGACCTTCAATGCCACGGTGGGAGTTGGGCGGCGAACCGCCCCCACCAACGGCACCAAATGATCATGAAGGGTTGACATCGACATCTCCAGCTTCCAAGTGTCCAGATGAAACAGTTTATGTACGTTGGCGAGGTTTTGCACTTTTATGCCGACCTCAGCCAACATCGTCAGCAGGTTCTTTACCAATAGCAACGGCCGGTCGCTTTGGATCGGCTCGGTGGTGGGTCCGAGAAGGCGATCGGGGATCTGGAGGTTTAAAATCCGCATGACCTGGTCTTCGCGAGTAAATCGCTTTAACTCGTGGATGTAATGCATCCTGGTCAGGTCTTCTTCCTTGATAACCCCATCCCCGACCTGCGACTTTTCTTCCAAGTCGTCTTCCTCGGACGGCATTCTGAGACTCTGCTTGGGGACCTTGGGAAAATGGATCGGATCGTTCGGATCAGCCTCCAAGTCGTTTTCATCTTAAATTTTCTTTTCATCAAAACATCCATTTAAATGCATAGGATCAGAACAAAAGTTCTGATCCTTTCCGGAACTATATCAAGACTTGCTATAGTCCCGATCGGCTCCGGTGGGAGCCTTATGGGGAGGAAAAAACTTATTAATCCCGATCTGGTCCTCCACCCGGCTAGATCGGACATCGCCATCTTTGTCGACAACGAGAACATAAGGCGATAGCCGTTCCTTATTGTTAATTTGAGCAAATGATGAGAAGGACTTATAGTCGGGGTTAAAAAACTAAAAGTGAGATTTATTCATGTGAATTAACTGTTGTTTCTCCTAGCCACTTATTTTTACCTATCTGCGATTGGTTGGTTTGCTTATAGTAATTACTAAGTAAAAATGTTGTGGCGACATCAACTTCAAGTTCAATGTATGGTCCAAAATTCCCCTTGTGTATAGACATACACCTGTGTACTTATCCAAGACTGTATACTTATCCAGGACTGACGTGAACGGTCATGTCGTGAACGGTCATGCCGTGAACGGTCAAACATCACGTGATTGGCCAAAACCTCCACTCGAAAATCCCGTTATAATTTTCATGTACGAAAAACATCACCTGCAATATCATCATGCACATGTCGCCACATCACTCACTACCACTCTCCCTTGATTTTTGCGCGAAATGTGCATACTACACCGTCATGCCCAGACCCTTGATAAAATTGTTATGTTTGTTTCTTAAAAATGCCTTGGTAAATCCATCTGCGATCATTTCTTCTGTCGGTTTAAACTCGAGCACAATAACTTCTTTTGAAACTTGTTCACGCAAGAAGTGAAACTTGATGTCGATGTGCTTCTTGCTCGAGTGATAAACGGGATTCTTGGCTAGCGCAATGCATCCTTGATTATCTTGAAAAATCTTCGTCTCTATCTCGTCACAGTAGTCTAGGTCCTTGAGCAGACCTCGAAGCCAAATCGCTTCTTGTGTCGTGCTGTACAGGCTCATGTACTCTGCTTCGAGGTTGCAACCGTTGGTTGACACTTTGAATTCCACGATATCGCGCTTCCGTTCAGGAAGAAAACGTATCCTGTTGTCGACCGATGCGTATCGATGTCGCCATCCCAGTTAGCATCCGAAAATCCAACCAGCTATCCCTTGTTGACGCCGCTGAACATGATGCTTAAGTATTGAGTCGTCTTGAGATACTTGAGAATGCGCTTAGCCGCTGTCCAGTGAGACTTGTCGTAGCTCTCACAAAACCTTGCAACTTCGCCAACTGCATGCGCGATGTCCGGCCGCGTACATGTGGCTATGTACATCAAAGCACCGACCAACTCTCGGTATGGATACTTAGGAACAAACGCTTCCTCTTGAAGCATCTTCATCAGCTTTGAGTTGCTGTACGCCGGTGTATGCACGTCCTTGCAGTTCTCGACGCCAAACTTCTCCGCTAGTCGCTTGATGTATGCCTTCTGATTTATATTTATAGCAAGATCTGCACGATCCCTATGAATTTCGATCCCGAGGCAGTACTTGAGATCTCCAAGCTCTTTAATGATGAATTCTGTTTTTAAAGATCTTTTGATACTTGCTATGTGTTCTTTCGTCTTGCAGAAAATCATCAAGTCGTCCACGTAAATCACGACGATACTGTGCTCCTCTCTTGACACTCGAATGAATACTCACGGTTCAGCTGCACTGCTCGTAAATCCTTGAACATACAGATGTTGATTCAACTTTTTGTTCCACTGCCGCGCCGCTTGCTTGGTCCCGTATAGCGCCTTCTGTAGCAAACACTTCTTTGTTTGACTCCTTTCATCTTCAAAACCATCAGGATGGTCCATGTATATCTCTTCTTCCACTTCACCATAGAGAAATGCTGTATCAACATCGACGTTTTCTGCTTCTAGGTCTTCAGCTGCAGCGATCGCTAATACTGTGCTTATGGATTCCTTGCGCGCCACTGGTGCATAAGTCTCATTGTAATCGATTCCAGGACTCTGGGTAAATCCCTTAGCAACCAAGCGCGCCTTGAACTTGATAATTTTTCCGCTTGGATCACGCTTGATCTTGAAGACCCACTTACAGCCAACAGCCGTCTTGTCTGGTGTCATGTTCACTAGCTTCCATGTGTTGTGCTCATCAAGTGACTTCATCTCGCTCTTCATTGCCTGCAACCACTGATCCTTGTAATTGCTCCTCATCACTTCTTCATAGCTGGAGGCTTGTTCTCCATCTTCTTCGGCTGATAGACAGTAGTAAGAGTCGTAATCATCTTCATAGTCGTCCCGATGAAATTGACCACGAAGAAGGTTCGTAAATTCTTGTTCGTAGCGAACCACGCCGCGCTTCTTCCGAATTGGTCGCACCATCCACTCTTCTTCTCCATTTCGTCCGGGTGTACAGGATGCGCGCGTTGGAATGAAAATGTATGGTAGATCACCCGGATTATTGTTAGAACCGCTCTGCGCCCGTGCTGGAGGTTTATGTGGCGCCTCTTCGGCCATTGTCTTTTCCACATCTTCGTCATCGAGTAGCGGCTCATCCACGTTTTTATCATCTTCAATGACATCAAAATCCTGCGTGTTTCTGTTCTTAGAAACTTTAGCGACGAAATGCTCTGCAAAAATTACGCTTCTTGAAATCACAATTGAGCCATCGTCCGCGTTTAGAAGTCTGTAGGCCTTTTTAACTTTCGCGTAACCGAGAAAGAAACATCTCACGCCTGATTCGTCCAGCTTCTTTCTCTAATCCTTCGCAACGTGCGCATAACATTGTGCACCAAACACGCGCATGTGATCGATGTTCGGAGATTTCTTAAACATCATCTCGTACGGGCTTGTGTTCTTGTTCGAAGCGCTTGGTAAGACATTTCGGATGTCCACCGCTGTCATTAACGCCTCACACCAGTAAGACTTGTCAAGACTGCTGTCCTTGATCATGCAGCGTGTCATTTCCACCAGCGCACGATTCATACTCTCCGCCATTCCATTTTGCTCGGGATTATAAGGGACCGTAAACTCTTGCTTGACGAAATTTGACCTGCAAAATTTATTCATCTTCGCGTTACGATACTCGCTGCCATTGTCGCTTTTCAGCACCTTAATCGCTGTTCCCAACATATTCTTCATCTCTTCGTAGAATCGCTTGAACGCACTCGCGACTTCGCTTTTCTTTAGCAACGGATACACCGTCACATACCGGCTCTTCAGCATGATAAAAGTCACGATATACTTGAAACCGGATTTAGACGCTGGCGTGATAGGTCCGAGAACGTCAGAGCTCACCACAGCGTCCGAGCGCGAACTCTCCCTGGTTTCAGCATTTTCTTTGCTTGTCTTGAATGACTTGCGCACTTGCTTCGAAGTAGCGCATACGTCACACACAACGTTCGACTTCATCTCAGTACCCTTGGTTCTTCCGTCGTTAATCATGGCATTTATTGTTCCATACGACGCGTGTCCCAGTATTCTGTGCCATAGCTCTGTCATGTCTTCGGCTATGTGGCACTCCTCACCAAGATCAACGTTGAGGTACAACAGGAAGCCCTGCTTCCTCCCAGTAGCGACCGGTATCCCATTACGTTTCACCACGCACTCGTTTTGCATGATCTCAATTTTCATCCCACGAGCTGCCGCAGCTGTGAGCGAAAATAAATTTCTCGACAAATCTTGTATGTGGAGCGTGTTCTCAAGGCGAGCATCGATCCACGTCTGCCCAGTCCAAACGCGCAGCTTCACAGACCCGTGGCCGATGACTTTCAGCTTCAAATCACTCTTCGCGCTTGAAACAACGCGCGCATGCTGTACTTCCTTGAACTCTTCAAACGCATCACGATCCTTGCACATGTGCGCCGACGCACCGCTGTCCATGACCCAGCAGTCGCTTTCAAAACCTTCACAGACGTGAATGCGACGTTTGACTGATCATGTACTTGCTCTCTTGGACCTCGACTTGAGCGACAATCTCTGGCGTAGTGTCCGACCTTGCCACAGTTAAATCAGGTTCCGATGGTCCTTTTGCCGCCGTACTTGCTGCTTCTTCAGGTACTTCTTCTTCTTCTTCTTGCCTGTGTAGATATCCGTTGCTTCTTCTACATGCTCTGGGTCCTTCTGGCGCACCTCTTCGGCGATCAACTTGCTCACGAGGTCACTAAATTTGAAGCTTGTAACAGACATGCGGAATGCTTGTACCAAGCCCTCAAAGCTTGAAGGTAGACTCCGCAGCAGCACCGCGCAAACGTCTTCTTCAGCTCCATCACGAGATCTTCCAACTACGTTACATGGCCGCTCATGCTAGATGCTCCAAACTTAAACGAGTCAAACTTCTCCTTTAGCCATAGTCGATTCGCCATGTCTTGACTGTGATGAAACTTTGCCAACCTTCCCGATGCCTCTCTCGCAGTAGCCGAGTCAATAACGTGCATTAACCGCGAGTCGCAGAGGTTCAGCATGATTGCGGCGTGGGCTTGCTGTTCCTTGGCCACGCTTCTTGTCTCGTCGCCCTCGATCACGCCCCACAACCCCTTGGACATCAGATACATCTTCATCTTGTACCTCCACAACCCATAATTAGAACCGTCGAAATGCCCAACCTTGAATCCGGAGTCGTTACATGGGATAATAACCTGTTAATTCGAGCAAATAATGAGAAGGACTTATAGTCGGGGTTGAAAAAACTAAAAGTGAGATTTATTCCTGTGAATTAACTGTTGTTGCTCCTAGCCACTTATTTTTACCTATCTGTGATTGGTTGCTTTGCCTATAAAGTTATTAAGTAAAAACGTTGTGGCGACTTCAACTTCAAGTTCAATGTATGGTCCAAAATTCCCCTTGTGTATAGACATACACCTGTGTACTTATCCAAGTCTGTATACTTATCCAGGACTGACGTGAACGGTCATGCCGTGAACGGTCATGTCGTGAACGGTCATGCCATGAACGGTCAGACATCACGTGATTGGACAAAAACTCCACTCGAAAATCCCGTTATAATTTCATGTACGAAAAACATCACCTGCAATATCATCATGCACATGTCGCCACATCACTCACGAACACTTATGTCCTCTCCAGAAGGATTCCACATTTAATTCATTATAATCAATTTTTGACGAGATATCATCTCGGTGATATCCGCGATCACCAAGTGATCCGGGCACGCGCACCATTGTGGTGGAGTCAAGTTCAAAATCGAACACCGAAGTGTCGAGAACCTGACCACCGTCGTGCCCAGCCTTCCAACCGACGGGAGGGGGTACACCGCGAACCTTCGCCTACGATCCGATCTGATCGTCCGCTGCTAGCAGACGACCGATCATCAGCATAGAAAGCCTGGTACGATTCTCGCGTTTCCATCTCACCTTGTGTACCCGATGGAATGGGCTGGTTACACACTTGGTGGGTCGCCGCTGTAAATCGATTCGGTTATTAAATGCGAGACCGTGCTGGGTGGTTTACCCTAGGCGGAACTCTTCACCCTGGGTACGGGCAAACCGGTTATACTTAAAGTAAGTATACTCCAAAGGGCAGATCGCTTAATCGATCGTAGAGCCCAACCAATGTGAGAAGAAAAGACCAATATTCCAATGTGGAGATCCAAAGAGAACGTGACAAACTCCACAAACGATATCTCCACGTAATAATCCAAAAAACTTGGTTACACGTTCCAAACGTGTGTAACTTGAACTTGAGAAGCCGACCAAAGTGTACTCCCGTCGAGGGACTTCCGGCGTGCCAAGTGCGTCTGCAACGCGTCCCGGCCGGGTATAATGATCTGGAGGGGATTACTCGACCCTCTGCTCCCAAACACTCCGCGGCGTGCGGAGGCGACTGATGTACGGTGCAAAGATGCGAACGACTTCCTTGTTGTGAGTTAAACCACCAAAAATCCAAACTCTCTCCCTACGGTCCCCAATATGTACAAACATGAAATATGTTGAATAAACGCAATATTGTGTGACTCACCAAAATCTTCGTTCTTGACACTTCTTGCACACGATAGGCTTAAAATCCTCCTTGTTTTCCACCAATCCGATCGCTGATAAGCTGATCGGCGTTCCGCTGACACAAAGTGACCAAAATTTTCGCATTCACTTCTCCACAGTACAACAGTGGTACGATAGTGGGCACGACAGTTGGTACCACAGTTGGTACCACAGTTGGTACCTCAGTCAGTACAACTGTTGACACAACGGTGGCGGACATGGACGAGGCGTGGACGCGACATCTGAGACGATGCGACAACTGGCACAGTTACCTAACGGTAATCTGAAGGTAAGCGAAGGAATCAGGTCGAATGGTCGACAAAATGCGTAGGAATGGGTAGTTCTGATTGGCTGATATTAGGTTTTTTGGTAGATATTAGGATATAAGCAATAATATAGTTCTCTTTTTGCGTCCAACCTCCTAGGACACCTCAGGGACGGCACCTTTGCGCCTCCCTTACTAACACACACCTCTACGTCCCGGGAGGGAGCATCTAGTGCATTTTTGGCCCACCGGCAGACGTAGAGTGTCGAGAACTCACCCCGCGACTTCGCCCACTGTGCCAGCGGTAATTTTTAAAGTTTTTTTTGGTTTGTTTTTGGGGAACGTGATCGAGCAGTGCGCTCTCACCTCTTCCCCCATTGGTATAAGTTTGGCCCCTGGTAGTTCGGCTGCTTTAAGCGCCCCACGGGAACTACTAGGCGGATTTTTGGTAGAAACCGTCGACCAGCCCGTTGTTGATCGACCTTCCTCTTAACTAAGCGTAGAATACATATTATATTGGGTATTCTATTAGCGTATCAAGTTTAAGAGGCTCGGCGATCAGGCGGTGAAGATTTCCGCTGCCTGATCAAGTACCCCTTCACCGATGGCCACCAAGATCGACGATCTACAACCTCCACCTACGGTCAACTGTTCGCAACTCGCGCCAACTCGTAAGGAATTCACTAGACCGATCAAGTGGTCCTGCATCAAGGGATTTCCGTGTGCTATCCCCGCCACCTGAAGAGCGACTCACGCCCAAGCCGTCGGTTACACAAGGTGAGAAGGAACACAAGTCAGATACACAAGACAACCGGAGGACCCCCTTCGTCATTCGGCAGTCCGGGCGCCGTGGTAACGCCTGATCAAGCTTCAAAACCTCTGATCAGCCGCTCCACAACAAAATCAATGTATAAAATTTCCACATAGGAACGACAGCGGTGGAAGCCGAAACTTATAAAGTAATGGAATTTATTAAGTAGCAGGGGATAAGATTTCAGAGGGATGACCGTATTATGTAAAGTTACAAAAATGTCAAATATAATAATACTAAATGTTAGGAATTGCTATTCCCACCACACTTTTGCCCCTCGCCCCACAATAAACATGCACCACACCTCCACCCCACCCCACCACAACGCCACACTCCACCACGCCGCACCCCACCACAGCACCACACCCTGCACTACACCTCACCATGCCGCTGCCGTGACCAGCCGAACACGTCCTGCTATCCCTGCCCACGCCCTCCGCGGCCTCGTCAGTCCCGGTCACTACAACGTCAAGTTTTGGCTTCCCCCCCCCAACACCCCCTTCATTCAGTGAAGGGGGAACGTGCCGGGTGAGGAAGTGGAATGCGCCATACACCCGAACGCGGCAGCTTTGTTCACCTGCGTTTCCTCCCCTCGCGGCGGTGTGATGCCCTGAGAATTCCCCGCGCTAGTCTGGTTTCGTGCTAACGCGGCTGGTCCCCCTTCCCCGTCTCAGACCCTAACCTCCGCTCCCCCCTCCACGTGCGTCTCGTAAACCTCGGCAAAAATGCCGGTGAAACGTTTTCCAGCACCCCACCCTGCAACGCTCCACGCCCCACGCCCCACGCCACTGTGGTGGAGTCAAGTCCAAAATCGAAAACATTAGCATCGATAACCTGACTACCACCATCGTACCCAGCCTTCCAACTTTCGGAGGGGGTACTCCGTGGACCACCACCCGAGATCTGGTTCGATCGTCCGCTGCAAGCAGACGACCGGTCGTCATCAGAACCCACTTGGTCCGATTGTTTAGTAACATATCACCTTGTGTACCCGATGGAATGGGCTAGTTACACACTCGGTGGATCGGGATCGCAGATTGGATCGAACCGGCCTTGAATATAGAAGACCGATCTGGGTAGGTATCTCTGGGGCGGAACTCTTCACCCCAGACACAAAAAGAGACCAAAAACACTTCCAAGAGATAACTTCCAATAGGTCGATCGTCCAAACGATCAAGACCTGACCAATACAAAATAATAGAGGGTAGACCGACCGTTCCGGTCTAGCCCCTGACCAATACGAAATAAGACCAAAACCGGTCTAGTTTCCAACCAATATTAAAACAAGCCAATATGTCCGCGTAAAGACCCAATATGCTCGTGAAACTCCACAAACGATATCTCCGCGCCAAGACCAATCCAGTGAATAGCACGTTCCAAACGTACTTGAGTTGATGTGTTGAGATCGCCAAATCGTACTCCCGTCGAGGGACTTCCGGTGGGCCAAAGTGCGCGTGCGGCGCGTCCAGACCGGGTATAATGGGCGAGAGGGGATAATTCAACCCTCTGCCCCCAAACACTCCGCGGCGGGCGGAGGCGACTAGTGTACGAAAAGGGAAAAACGGCGACCCCTAGCTGTGGTGTGAACCAAGACCAGAAGAGGTTTCAGCCACTTATCCGAAAGCTAAAAGATTTCCTTACTTAAAGGTATAACCTCTGTCCTAAAAGGTAAAACCACAACCAAAAGCCCTCTATCCGGAAAATCCACAACCAAAAGACTCTTACTTGGAAAAACCACAACTAAAATACTACTACCCTATAGTCCCTAAATGTACCCCCACAAAAATATGTAAAATACCCAAAGTCGGGTGACTCACCAAAACTTGCGTTCTTGACACTTCTTGAGTTTGATAGGCTGAAAAGCCCCCCTTGTTTAAACCAATCCGAAATTAGACCAAATGCCTTGACAAAACTTGACCAGAAGTGTGCCAAATTTTGGGCACGCTTCTCCACACCACCACTCCAACGAGAGCTACTTTAGACACAAGCCTGCTGTTCACCACGCGTGACAATCTGTTGGCTTATGTGCAAAGCTATGGTCGTCAAGCTGGATACGCAATAATCATCAAGCGTTCTGACAACACTCGCACCTGCCCTCGTGTTGAGCTATCTTGCGACCTTTGTGGTGTGTACCGAAAGCGATCCACAGTTACCCCCACGGAGAAGCAACGCACTTCTGGAAAACGCCTTTTTATGTGCCCCTGGAAGTGTTTAGGGAAGCAGCAGAAGGATGGCCTCTGGGCTCTGTCAGTACTGTGCGACCAGCACAACCACGATCCGGCCACAGAACTAGCCGGGCATCCTAGCGTCAGGCGTCTCACCGAAGACAACGAATCTCTGGTCTATAAGATGACCGCGGCAGGTGTGCCAGACCGGCAGATTTTGACAGCGCTGCGTCGGGAGGACAAAGGCAGTTATGATGTAGCAAAAACAGTGTATAACACCAAGTCAAAGCGCCGTCGTGAATTGTTGGGGGGTCGGTCACCTGTACAGGCACTGGTTGATGAATTAAAGGAGACCAAGTTCCTACATGATGTCCACTGCAATACCAATGGCAATATCGTCAGATTGTTCTTCGCACATCCTTACTCCGCCGCGTTATATCGACGTTTCAACCGTGTTATCCTCCTCGACTGCACATACAAGTCAAACAGATTTCGTATGCCTCTTTTGCATGCCATCGGGCGCACAGGCCGGAATTCCTCTTTCTCAGTCGCTTTCTTATTTCTGAGCAAAGAGGATACTCCCTACTACATGTGGGCATTGAAGAATTTGAGTACACTGTTTGACGACGGGCAGCTGCCAGCCGTCATTGTAACGGATGCTGATGCAGCCCTTGAAATGGCCATAGGGCGCATTGCTCCACATGCGCGCCATCTCTTGTGCCTGTGGCATATCCAGAAAATGTGCTGAAAAACTCAAGAAAACATAGCATGCGGTCAGCGGCACGATGATTTCCTGAAACAATGGACCATCATATGCCACGCAAAATCCCCAGTAGAGTTCGAGGAGCGCAAACATGTCCTTTTTTACAAATTTTGCGGATGTTCCTGCAGTACTTGCTTACTTTTCGGAGACCTGGCTCGTACATAGGGAAAAAGTTGTCTCGGCATGTACAGGGAGCTGCCGCCATCTGGGTAACAGGTCTACTTCTACGGCAGAGGGCATGCATGAAGCTCCGAAACAGGATTTGAAGGTCAGTGGTGATCTGCTTGGTGTAAAGGAGCGCGTCATGCTCATACTTGAACGACACCTATCAGAGCATCGAGCTGCAGAAAACGGCGAACGCATTCATGTGCCGCATGTATATCGAGCCAATCCTATATATGCCGACCTCATCGGGAAAATAACCATACATGCCCTCCGCGCTATTGAGCAACAGCGCAACTCAACCTCACAGGTGGATATGAATAGCAAGGCATTGCCACAATAAAGCGGCACATTCACAGCGACAATGGGACTCCCATGTTCACACATGCTCGCACATTTAGCTAGTGGTGAGCCTATTTAACTGGAATTGGTTGATGAATACTGGCACCTTTATTCTACAACAAGTCGTCCACCACAGCTTTTGAACCGTCTTGACTCATTTAAAATGGATCTCAATCAGCTAGACCAAAAGTACATGCAATGGACGCCTGCACAACAAGCGATTGTCCGTGCGCAAATTGGCACGCTTGTATCAGGTAAGCTTCCAACTTGGCAGACCCAATTCCAGTCAATACCAAAGGCCGTCCATTGGGTGATAAAACAAACTCAGCATCGCCAACCAAACGTGAACCATCTGCTTTCGGAATTGCAACGAAAAAGGCACGGAGGCGTGGTAAATGTGGTGGTCCAAACAATAACATACGGACATGCTCCCAAAACATTAATGAGCAGCCATTAGTGCAGCATGAGATGCCTCAGAAAAGCAAACTTGTTCAGCTGATTGATGTACCTGCTGATGGTAATTGTGGATATCATGCCATCACAGTACATCTGAAGAGTGGGCCAAGCTTCAAACTCGCTGACTGGTGTTCTGTGCGTGCTGATCTGCTTACGGTTATCAGAATTCACCAGAACTTTTGGACGGATGTTTTTCAAGTAAACACTTGCCGGTTAGAAGCCCTTGTGGATTGGAAAGGCACTAGTATGCCACCCATTGAAAAGTGGTTTGCCACACCAGAATTCGCAGTTCTGGCAGCAACAGCCTATAACCGACCTGTTGTCATTATGGACGACAAAGGGCAAGACACAACTTACCTTCCTTACATAACGTATAATGATGATGGCAGGGAGATGACCTTGGTTCATGTTAACGGAAACCACTGGAAAGCAGGTATTCTTGCTGCCGATCGCATGTTACCGCCTGTTGAGGCACTGTGGAAACACTATGCGAGCGCCGAGCAACGTAAATTCTGGATTCCTAAACTGCAGATTGGATTTGAGGCTGTGTGAAATGGACGTAGAACAAGTCCACCGAAATTCACAGTTTCTTCATTGGTGTGTTGTTGCGGTGTTGCAGTGGTGTGGTATGGTGTGGTGCGGTGACCAGTTTATTGTAGGGTGGGGGGAGAGTTTGGAAAAGTGTGGTGGGAACAGTGTGGTGGAAACAGCTATTCCCATACGTTAAACTTGAATTCTAACTTGAAAATCCACATTCACATTTCCGCCAATCGGGTTTCATCTTCTTGAAATTACATCTTAGCCAAAACTTCCAAAATGGCTACATATGATTTCAACATCAAACACCACCGTCATTCTGCAGTTTCCAGATGCCTTGCTGCTTGGGCATCTTGTAAAAATAGTATGTATGCTTAATTATTATAATTAGGTGGGACTATTTGTTTATTAGTTAGCAATCTGTATTTCTTACCTTTTAGCTGATAAAACTACGGTATCTGTACTCGATTCTGAGTACCGCCTATTTTTTGCACTGATAAGGTATGTAGGTAACACAACAGCTGTTGGAGGTATAGTATACCTTCAACTGGTCATGCATATTCATGTTAGGCTAGCTAATCACTTCTCAATAAACTTTGCATTAGATAACTATCTAGTTGCATTTACTTCGTCGGACGCTTAATAATCTCTCAAAAGGTATCTCTCTCTCAACCTAGCTGTAATTGGTTGTCGAGATATAGACGAGAGACGATTTGGTATTATTACCCATATTATACGACGTCTACGACTCGAGTTTCCTACACTGCTGTGCTACGATGGACGGAAACACCTTTCAACAGGTTATGAGCCCAAAGGGTCATGACGTATCAAGTGACGAAGGATCCCCTGAGGAGAAGCCGGCCCCCATGGGAGCCGAAGGGATGCAGGTTCTGGAGATGTTCAAGAAACTATGCAAGCGCATGGACAAGCTTGAGGCTTCAAGGGTCCAACCGGAGCCGAACAACTTCGGATTCAACAATTCCATGCGCCTAGGGACACGTATGCGCATGGAGCCACTTGAAGCACTCCGGAGAAGAAACCGGAGGTGCACCCATATGTACACCATAATAACTTTGGTATGGGTGCACCTATACAACATTGTCCCCCAGCGTTTAAGAAGCCGTCGGCAAAAGAGTGCAATATCTCCATCAAGGATTTTTAGGGCACAGAACTGTATGGTGGTCTTGGAGCTGGTTTCAAGGACTGGGGTACAAGATTTATTCGACAAATATCTATCGCCGAATCCGCTTGCGGATACTACTGGAGTGAAGATTTCAAGGTCGATTTGATCGGTCATTATCTGGGCGGTACTGCCAAGAAGTACTATAACAGACGGGTCGACGCATGGTGGAACGAATCGCCCACTCTTGTGCACGTGACGAAAAACATGCTTAACGCATTTCATACAACCATCACTTCTGAACAGGCTATGAAACTCTTCACCAGCCGCAAAAGCCCGAAGAGTTCATGGAATGAACATTTTCTCTATTTGGTCCAAATATCTGAATCCGTTGGCGACAGCGAGGCACTATAACCGGACAATGTGGTTCATTATGCCTCGCCAGATTTGAAGACCATATTGATGGCCAAATATGACCATACTCGGATGGATTTCCTCCGACATGCCGAAGAGCTAACGCACTTCGCGCAAGCTCTTGAAGGCGAAACCAGACCTGCGAAGAGCTATAATGCAGAAGCGGTCAACATGGTCGAAGAGAAGAAGAAAATTATCAAGTGTCATGGTTGCGGTAAAATAGGTCATATTAGACTGAAATGCCCTAATAATCCTGACAAAAAAGTATATTTCTCGCTAGCTGTTTCGAGTTTTGCGACGAAATCGGTTTCAAACACTTGGATACTCGATTCCGGTGCTAGTATGCACCTGGTTAATCAGCGGAAGTATTTGCGAGATGCCGAACAAGTTGACGGCACGTGTTTCCAGGCTGATGGAAAACAGCTGGAAATTACATATAAAGGCTGGATCTTATTGAAAGTCCATGCCAGCGGTAAACCAAAGACTTTTCGAGTGGATAACTTATATTACTTGGAGAATCTATCTAAAAACATCTTGTCGTACGGTCTTTCGGACGAGAAAGGGAGCGAGATGGCCTATGTTAAAGGCAACCGTGTGCTATTGCATACGTCCACCTGATCTCAAATTTTCAACATCCAAAAGACCAACAAGGTCTTAACGGTAAACGCCTCAGTCATCATTGATAAGTGAGACTAATTTTCCAGCCGTCATTGTAACAGGGTTACATTCTGGTTACATTTAGTTATGTTTTGTACGTAAGTACACTACGGTTGGGGTCAGTATTGACCGTCCCGAAAGGTTTGGACCTATTGGTTATTTTAACCAATCAGGGAAGGATCCCTTGGTGGAGGTGTGGCAGCCTGCAACGTGTTGGTACACAGGTGTGTACATTACATTTCGGCTAGGTACGAATGGAGTAAGTTCTACTGAGTATTACATATAGTTTGCATTAGTTTAATTAAATTAGGCTAAATACATGTTAAATATATATTCAGTTTACAAAACACGCCAATCCAGCAAGACACACGACCTCGACCGGTCGCGCGTGCTGTGAGTGTTTGTAGCCAAAAGGAATACCTCTTTTAGCTACTCCCTTTCTAAGGGAGGCCTTGTTTTAAGGCGTTAGTTAATTCTAACTGGTAAACCAAGGGAAATCTTGGTCCCGAGTAAGAGAGAACTCTCTTACTAAGCCCTTTTACAAGGGCGCATCGGCTAAGTAGCGGCACATCTCCGCTTAAGGAAAGTCTTCCTCTGTGCGCTAGCCGCACCGTGCGTATACGCACCGGCTACAGTCATGGCTATCGTCAGTGAAAATGACACCGATTTGGCCCGGCAATCAGATGTCCAAAAAGGGTCATTAATGCATTTCCATGCACGACTCGGACATCTGAATTATGATGCCATATAACGTTTGGCCAAGGATGGGTCAAAGTGGGATTTTACTGAAAGACCACAAACGGAGGAATTGTTTGATCTGTGCTCAGGGCAAGCAAACGAAAAATCCGAGGTCTGTCAAGGACAGTGGCACCAACTCACCGATTGATCGTATCGGTGGTGTCATATGTTCCGACCTAAAAGGTCCAATCACCCCGAAAGACCGCCACGGCAATAGGTATATGATCAACTTAGTTGATCATAAATCTAACTATGTGCGCGTTTTTCTTGCAAAACCGAAAGATGTTGCAGCCAAAAAGTTTGAACACTTCATGGCGTTTTTTTAAAGGCAGTTTAACTGCAAAGTACGGATTTTGCGTACCGATGGAGGTTACGAATTCAAAAGTCTAGAGGGTTTCTGTATGCAGACTGGTGTTGAATGCCAAATCCCTGAGGCCAACAACCAGTCTAGCAACGGCAAATCAGAACGCATTCACTGGACGGTCATGAACATGGCAAGGTGCATGCTTTTCGAAAGTGGTCTACCTCTCACTTTTGGGGCGATGCGGTTCAATACGCTGCGTATATATTGAACCGCAGCCTAAGCAACTCAAATTCTCGCCGTCAGTCACCTTTGGAGGTTCTTACAAACAAGCAACCAAACCTCGGAAAGATCGTTGCTTTCGGTTCGATCTGCAGCATGTATATAAATCCTGGAAAGGATTCATTAGCACATCGTGCCCAGGTTGCGGTTGTGGTTGGGAAAAGTGAGGAGGTAAAGGGGTTTAAAATTTACCATAACGGTGAACGCAAGTTCGTTGTTACTCAACACATTAAAAACGTTGAAACCTTGACCCCCGACCAAAACCGTACACTTCAACAGAGTATGGTGGAAGATCGTCATTAAGGGGGGATGCGACCACTGCTCCAACCCCCAAGAAGATGAAGCCCCGCAAGAAGAAGAATTGGCAACACAAGCGCTGCGTTACACGAAGTGTTTCCAAGTCCAAGAGCGAGGATTCATCTAATATTGATGAAGATACGACTGAAACTCCAAGTTCAGTCGAAGGTGATGGGTCGGTAAATTCGTCACAGAAATGGACCCTAAAAACTTCAATGAATCGATGAAGTCCTCCAACAAAGACAAGTGGACGACAGCTGTTCAGGAGGAGCTTAACGCTCTGGAACGCAATGAAGTTTGTAGCGTCGTCGACAAACCTCAAGATTTATGGCCTCTTCACACCAAGTGGTGTTCAAGACGAAACTTGATCAAGATGGTGAAATCGAACGGTTTAAGGCTAGACTCGTTGCATGTGGCAACGAGCAACGTTTCGGTATTGATTATATCTTAAAGTTTGCCGCCGTCATCGATATAAACACGGTCAAGTTGGTTGTGGCATTGGCGACCAAGTAGAAGGTGCCTGCAAGGCACGGCGATATTCCAATTGCCTATGTGAAGGCTGAGGAAAATGAACATGATATTTTTCTGTTCATCCCCCAAGGTATGGATCTAAAAAACAGTGCATGCACACAAAATGACCAAGTCGAAAAAGTACTCAAGATCAGGAAGACGCTTTACGGCCTGAAACAGGCAGGACGACTATGGAATAAATTGATCCACGGAAAATTATTGGACCTGGATTTTACGCAGTGCTTTGTGGTGGAGAGGCTGATCAAAATTTTTGAGGCTTGATCAGGCGGTACCACGGCGCCCGGACTGCCGACTAACGAAGGGGTCCTCCGGTTGTCCTTGACTGCTTGTGTTTCTGCTCAACTTGTGTACCCGACGGCTTGGGCGTGGGTCGCTCTCCAGGTGGCGCGGATGGCACACTGCAATTCCTTGTGGCAAGACTGAGTTGACTTGTGATGAATTGACTGATGAGATCAGGCGATGATCAGGCGCAATCAAGCTCGAATCAAGTGCGATCTGGTTTGATCAACAGCGATCAGGCTTGAGCAGGCGCTAAAAGTCGTTGATCAGCTGTGATCAGACTTGATCAGGCTTGATTAGGTGCTAAAAGTCACTGATCAGCTAGTTGGCGCGAGTTGCGAGCAGCTGAGCGCGGATCGCGAGTTGCAGAGTGTCGATCAGGTGTTGATCGGCGAAGGGGTACTTGATCAGGCAGCGTAAATCTTCACCACCTGATCGCCGAGCCTCTTAAACTTGATACGCTAATAGAATACCCAATATAATATGCATTCTACGCTTAAGTTATGAGGAGGGTCGATCAGCTACGGGCTGATCGACGGCTTACACTAAAAATCCGCCTAGTAGTTACCGTGGGGCGCTTAAAGCAGCGAACTACCAGGAGCCAAACGTGTACCAGTGGGGGAAGAGGTGAGAGCGCACTGCTCGATCACGTTCCACAAAAACCAAAAACCAAAGAAAAACCTTTAAAAAGGTACCGCTGGCACAGCGGGCGGAGTTGCGGGGCGAGTTATCAACGCTCTACGTCTGCCGGTGGGCCAAAAAAAACACAAAGTGCTCCCGCCCGGGACGTAGAGGTGTGTATTAGTGAGGGGGGCGCAAAGGTGCCGCCCCTGAGGTGTCCTGAGAGGTTGGACGCAAAAGGAGAACTTTATTATTGCTTATATCCTAATATCTACCAAAAACCTAATATCATCCAATCAGAACTACCCATTCCTACGCATTTTGTCGACCATTCGACCTGATTCCTTCGTTTACCTTCGGGTTACCGTTAGGTAACTGTGCCAGTTGTCGCATCGTCTCAGACGTCCCGTCCACGCCTCGTCCCTGTCCGCCACCGTTGTGTCAACAGTTGTACTGACTGAGGTACCAACTGTGGTACCAACTGTGGTGCCCACTATCGTACCACCTATTGTACCGACTATTGTACCGACAAAATTTGTGCTACATTCTACCACAGCTACACCTATATCGGTGTCCACAATTACACCCATAACTACGTACCAATTTTATGGTACGATTTACCACAGATTGATGGACATGTGTCTATATGTCAAGCACTTGGATGGTAAAACCGTTACAGTACGCATCCTTCAAAGACATGAAGTGCCTCGAGATCAAGAACATCGGCATGGTCTCAAAATTCCTCGAAATACGAGTGATTTTCGACAGCAGTTCCGGTTACAAATTGGATCAAGAGGTCACGATCGATGGAATCATCAAGGATTTCAAGATGGAAGGAGCTAATGCAGTGCGTACGCAAATTGGGACAGACTTTGAAGACATATCGCTTCAACAAGGTGAACCTCTCAATAGTAATGGTTCAACGACTATCAAGGATTTCCAGGCTTTGGTCGGCAGCTTGCTTTGGATCACTCGCTGCGCCATACCCGACATTGTATATGCCGTTCATAAGGCGACTCGACGTACTCATGCCCCCACCACCGCTGACTTGCAGCTTACCAAGAAGATTTTGCGTAACCTCAGGGTACCAAATATCTTAAGTTTTTTATGGGGCGTGGTGAGGTGGCGAGCAAACAGTTGACCATCAAGGCGTATAGCGACGCGGATTATGGAGGTTCAAGAGCGATAGGAAGTCAACCTCAGGTGGACTCATCTTTTTGGATGGCGTTTTGGTGGCTTGGCTTTGCAAGAAACAAGGTGCCGTCTGATTATCGACCATGGAAGCGGAATTTTATGCGGCTTCAACGAACGTGGTGATGATTTTGGGTTTCAAGGAGCTCCTAGAGGAAGTTCAAGTCAAGATGAAGCTGCCCATGCATCTTTGCATGGACAACCAAGCGGCTATCAATATTTTCAAGGGCGACCAAACAAGTTCCAAGATGAAGCATGTCGACATTCGAGTCAAGTTTATTGTCTCAAAATTAAAGTTTGGACTTATCAAAGCTACCTACGTTTCGACTCAAGATATTCTTGCTGATGGACTTACCAAGGCACTACTTGCATCAAGATTCAAAGAGCTAAGCGCTGCGCTCTGCCTTCAACATGTGTGATTTTTCGAAATACACATTGAGGAGGAGTGTTAAAAATAGTCTGTATACTTAATTATTATAATTAGGTAGGACTATTTGTTTATGGCCCCGACTAGGGGCACACCCCACTATAATAAAATACCGGCTAATAATATATACCGGCTAATAATACCGAACCTGCGTAGGTGCTTAAGAACAAACTAATATGGAATTACGGAAACAGAAGCACACAGCAGCTTGGGTTGTGTACCGCGTCGCGATCTACCAGCTTCACGTATTATACAGTACAGTAGCTATTTTTTCGGAAGCAGGACAATGTCAACATGGTCCAAGTGGACACAGTCCGGAAAGGGGTATCACACATTGTGTAGGGATGCATGCGAGCCCAAGCCTTTGTACTCGCTTTTGGGTCAATGGTAGGGCGATGCGGCCTGGGGATCTCGAGCGGCATCTACGTCCAGCTGTCCTGAAAAGGGATCTTTCCGTCTTAGGAACGTTAAGAAGAAGAGCACCTCACCGTTGCAGGAAGCAGACAGTAGCATGTCTTCACGAACTACGTCGTTTGTGGTAAGCGTCTTGCTCTCTATATATATTGCGTGATTATGGCAGTCGAGGACCTGGTACTACTACATCGGGACCAACAGTGGACTACTCCAGGTGGCATTGGAACAAGATCACCACTCAAGTACGAACGGTCGTAGAATTCAGCCTTCTCTACGTATTCAAGGGATATTGCTAGGAGTGTTTTCACGCACGAGCGGCAAAAATTCAACCAGAATGGGCATACGACATCTACATGTCCCGCCGTGGACAAAAGTGTTAGTTCAGAGTAGCAGCACATTTGCGACGGTTTGTAGTAGCTGATTCAACAAACAGAATTGGCTTGATTTTTTGTCTCGCCATTTTCAGGCGCGGCCTGAAAATGTTTCACCGAAGTTGTCGTCGTATTTAGAGGAAATGGCAACACACTATGCGCTCTGCGATGCTGTAAAACTAACTAGTAACAGATGTGAAAAGAAAGTCGTCGAGATGTGGATGTGAAAAAAGTCACCGAAATGCGTTAAACACTTCCGTCCGAATCGTTGTGACTGATTTCTCATAACTGCCCGTTGCAATGAGTTGATCAATGTGTCACTTAGAAGTCAGGAGATCACTGCAGCGAGAGCCCAAAGCCACTGGCACGGATGAAGACGCCATGATTTGGTGCACAGCTAAAATATTTCTCGCCGTCAATGGCGCCGCTGTTCTTGCCTTTTTTTACAAAGTAACCCTAACCCTAGGTGGGGGGGGCCTTATTATTAGCCGGTATTTTATTTAGTGGGGTGTGCCCCTAGCAAACTTGGGGTGTACCCCTAGTCTGGGCCTTTGTTTATTAGTTAGCAATCTGTATTTCTTACCTTTTAGCTGCTAAAACTACGGTATCTGTACTCGATTCTGAGTACCGCCTATTTTTTGCACTGATAAGGTATGTAGGTAACACAACAGCTGTTGGAGGTATAGTATACCTTCAACTGGTCATGCATATTCATGTTAGGCTATCTAATCACTTCTCAATAAACTTTGCATTAGATAACTATCTAGTTGCATTTACTTCGTCGGACGCTTAATAATCTCTCAACGGGTGTCACTCTCGCAACCTAGCTGTAATTGGTTGTCGAGATATAGACAAGAGACGATTTGGCATATTTGCCTTTATTATTATACGACTATTACACTCGAGTTTCCTACGTATCTACGCTACGATGTACGACAATACCTTCCAACAATACGACGTCTACGACTCGAGTTTCCTACACTACTGTGCTACGTTGGACGTAAACACCTTTCAGCACATCTTTTCCACCAGAATATCGCTTCACTGACTTTCGACTAATCAAACGCTGGGGAAGCCTTTTCTCCGCGATAGATTTGATTTCACAGCTATTAATTAATGGAACTAGATATATTCACTCACTTTTCGGTTAAATTCACTCAGTTGATATTCACTCACTCTTTAAAATTATGCTTTAAGCTTACTTGGATAAAGCATGGCCAGGTCGAAAAAAAAGACTTGTTTCAACTTACTGAAAAGGACACGTTTTTTCTAGGACCAATTACACCATATAGACCAACTTGATGTGGCAAACTACAAAGAGGGATTCTCTTCACTCAAGATCCTTTTTCGGATAAACGGTTATATGCCTGTTCTTTTCCGACCAATGAGAGAAAAACTTTCCCCGAAGGGTGAGGAAGTCCTCTCCCACTTTGTCTACTTGCACATGACGCATTTTTTGTAACAAGCGACGATTGTCCTGAAAACCTTTGACCAGCGTGTTGAACAAGATGGCATCGGTTTTTTTGCTTGATGAAGTGGCTTTGGTGCTGGTCAATTCGATGTATTTGTTGAGAAGCAGTACCATCGCAACAAATTCATCATGGGGGACTCGTTTTTTCTCGAGTTGTAGGATCTTGAAAACGTCATCGGGAGTTTTCTTCTGTTCCTTCCAGAAAGTCAACTGCGCGTCCGATAGCTGATTTTTGCCGACTCCTGCAATATAGCCATCGCTGGATACTGACGTCTTAATTACCAAACGGGCCGCAGCTTTCTCATTGAAAGACTTGGACATAGTCTTAATGAGCTTTTCGGCCGTCATTGCATCAACCAATTTGCGTAGAGTACTGATGGTAGCGTTGGCGACCTCATTAGCGGGAGACTTAGGTCCGAGATGTGCGGGATAAAATTGACTTTAAAGCGTCGACATCAGATTCATTTTTTAAAATATTCTTAACGGAGGAGACGATGGAGGTCATCCTGTCCTCGTCGTTCGTGACATCATTCGCCTTCAAGAGTTTCCTCGCAGCGATGGCACGTACAATCTCGTCGTTAGCTGAGTGGTTAAATCCCTCTTTGTAGTGAGTGTGCCACATCAAGTTGGTCGATATGTCCTAGAAAAAACGTGTCCTTTTCAGTAAGTTGAAACAAGTCTTTTTTTTTCGACCTGGCCATGCTTTATCCAAGTAAGCTTAAAGCATAATTTTAATGAGTGAGTGAATTTAACCGAAAGTGAGTGAATATATCAACTCCCTAATTAAATTTCGTGTTTAACAGTTTTCAAGCAGAAAAAACGTTTTACTAGGGGCCATACGGTTAATAAGCAGAAAGTATTTTATGGGTATTCCGTAAGTTCGAAACCCAGTCACTTCCCAAAAAATGACCATAAGCATGAGGCTGCGTGCTCCAGACGAGCCTGAAGCTGAAAGTGGATGTAACGTCAACGCTGAAGTCGACATCAGTTCTCACACTACTTCTGATCGCAGCCATTTTCTACCACCGCTAGATGTGAGATCGTCTGAGTTCATCGAAGAACGACTGGAGAATCTCAAACGCCGTCCTAAGTGGGTGGACTTCCTGAATCAGTACGTGAAGGAGCATCCAGACAGTGACAGTGAAACTGATGTAAGCGACTTCGATGAAGTCTCGATATTCAATTCGCCGGGTATGATACGATCAACGCTCTGGTCACTGTTTGTCGTGGCGGTTTCGCCGTTGCTGATTGTTTGTGCCCCGTTCTTGAAGCACAAGGATTACGGGTGAACAATGTATTATTTTGTAATTTTGTAAGACAATTGCTGAGTTTTGTGAACTTCTGTTCGTGTTGGATGACAGATTCTGCCCGTTGGGGTGCCGTTCGATTAAAGAGCTCTTATGGTGCGCATTGCTCAATATGTCTTTTATGGTGTTTGGACTTCTACTGTTATACTGGGCAATTTGTCGAGAACTTCCAGACGTTTTTTATCCTGATAAAACGCTCGTGAAGTTGAATGTGCAAATTGATGAGATGCTACATGCGATGGATTTATGCCGTGCGGCATTACTTCAATGGGAAAGAGCAGTTGCGCAAAAGTTGTGTGTGCCGATAGGTATTGATGTTGCATTGGTGCTGGTTAACACGTGTCTATTGTTGAACTACCATCGTCAATTGGTCCGATACCTCATGGTGCTGATGGCTGTGATGTTTGTGATGGATTTACCTTCAAAACTTTACGATATCACGTTTCCATCCCCAGAGATTACTAAGGTGGACCCTACCTTTGCCTTGCTTGACGAGGAGTTGGTAGTGGCGTTTGAAGGAAAGAACATGAGACAAGGTGGAAGTGTTGGTTGGGTATCGTATTGGGGCTGTGCAAGTACTTCGAACGTCGAGGCGTGCGAAAAGCAGTTCGTGTCGACGTTTGAAGCCGGAAATGTTGCTGTTACCTTTAGGTCACTGGATCATTTTATCCCATGTTATCAAGAACCGCCCAATCCGCTAAAGGCGCAGGATTACCAGTGCTTCGAGCATGTTCGTATTCGAGTGAGAAGTAAGCGTAGTATTCCTGGTTGGTCCCGTTTGGCGACGCAGTCATCGCTTTTTTCACAATCTGAGCACGCCGTGTTGTCGCCTAGCGATGGACGGGGAAACAGAGTCGAGATGTCCAGTTTTGAGCAAAATAGAAAATTGCTATCCGATAAAATCGATCATGATCGCATTTCACCAACTTCCAGTAAGCAAAAGATCGAGATATCGACAGTGTCAACTTTAACTACAAAAATTGGCAACTCGGCGTTGTCATCCTCTGAATATCTGACAACCAAAACCAGTAGACCATCTGAGCTTAAAAATAAAGCTTCGGATGTGTCGACCGAAGAGGATGCCAGAGGAAAACTAAGCTTGAGCTCGAATTTCCTGGAACATGAGCAGGAGAATGGTATACCTGAAGCATCGAATATTGCAGCAACGGTAGCGGTGGAAATCGAAGTGGCACCGCATGCCGAAGTGAAGATGTCCCCCGCTAACAGGGAAGTTTCGAATGAAGGTAAAGAATATACCCTATCATCAGATTCACACATGTTAAGTAGTAGCAAGGACGTTGTGTTTGACAAAGCGCGAAGCAAGGTGGAAGTGTTACCTGCTGATAGTCCCGACGAAAAACTAGAAAAACACATCGTGTGCACAAGCATGATGGAACCTTTCATTTTAACGAATAAAAGGACCCAAAGTCGTGACGAGCTGACGATAGACCCCGAAGTGATCGAGAAAGGAGACAAAGATTAAGCAGCCAAGTGAAGCAAAATTTTGCAGTAAGACAAGTACTTGTAAAACTCACTCAAGAGAACAAGCTCGTAGCAGCTACCGCGCAAGATAAGTTGGAAATATCGGATTGATATAAGTCACTACCAGTGATCGTACGCTTCGTGGAACTAGCAAAAAAATCGAAGAGTCTTAAGCGAAGGTATTAACGCAAACTGTGCTAGCGCCAGCGATCAGGTGATGTAAGGTTCAGTCGACACAGCATTTTCTATTCGTCGTTAATGAGTAAAATAAAAAACAACTCGACTCAGACCAAGGATCCCATTTCGGATGAGCTTTGTGCACCATTTATTGTGTTGCGCAAGACTTCAGTTAGACGATAAAACTTAGCGCTCTCGAGCTCTGCGCTCTCGCGGTTAGCCTCGCACAACTTCTTCTGAAGCGCAATCTTCTGTTCCATGTGCTTCTCTCGAAGCGCCAATTCACGCTCTCGAAGCGCCAATTCACGCTCTCGAAGCTCAACCTCTTTTTTAAATCGTACCTTTTCAAACTCTAGTCTCTCACGATCCAGTGCAATCTGTTCTGATAAATGCTTTTCGTAATCAAACATTCCTCTTGAACTAGAAGACGCCGAGGCTGCACTTGAAGCTGCACATAAAGCTGCGTTATGGGATCAAAAATAATTAGTCCCTAGCTAATCGCACGCGAAATACCCACAGAAGCAACTACCATTTAATGTCTAAGCAAAACAATTCAAAGAAATGTCAGACTGGTCACCAGTGATAGGGTAGCAAGCTCAGGAAAAGACCATCACGTGTGTCGAGTTGTGACTGCCTCCATTGAGTCCAGTCGCTATTGCTGCATGTGCTGCAGCTTGCGCCGCCGCTTGCGCCGCAGCATGTTGAGCCTCACTAATCGCCGAAGCTTGCGCTTGTGCCTGAGTATAAGTTACATCCGACTCTGAATTTAGCCCCGACGCCCCCAGAACAACATCGTCCACCATTGACAGATGATTCACATCGCTCTGAAGATTTAAATAATTCGCTCTAATTGTCTCCTGCTTGGGTAGCATTTCATATTCCGCCCATCGTCGAGGATGAGCGCCCTGCAGGTGGCTACGTATGTTGTCCACCCGAAAAGCTCGGAAAAACTTTGTGGTGGTCAGTGAACGTCTACGTCGCTTTTTCGAGTCGTTGCCTGACTCCTGATCCTGCTGCACCAGCTGCTCATATTTTCCCTCACGTCCGAAAGCCTTGCAGAATCCACACATCGCTAAAAGCACGTCTCCGGAAGCGGCGTCTCTCTCGATAGCCTGGAGTCCAAATTCTATCTCATACTTGGGCTGCCAGTTGTGACGTCTCGACTGTTTTATCACCGCTCGGCGTCTCGATGCCTCTTTTTCACCTTCTTCTTCTTCCTCCTCTTCAAACTTGTGACGCGTGACGATGAGATCCGCATTATCTTCGAACTTCTCCAAAGACGTGGCGTCGACTAGGAGTGCGTCGCTGGCATTAGGATTGTCGGTGCTGTGAGGTTCCATATTGTTTTTGGGACCCTCTTTTGTTTATTGTGTCGTATTCTTAACTCGGCTTTTATAAGCTGGTTGAGCGACAATGCACAGTATAGTCATTTTTCCGGATCAAGGCTGATACCGACCCGATCGATGTACAGACGTTTTCCGGAAAGGGGACCCTAACCAGTGCCCATCGGTTTTTGGTAGACGATCATCAATTAACGATATCTTAGCACCTGCTCCCTCATGTGATGAGCTCCTACAAGTAAAAACGCTTTACAACTCGTCGATCAGCATTTGTGATAAGCGCTCCTAGAGAAAAAACGGCAAACTGCCGGCAACTGCAGAAAGGGCTAGATGCCCGCCAACATAATTTGATTAGTCGAAGAGCTGCCCTGGTGTCTAGCCTGCCCGGAGTCATACACCGGAATGGCTGTCTATAGCGATGGGAGAAGTGGAAAATGTATCGATAATGAAAGTGGAGGAAGATTAAAAGGGGCAAGGATTGAGGCTTATCCAGCAGAGATACGTCAGGCGGGCAGCCATTTCTACCATGATTAGCCAGATAATGAAGTTCCCGCAGGAAATAATTGCGAAGATAATTGATTGAATGAATTGAATGACTCTACCAGCTACTTCAGCTGGTTGGGTGAACTGGGTGATCCGACCGGGTAAAAAAACGCGTTTACGTTGCGAGGCCGAGTAGATTGACCACTCATGTTGTAGCCGGTGCGTGGTGCGGCTAGCGCACAGAGGAGGACTTTCCTTAAGCGGCGATACACCGCTACTTAGCCGATACGCCCTAATGAAAGGGCTTAGCGTGAGATTACTCTCTCGCTCGGGGCCAAGATTTCCCCAGTTTCCTTTAGCGTACGCTAACGCTTTAGCTGTACGCTTCCCTTAATAGGGAGTAGCTAGGGGAGGTACTCCCCTGCTACGACACTCACATCACGCTCGACCTTTCCCGGTCGAACGTCTAGCTGGATTCAGTGTGAAATGGAAACTGATTTGCATTCAATATGTAATTAGTCTAACTTAATAAACTAATGTAAACTATATGTAATACTAGGTAGAACTTACTTAATCTGTACCTAGCCGAAATGTAATGTACACCACCTGTGTACCAACACGTGGCAGGCTGCCACGCCTTCACCAAGGGCTCCCGCCCTGATTGGCTAAAACAACCAATAAGTCCGAACCTGTCGGACTAGTCAATACTTGACCTTAACCGTTGTGTATTTACGTACAACAACGTAACTAAATGTAACCCGTTACATCCCCCCATCAAGACTATTGCCACGCAATAATCATTATAGTTGGAGACCCCAACTGCCAGAACTCTGGACTCAAATGAGCACCTATAAAGGTGATAATGATTCTCCCCGAGAAGGGGATAATGTCAGCTACTCTGACTCCGGTATTTCGGAGGAGGGGGCCCTTGGGGATAGCTCCCCTAAGGATGACCGCGCTGGCGACGCTGCACGGCGGATGTCGGCCGCCTAATCCTTTCCCCACACGTGGGGAAAATGCGCTGTCTCGCGCGCCACCATTGCCAACCTTGGATGGCAAATCCGATTCGCCGAAGGCAACCATCACCAATGAATTGGACTCGGCTCAGGAGTCTTATCTTGACACATAGGCACTAGAGGATGCATTACGCGCCCCCAAACGCCCTTCCTGGGCGGAATATCGCTAAAAAGTCTTCCTGATCTCCAAATGTGGGCTAAGAGCGAGGTAAAGAGGGGTTTATCCTTCCACCCCTGGCCCTGCGGCTGTACAGCCGCGTCAAATCGCATGCCGGAAACAACTCCGGGGAAACTGCTCACGCAGAAGCAGTTCACTGCCACCTCGTACCGAGAGCGCCTCGGGAAACAGGCACAGGGTGCCTTTGTTGAGAACCTCCGCGAGGTTCTGTGGTGGAGTCAAGTTCGAAATCGAAAACATTAGCATCGATAACCTGACTACCACCATCGCGCCCAGCCTT
>CM047587.1:17703365-17737465 GCA_026184515.1 Peronosclerospora sorghi | reverse complement strand
TTCGCCCTCATGCTACGCAACTGCTGTAGCGTCCGTAGAGTCTGTTCGACTTCGCCCGCATCCTTAAGACGCAGTAGAGTAAGCTGGTCCGCCAGTTCTTGATCGTCAAGGGTACTAATATAGTGACCCACATGTTCTAAGGCGGCACCGTTCGGCGGGTTATTCTCTTTGATTGTTATGCCGGCGCGAAGTGCAGCCACGTTCAACCGATGCAAATACTCGATCGGTGTTTCGTCGGCCCGCTTCTGCATATGGTGGTACTTACGGGCGCTTGAAAATCCGGAGTTACAATATTGACCTTCAAACTCCGCACATAACAGGTCCCAGTCAGACCGGACGCCCCGACCCAACTGTTGAATCCAGTTCGCAGCCGGTCCTTTTAACAAATCCCGGAAGATTAAACAACGTTCGATTTTTGGGGTCTGTTCTCGCAAGAACGCAGACTTGACCCGACTGAACCAAGACCGGGCCTGGTCTTCATCAGCATCCTTGCCGGTGAAGTCCTTGAGGTCGGTCGTCGCGGCTATGCGGATGGGCGGAATCGCAGCAGATCCAAAGTCGTAGGCAGTAGTGGAGGCTAGGTTAGCCTTGCGCACCTTGCCTGCGCCTGTACCATCTGACCCACCATGGTCGTCAAGACCGCCGACCGACTCCATATCACAGTCACTTGTCTTGCTTGGTCTACGCGGTCTTGCCGGTTGCGGCTTGCGCCTTCCCTTGCCGGTTGGTTTATCACTTCTAATAGGCTTATCCATAGATGTTACCGATTCCATATCCACATCCTTGCAAACATTGACACCTTGACAGGTAGACCGGTCTTGGACATGTGGGCGCATAGGTGGTCTAACCCGTTCTTCCATGAAACGTTGCATCATCGTCTCAAACATGGCTTGGACGTTGTCTGGCGTCATGGGCAACGTGTTGATACCCTCCTTTTGCGGAACTGAGGCCTGTGGGGCTCGCTGGGGCCCCGACTGGCAAGCAGCCCTTTGCTGCCGCATGTCCTTTTTTGTTCAGACCGGGCATGGTCCACCCCCATGGTCATCCGCTCGACACCGGTCTCCAACTCTGATGAGCTGTTAGAAGCCGGTGGAGACTGGTAGATCGATTCATCATCGGAACCAATGTCAACAAGCTCTGTGGAGGCTTCGGCGACCTTCATTGCCGTGGTGGGAGTTGGGCGGCGAACCGCCCCCACCAGTGGCACCAAACGGTCGTGGAGGTCCGACATCGACGCCTCCAGTCTCCAAGCATCAAATTCAAACAATTTATTGACACCGACGGGGTTATGCATTTTAATGCCAACCTCCGCGAACATCGCCACCAAATTCTTGACGAGCAGTAATGGTCGATCACTCTGGATCGTCTCGGTAGTGGGACCGATAAGACGGTCGGGGATATGGAGGTCCAACACCCGAAAGACCTGGTTTTGGCGAACAAATCGCTTCAATTCAAAAACATAATACATCTTGTCCAGGTCTTGTTCGGTGATAGCCTCATCCCCGACCTTCGACTTTTCTTCGAAGTCTTCTTCGTCGGGTGGCATTCCAAGCCCTTTTCTGGGCACCTTGGGTACCTTGGGGACTTTAGGGAGGTAGACCGGATCGTTCCTGTCAGCCTCCAAGTAATTTTAATCTTTTAGTTTTCCATCAATTTTTTCATTCATACACATAGGATCAGGACCTTGGTCCTGATACTTTCCGGAACTATAGCAAGACCTGATATAGTCCCGATCGGCTCCGGTGGGAGCCTTTTGGGGAGGAAAAAACTTATTAATCCCGATCTGGTCCTCCGCCAGGCCAGATCGGACATCGCCATATTTATCAAAAACGAGAACGTAAGGCGATAGCCTTTCCTTACGTCCTCTCCATAACGACTCCATATTCAAATCATTCAAATCTTCGAATCCAATTTTTGATGGAATATCAGCACGGTGCTATCCACGATCACCAAGTGATCCGGGCACGCGCACCATTGTGGTGGAGTCAAGCTCGAAATCGAAATTATTAGCATCGATAACCTGACTACCACCATCGCGCCCAGCCTTCCAACTTTCGGAGGGGGTACTCCGTGGACCACCACTCGAGATCTGGTCCGATCGTCCGCTGCAAGCAGACGACCGGTCGTCATCAGAAGCCACTTGTTCCGATTGTTTAGTGTCCATATCACCTTGTGTACCCGATGGAATGGGCTAGTTACACACTCGGTGGATTGGGATCGCAGATTGGATCGAACCGGTCTTGAATATAGAAGACCGATCTGGGTAGGTATCTCTGGGGCGGAACTCTTCACCCCAGACACAAACAGACCAAAAACACTTAAAAGAGATAACTTCCAATAGGTCGATCGTCCAAACGATCAAGACCTGACCAATACGAAATAATAGAGGGTAGACCGACCGTTCCGGTCTAGCCCCTGACCAATACAAAATAAGACAAAAACCGGTCTAGTTTCCAACCAATATTAAAACAAGCCAATATGTCCGCGTAAAGACCCAATATGCTCGTGAAACTCCACAAACGATATCTCCACGCCAAGACCAATCCAGTGAATAGAACGTTCCAAACGTACTTGAGTTGAGGTGTTGAGATCGCCAAATCGTACTCCCGTCGAGGGACTTCCGGTGGGCCAAAGTGCGCGTGCGGCGCGTCCAGACCGGGTGAAATGGGCGAGAGGGGATAATTCGACCCTCTGCCCCCAAACACTCCGCGGCGGGCGGAGGCGACTAGTGTACAAAAAGGGAAGAACGGCGACCCCTAGCTGTGGTGTGAACCAAGACCAGAAGAGGTTTCAGCCACTTATCCGAAAGCTAAAAGATCCTTACTTAAAGGTATAACCTCTGTCCTAAAAGGTAAAACCACAACCAAAAGCCCTCTATCCGGAAAATCCACAACCAAAAGACTCTTACTTGGAAAAACCACAACTAAAATACTACTACCCTATAATCCCTAAATGTACCCCCACAAAAATATGTAAAATACCCAAAGTCGAGTGGCTCACCAAAACTTGCGTTCTTGACACTTCTTGAGTCTGATAGGCTGAAAAGCTCCCCTTGTTTAAACCAATCCGAAATTAGACCAAATGTCTTGACAAAACTTGACCAGAAGTGTGCCAAATTTTGGGCACGCTTCTCCACAGTTCCCTTTGTTCTCCTACAAGGAAGGATGTCGAAGAGGCAGAGCAGAAGTTCCGTGCTTGGGCGGAAGGGGAGAAACGTCTCCCTGACTTTTTAAAGCTGTACAACAGTTATTCTGAACGTGACGTTTGGATGGAGAGGGCATTGCGCTTGGCGTTTGCCAAAGCCAAAGCGATGGGGCAATTACCTGCCCCTTATTGCACGCGCTATGCTAGCGCCCGTGCCCTCGATGTGGTGCCGGTGAGCAATGCAAGCTCTGCATCTGCCTCCGGCGAACTCCCAACTACTGGGAGCGAAGGGGCTTCTCCCGCCCCTTTGGTCGCAGATTCGCAGCGGGATTCTCCCGATCAAAAGCGTCAACGACGTCTCGGCAATCCTGCCGCAGGAGATTCTCGGACTACCACGAACTCTGTGAGTGTGGATAACACTTCCACCTCACGAGATACTGGGTTTTACCCCGATGATGGCGTCGCGCCATCAGACGCTCCACATAGTAATGTGGAATCCCCTCCGAATCGAGAGCTGGAGGAGGTGGTCGCGAGATTGCGACGTGAGGTTCACGAGCGCTGTGATCGACACAGACGTCGCATCCTGGAAGTCCAGGAGGGACTCCACGATGAGGGGGATGCGATTGACCGCATCGAGAGGCGGCTTGACTCTCTCGAGTCTTCCGTTGTGGAGCTTCGTGGTCGTATTTCGACCCTAACGGAGATGTTATTACTCCGCCCTGCCGTGTCTTACGGCTATGCTCCTTCCCAACCACCTCCAAGAGGGGAACCGCCTCCGGGTTCTGGTATGGCTTAAGTATACTCACGTAGAAGGTTGGATGCGTACGCATCGCCTTTGGAATATCCAAGGTGTACGCCAGGCCCTTACGGGCTAGCACCTTGAAAGGCCCCACAAACCTGGGGCGCAGTTTTTCCATAACACGTTAAAAACTGCATGTGTAGGAAGGTTTTTAGCGTTTAATAAAACACTATCTCCTACTTTATACGCCCTTTTGTTACGCCGACAATTGCGGACGGCCTTTTCCTTTTACGTGTCTTGGTTTACCGCCATGGCATCGCAAACGTGTCGTAAGCACTAAGGCGCGTCGATAAAAACTTATCGATGTGCTTTCGCACAGATACAGTGCTAACATCGGGTAGTCCTCCCCCCTCAAGCCCTGGGCCACACACACGTGACGTCAACTGACCCTCGGATTCACTAATCCGTTCACGTAAAACGGGGTAAGACCCGTAGATGCATGAACCGAATTGTTTATAGTAAATTCGGCCATATGAAGCATCTCACTCCAACACTTTGGAGAATCCGGACATAAACTCCGGAGAATGTTCTCTACGACGCGATTAACGCGTTCCGTTTGTCCGTCCGTCTGCGGATGACCCGCAGTGGACATGAGGAGGTTGGTGCCCAGCACCTTAAGCAACACCCCCCAAAACTGTTCCGTAAAACGGGGATCCTGATCCGATACAAGGGAATCAGGTAGACCATGCTGTCGAAAGACACGGTATAGGAACACGTTTGCTGTTCCTTGTCCATCAATGGACTCTGGCACTGCCGCCAGGTGAGCCATCTTTATCAAAAGGTCTACAAAGACCAATATTCCGGTGTTACCGGCCTTATCCTTCGGAAAATCGAAGATGAAATCCATAGTGATGGATTTCCAACACTACGTAGGAACGGATAATCTCGCCAAAGGCTCAGCTGAATCTGCAGAGGGATTGACCCTCTGACACGTCTCACAGGTGCGAATATACGCACCGACCCACTTATACATCTTGGGCCACCAATACAAAGCGCTTAAAGCGCTGTAGGTCTTATCCCGACCTAAATGACCCCCGGTAGGGGCGTCATGTGCCTCAAAGAGGACTCTATACTTCATTTCCTCATCATGAGGAACAACCACCCGCGGAGTGTCCTCCGCGCTCGTGCTATAATATAGAAAACCGCCACAGTAACTGTAACGGTGTAACCGAGCTCTAGCTCGACTCGACAGGGTAGGCTCAGACGAGCCAAGACCCTTGTAACCCAAAGCGCTGATAAGCGCCGTACATTGTGGTTCTTTCCCATACGCCTGGCGTATGAGATCCACCACATACGAGGTGATGAATGTCGCGTGAGCGAGCTCGTAATCGTGACGACCCGACCACGCGTCTGCAAGCACATTCTGTTTGCCAGGTTTGTACGTAACCTCAAAGTTATACTCCGCAAAGAAGGAGAGCCAACGGGCCATCCGTTGCAAGAGATGAGGCGACTTTGTCGCTGTCCGCAAGGACGCGTGTTCAGTATAAATTACGAACGGCTTAGAGCCGAGTAAGTGAACCCTAAATTTGATAAGGGCATACTTCATAGCATGTAGCTCCTTATCATTGTGGCGAAGCGGACACAAGAATTTTGGTCGTTTTGCGTCAGCAGCACACCGATCGGCTTGTCGGCAATCGGATTGGTGGAAATCAATGAGGCTTTTGGGCCAATCGTGTGCGGGAGGTGTCAAGAACACGGATTTTGGTGAGTCACATGATATGGCGTGCACGTACATATGTTTATGTTTCGTACATATTGGGGCCCATAGGGGATAGTTTTACTTAGTCGTTAATTTTCTTGGCTTCTAACACCCGACTGTGTGTCGTTTTCCCAGCCTTTAACACTCAACGAGAAGTCGTTTCGTCGCTTTGTACATCAGTCGCCTCTGCACGCCGCAGAGGGTTTGGAAGAAGAGGGTCGAGCAATCTCCTCCAGCTTATTATACCCGTCCGGGACGCGTTACAGGCGCACTTGGCCTGCCGGAAGTTCCTCGACGGGAGTACACATTGGTCGGCTTTTCAAGCGCAAGTTGCACACGTTTGGAAAGTGTTATCAAGTTATTGGATTATTTCGTGGAGATATCGTTCGTGGAGTATATAACGTTGTTATTAGATCTCCATATTGGATTGTTGGACTTCTATTCTCGTATTGGTTGGGCTCTACGATCGATTGAGCGATCTGCCCTTTTAAGTATACTTACTTGGAGTATAACTGGTCTGTCCGTACCCAGGGTGAAGAGTTCCGCCCAGGGTACATTACCCAGCACGGTATTCCACATTTAGACCACAAATCGATTTTCAGCACCGATCCACCGATTGTGTTACCAGCCCATTCCATCGGGTACACAAGGTGAGATGGAGACGCGAAAATCGGACCAGGATTCCTATGCTGATGATCGGTCGTCTGCTAGCAGCGGACGATCATATCGGATCGTAGGCGAAGGTTCGCGGGGTACCCCCCCCCCCGTAAGTTGGACGGCCGGGCACGATGGTGTTCAGGTTCTCGACACTACGGTGTTCGATTTTGAACTTGACTCCACCACAATGGTGCGTGTGCCCGGATCATTTGATGATAGTGGATATCACCGCGATGGTATCTCGCGACGACTTGATTACAATGAATTAAATGTGGAATCGTTCTGGAGAGGACATAAGTAACGGCTATCACCTTATGTTCATGTTGACGACAAAGATTGCGATGTCCGATCTGGCCGGGTGGAGGACCAGATCGTGATTAATAAGTTTTTTCCTCCCCATAAGGCTCCCACCGGAGCCTATCGGGACTATAGCAAGTCTTGCTATAGTTCTAAAAAGGATAAGGACTTTTGTCCTGATCCTATGCATTTAAATGGATGTTTTGATGAAAAGAAAATTAAAGATGAAAACGACTTGGAGGCTGATCGGAACTATCCGATCCATGTTCCCAAGGTCCCAAATCGGAGGCTCAGAATGCCGTCCGAGGAAGACGACTTGGAAGAAAAGTCGCAGGTCGGGGATGGGGTTATTAAGGAAGAAGACCTGACCAGGATGTATTACATCCACGAGTTAAATCGATATACTCGTGAAGATCAGGTCATGCGGCTCTTAAACCCCCAGATCCCCGATCGCCTTCTCGGACCCACCACCGAGCCGATCCAGAGCGATCGGCCGTTGCTATTGGTGAAGAACCTGCTGGAGATTTTGGCTGAGGTCGGCATAAAAGTGCGAAACCTCTCCAACGTGCAGAAACCGTTCGATCTGGATACTTGGAGGCTGGTGATGTCGATGTCTACCCTCCATGACCATTTGGTGCCGTTTGTGGGGGCGGTTCGCCGCCCAACTCCCACCGTGGCATTGAAGGCCGCTGAAGTCACGGCAGCATACGATGATGTGTGCTCCGACGATAAGTCGTTGTATCAGTCTCCACCTGCCTCTAATGGCTCATCGGAGTTGGAGGTCGGTGTTGAGCGGATGACCATGGGGGCGGACCATACCCCCCCCCATGGGAGCATAAAAAGGACGTGCGAGAGCATGGGGCTGCATGCCGGTCGGGGCCCAGGAGACCCCACAGATTTCAGTTCCTCCAAAGGAGGGTACAGGAGGGTACCAACACGTTGCCCATGACCCAAGTTAACGTCCAAGCCATGTTTGAGGCAATGATGGAGCGTTTCATGGGAGACCGATTCCAATCGCCTCTGCGCCCGCATGCCCAGGACCGATCTGCCTGGCAAAATGTCAATACTTGCCGGGATGTTGATATGTAGTCAGTGGAATCAACGGATAAGGCTATCCGAGGTGGCAAACCAGTTGGCAGAGGAAGACGCAAGCCGCAGCCAGCCTGACCGCGCCGATCAAGCAAGAATAGCGATTACGACATGGAGTCGATCGGCGATCCGGATGACCACTATGGGTCAGACGGTGCAGGGGCGGGAAGAACGTGCAGGGATAACCTAGCCTCTACGACCGCCTTTGAATTTCGATCTACTGCGATCCCACGCATTCGCATGGCTGCGACAACGGATCTCAAGGACTTTAATGGCAAGGACGCCGACGAGGAGCAAGCAGGTCGTGGTTTGGTCGGGTCAAGTATGCTTTCTTACGGTATCAGACACCAAAAAAGGAACGGTGTCTGATCTTCAGGGATCTGCTGAAAGGACCGGCTGCGAACGGGATCCAACATTAAGGTAGGGATGTCCGATCTGACTGGGATCTGCTATGTTCAGAATTTGAGGGGCAGTACTGGATTCTCTACCGCCCGCAAATACCACCATATGCAGAAGCGGGGCGATGAGACGCCGATCGAGTACTTAACCAGCTTGAACGTAGCTGCAATGCGCGCCGGGATAGTGATCAAGGCAGATCGGAAAGGCAGGAGTGGGAACAAGTCCGACCCGGACCTACCTCGCAAGAAGTGTTCTCACTGCGGGTCAAGCAAGCATGACAGTGGGGACTGCTGGAAGAAATTGATATGCAAGAAGTGCGAAAGACGCGTCCACCCCACCGATAACTGCCTCTTCGTGTGCAAGTCATGTGGAGAGATCGACGAGACCGGCCAGTGCAAGATCGAAGAGTTTTTCAATCTGATGCGCAAGTGTTATGAACGTAGATCGCTCGGATCGATCCAGATACCAACCTGGCGAGCGTTCTAGTTTAACATTTTTTCCACGACGGGTAAGCACGCGGGGATGCTTCCACCGGACGTGGAAAAGATGTGAAACTAGAACGCTCGCCAGGTTGGAATCTGGATCGAGCCGAGCGATCTACGTTTGGCATCAAGGGATATGTCGGCAAGGAGAACAAAACACAATACATGTTCTGTTCTCAATTGAGTCGATCGGTATCATCCGGTCTACAATATCACGACCGATGAATATTCCCGATCGAAGGTGGTCATGCAGCTGGATCTTCTGCCTTGGGAATCTTGCGGATACTGGAAGTATCATGCGCCCTACAAATGGTTCAAGCAGGCGAAAGCCTGTGGTAAGATTAACAACCAGAAGGCAACGATGTTGTTCGGCTCTGGGGTCGAAGTTTCAATTATCGACTCCACCTTGCTCGTAAGGTCGGATGTCGTATAGACGATACCCAGAGACAAGAATGCGTTGGAATTGGTAAAAACTCTTATATGACCGAAGGAAAGACGCGCGTGAAGATCACCGTATCGGGTTCGCTGGTCTACTTCTTCAGCGCTTGGCTTGGCAAGCTGGCCGGTCAGGATGCCCTGTTAGGCAAGGATTTCATGGTGCCGGCAGGTATTCGCCTAGATCTGTCTCATGGAGTGCTTACACTCCCGGATGAGGTCCAGATCCAGTTAGCTGGTCGGCGGCCCCTATACGTATCGCACACCGATCTGGTCAGGTGGAACCAAGATGTCACCATTCCAGTCGGCCAATCCGCTGATACCCCGGTCGACAAAGGTTTTCGATCAAGGAAGTTATGGGTGACCAGGGGCGATCGGTGGGTGCCTACCTCTGTGAAGAGCGCCGGACGATTTGATTTTGTCCGAGTCACTAATATCGGTGACAATCCGCTTACGCCCGACAACAATACTATTGTTGGCATGTGGCTAGCGGAAGGGAAGGTGACAAGAAAGGCGGTGTTCGTCTCGATCCGATCTAGACGTTATGCGAGTGGCAGAACTTGGCATACCAAGCGACCACCGATCTGGTCAGCGATGATGGACCGGTGGTAGAAGATACCTCACCTATGATGGAACGGCCCAGCTACGTAACCCCGAAGAAGATGTTGGTTCGAAGAAAGGCAACGCAGTCGCCGGACACGGTGGACCATCAAGCAGATGAGCCAAGGTTCGTCAACATGGTGGTTTCACAAGAACAGGCGACAGAGGAGCAGGATACAGAAACAGAAAAAGGGGAACATGGAATTGCTGTGGCGGACCACGATGGCGCGCCTAAGAAGATCGATGTCGTTGAAGAGCATCCCGCCGATCGGGAACAGCAGTGTGCAACCGATCAGGAAGGTTTGGGTGATGTTGCCCCAGAAGACAATCAAGTTTGCATACATGAGGGCGGGGACCAGTACATTCAGGAGTTGGAGATCCATATGGAAGTCCTCCCTGAAGTGTCTGCCGATCTGCCCGAAGTCACCTTGGACGATCTACAAGTGGGTGATCGGGATGTCAACAGTCCCGACCAGATCGATCAGCTAAACAAGATCATATGGAAAAAGAAACATCTGCTTATCGGGAAAGGCAACACCCTACCCCCTGCTGCTCGCGGAGCGATTTGTTACATCGACGTGGGTGATGCCAAGCCGATCGCCCAGCGATTCCGACGTGTGGCGCAACAGTACCGTGAAAAATTGTCTGATCTTATTAAAGGACTGTTGGCTACCAAGATTATTAAACCGTCGACCTCGCCGTGGTCCTCGCCGATCGTGATTTTGATCAAGAAGAACGGCGTAGACATCAGGTTTTGTATCGACTATCGGTTAGTAAACCGGTTGACCAAGCTTATGGTGTACCCGATGCCGCTGATCGGCGATCTGTTAGAAGATCTGGACAGGACCCTATGGTATTGCTCACTGGACATGGCAAGTTTATTTTGGGTGGTTTCGATGACCGATCGGGATCGCGAGATTTCCGCATTTGTTACGCCGTTCGGTCTGTTCGAGTGGAACCGTATGCCGTTCGGTTTGAAGAATGCGCCCCAGATCTACCAGAGGCTGATCGACAACGCACTGTATGGATATTTCAAGATCAGTACCGATCGGGACCCCACCGAAAACCATGATGTATTTACAGAGGGTGAACCCGATCGGGAAAGGAGACCGCCCGTTCTGGGGAGGCGATCGTATATCGACGACATTCTGATCCCTGCTTCGTCATGGAGCGATCTGTGCGAGAAGGCCGAGCTGTTGTTGGAGACATGCGATCTCTGGAACCCGTCGATCAGTGCTGTGAAGAGTTTTTGGGGCATGTCCAAGGTCGCCTATTTGGGTCATATGGTGTCGATCAGTGGGCCGGAGGCTAATCCTAAGGATCTGGAGTCACTGATCAAACTCCCGTTTCCTAGATCACTGAAGGCAAGGCAGTCCTTCCTAGGGAGCCTAAATTACTACAGCAGCTTCATTGAAGACTTCGCGATTTACGCGGCCGTGCTGTACGAGCTCCGGGAAGTCGACTACCATATGTTGCGAGAAGGAGATCGGGCAACTTTACGGGAGGGCTGCGACTCTGATCTGCCTGCAGATTTTCCGCAGGTGGAGACAGAGGATCACATGAAGCGTACACAGGTTGCTTTCGGTATGCTGAAGGCCAAGATGGCGACGGCACCGATTCTCAGGCACTTCGATCCGTAAAAAATGCCGATCGTCATTGTGTATGCTAGTAAGTGGGCCATTTCTGCCACTCTAGTGCAAGAACATGATGGAGTGTACCACTCGGTCACTTTTACGAGCCGGACGTTGAAGCCGAACGAAGTCAACTATGGGATCGTCGAAAAGGAAGTTCTGGCTTTGCTACGGATTTTCGATGTGTGCTACAACCTACTGGTCGGCCGATCTGTAAAAGTTCTTTCGAGAAAGTCGACATTGGCCTGGCTACTATCGGCCAATGGGATTGACGGTCGGCTCGGAAGATGGTCAGTGATCTTGTCACAGTGGTCCCTCGAGGTCATTAAGTGCACTAAGGGAGAGGAGGAGATATTGGGCACATTGGCTGCCAGTATCACCCCTCGTTCTCAAGTGGATGAAGCTCTGGTGGCGATTGCCCCAAGGAAGCAACCTCGACAGTCAATCTCACTGCCGACACCGATCGTCGATCGGGATGAGGAACTCCTGGTCTTGAGTTTCGATGGATCGGCTAGCGTGAAGAAGAAGGTCGGCTCCTATAGTGCCGTACTGTGGAAGTTACCACAGTGGTCTATAGTAGCAGCCGCCGCCGATTTCACGCCTGACATAACGGTCAACGAGGCGGAATATCGGGGACTACTTCTATGTATTGATCTGCTGTCATCACAAAAGAAAGGGCGGATCATCATATGTGGTGACTCCAACCTAGTGATAAGGCAGATCACCGGGGAGATCGACTGTAAGGCACCACGGCTGAAGTTGCTGAATGATCGGGGGATGAAGGCACTGAAAGACTACCTCAACCACGAGCTATTTCACGTGAAACGGGATTGGAACAGAAGCGTCGACCACCTCGCGACCAAATCCATGCGGGAACGGATCGGGACGGCGATCACCGAGGAGCCGTTCTACTTGAACTTATGGACATAAAAAGGCTCCCGGAGTTGATCAAGCCCAAGGACAGCCCCGATCAAGGTACATGGGATCGCGGCGACTAGATCGCGAACTAAGAAGTCTTGCCGATCGTTCCCAAAGGAAAGGTCGAGTGAGTGCGTTGTACAACAGCTAAGGGCGGAACGGATCCTCAAGACGAAGGACGAAGAAGATTGGATCGTCAACCTGAAAGCCTATCTGCGCGGTGAACTGTCCAAGTTAACGAATGATCAAGCGAAAGAGTGTGCCAAGATCGCGGACAGTTACGATGTGGATGACAATGGATTGCTATATTACTGCCGTGATGTTGACTAAGACAGTGCCGATCGAGATCGACTGGCGAAACTGGTGATCCCTGGGTTGCTACAGCTGGATGTCCTTCATCACTACCATGTGAGTCTAGAAGGGGGACATCAGGGCGTAGGCAGGAAATATCACATGATCAGGGCCCACTTTCACTGGAGAGGACTTTTTCGGATCGTGCAGAAATATGTGGGCTGTTGCACTGATTGCGAAACCGGAAAGGACAGACCGATAATCAAGGGCCGATCGCCCAGAAATATCGAGGCTACATACCCTTTCCAGGTGATAGCAATGGATCAAATACCGTCGCTTCCCAGATCGACACGCGGAAACACTAAGCTTCTGATCTGGATGGACCTATTTACTGGTCTGGTGATCGCAAAGGCTATTGCATCCTGATCTGCGGAGCAGATCGCCCAGAGTTACGAGGAATGCGTGTTCAGAAGGTTCGGCTCCAGCGAAGTTATTAGACACGATCGGGAACCCGGTTTATGGCTGAGGTGTTCGATCGTTCAATAACATGGTAGGCCAGAAGCAGAGCGTGACGATGGCATATCGTCCGCAAGCGAACGGATCGGCTGAACGCATGGTGCAGACAATAACAAGGGCGATTAAGATGTATTTGGCCGATCCAGCCAACGTGCCTGGGATGAGTATGCAGAGAGACTGGTATTCGCACTCAACTATTTAACCGATCGGGTCCGAGGATAAACGTCTTTCTATCTGGCGTATGGATGGGACCCTCGATCGACACTTGAAGTGGCGATACCGATCGGCTGCACTCGGACCCGTGATCGCGATGCCCGTCGTTGGCGCATGCAGGTCCAGAAGCATTACCAGAATGCGAAAGAAGTCGTCAATGAAAAGTTGCGTCAGGCCACGCAAGATCGAGCAGATCGGAATAACGATCAGGTCCGCCCTCATGGTATTGAACCAGGGGCGAGGGTATGGTTATACCTCGATCGGTTCAAGGAAGGCTATGCGAAGAAGTTGGCTCATATGTGGAACGGTCCTTTCCGTGTAGCAGAGCTGATCGGTGAGCATGCTGCCCGTCTGATCACGATCGGCACGGATTATAAAGTTTTTCCGATCGTGCATGTGTCCAAACTGAAGCTGGTCAGAGAGTTCCCCGATTAGCCTAAAATACCCTGTCTGGTGGACGAAGCGGAGAGATTCGATTTTGACGAAGCTCTGCTGACGGAAGACAGTTGGGAAAGGCCATTGGAAGAGGACGAATTCGAGGTGGAAAAGGTGCTAGATGTACAATCGGTCAAGAAGACGCGTTTCGGTCGCAGCCACCGAGAATATCTGGTCCGCTGGAAGGATCATGACGAAGCAACTTGGATCTACGAACTCGATCTTAATTGCGGATCACTGCTACGAGAGTTAGATCGAGAAAGATTAAGTCGTAATCGCTTCGCAGTGATGCAGACTCATGAAGATGAAGATCAAGACACGCAGTAGCACCGATCAGTATATCGATCGGTGTGAATATGTGTGAGGTCTGAATTATTGTGAATTAGCGTGATGAACTGTGATGAACTGAAGTAGTGGAGTGACGGACGTGGTGATAATTTTCGCGATGTGAATGGAAACTGTGCGTGATAACGTGTTGGTGCAAGTTTGGAGAAAGTGATGAAATTTGGTCAAGTGATCAGGTGATCAGGAATTTTGAAAGAAAGATGACATGTATTATGGATTATCTGATCAGACAAATGCCGCATCAAGATTCGCAATCACCCCACAGACGACCGATAGTAAATGCCGGATGGTCTTCGATCTGGTCCTAATGCTGATTGCGTCAGGGCTCCTTCCGATCGATCTGGATCAAGGCGTCTTTCAGGTCTGTGATCGCTCGTCACAATGGAGACCAGGATACCAGATGCCATCCTCATTCAACTCCCCGGGGCTCTCAACGCGACGCTTGGTCATGTGAAGAAACACCGTATACAAAAAGATGTCGATGTCGCATTCGCGGGCCAGCATCCCTTCCAGAATAAACTGGCATAGGATCAGCCAGGCCTCGCCCGCCTGACTCCGACGCTGCTTCCGGCGCTTCCGATACAAGATCAGGTCTGGGTCACGTAACTTCCGACCCGCGGGAAGGAGGAGATAATGGGTAGACTCCCAGATCGCTTGGCAGTGAGTTGTGTTAAAAACCCGAAGTCGACCCAGAAACAAATCGATCCAAGGGTCGACGCGAACATGGAGTCCAACTTGGCGCTGAGAAACACTTCCCATGGTCGACCTGCATAGAGACGGGCGATTTTCGGTCCTGTGACTAGATCCACCTGCCACGAAGACGGGTCAGGGGTTTTAAGAGCTGGAGGGAAAAGCCAGAAATCTGGTTGGGACATCGACCGGGATAGATCTTGCTTGGTCAGGGCTGATCGGTGCAAGCTACCGATCTGCCCCGGTGACCACGGCAAAGTGGCATCTGACGTAAGCGATGGGAGAGTTTGATCTACGGTCAGCAACCCTTTCAATCGGGCGTGACGGCGCAGCCCAGATGTGCCGGGCTGGAACGAAGGCAACGGTCCGGTCGACTCGCGCGTCGGTGCAGCACCATCACCCTGGGAGCTGATCGCCTTATTAGCCCCCGATGCAGGAGTCGCAGGAACAGAACCTCGTCGTTGATCGGATAGGGACTTGGATAAAGCAGTGATCAAGAACTCGGAATCGCTCGATCTGCCCCCCGAGTCCTCTCCGGAGGAGACCTCTATACGCTTGGTGTGAGCGGCGCGGGGGCGCGAGGGCGCACGAGATTTGATGATGATAGATGTATCACCCGCGTCCAATCTGGGGCTTGGGCGATGCGCCAGCGTCTTGGCTTTCTTCTGGGGCACCTCTCGTTTCTCGTCGAGTTCGTAGTCGCGCGCTATGCCCCGCGCCCTTGAGCCCTTCGACGCGTCCTTACGCTTCTTGGAAGTTTTCGGAATTTCGGGGTGCTTACTTTTGGCCAATGAGTGGCGTCGATTCCGATCTTGATGCAGATCGACCAGAACGGCCGATGCAGACCGGTCAGCGCTGAGCATGCAGCCGGACGCCGGTGTAACAATTCAGTCAACTGTTGGTATAACCGATTTACGGCCGCCCAGCGACGATCTGATTCCTGGGTCCAGGCGTCCGATCGGCTCTGAAAGGACTCGACCTTCCCGATCTGCTCCCGGACCACGACCTGCAACTCACCGATCTGCCTCTCCAGGTCACCATGTTGGGTGCGGAGTAAAGTCCGATCGGACTGATCCTCCAGCCTCTGCCGGTTGACCACCGCGAGCTGTTCCAGGAGGTGTGACCTGTAGGCCTCCAAGCGATACATATCGTGCCGTGCGCCGATCAGTCCGTCCAAGATCGGTCGGAGCTGATTGCAGTGATCATGCGATTGGTGATGTCGGTGGGCAACCGATCTACATGCAAAGGAGGGTCAGAGCAGACCCAAGATGAAAACAGACCGATCGGCTTACCTCGCGTTGCTTGTTGGGTGATCTGGGCTCGGAGATGTGCGTTCTCAGCTGTCACCTCCTACAACTTCGTGGACATGGGGATCAACGTATCCACCTCCTTCCGCAGTTGCAGGAGTGAAGAATCCCTGATGTCCAACTGGGACTGAAGCTCCCGGACCGTTTTACGGAGCTGATCGGCCTCGATCTGATGCCTGTCCGGTATTGCGGACCCTGGAGTGCTGTAAGGGCTGTCAGATCGGGCCGATCTGGTCGTAGAACCGATATGGGGCGATAAGGAACGCAGGGCACCTGTAACAAAGAATGTCAAGAGAGGTTACAAGACGATCGGGTGTACAAGGCAATTACCTGGCGAAGGTGGACTCAGAGATCCGTCCATTGGTGAAGTACGCTTCTGTGAAGATCTGTAGTATGATGAGATCGGGCCGCTACCGTTGCGCGGCTGCGACCAGACTCAGGGGCGGCTGTGGCGAAGCGGACCCAAGAATTTTGGTCGCTTTGCGTCAGCAGCACACCGATCCGCTTGTCCGCAATCGGATTGGTGGAAATCAAGGAGGCTTTTGGGCCAATCGTGTGCGAGAGATGTCAAGAACACGGATTTTGGTGAGTCACATGATATGGCGTGCACGTACATATGTTTATGTTTCGTACATATTGGGGCCCATAGGGGATAGTTTTACTTAGTCGTTAATTTTCTTGGCTTCTAACACCCGACTGTGTGTCGTTTTCCCAGCCTTTAACACTCAACGAGAAGTCGTTTCGTCGCTTTGTACATCAGTCGCCTCTGCACGCCGCAGAGGGTTTGGAAGAAGAGGGTCGAGCAATCTCCTCCAGCTTATTATACCCGTCCGGGACGCGCTACAGGCGAACTTGGCCCGCCGGAAATTCCGCGACGGGAGTACGCATTGGTCGGCTTTTCAAGCGCAAGTTGCACACGTTTGGAACGTGTTATCAAGTTATTGGATTATTTCGTGGAGATACCGTTCGTGGAGTATATCACGTTGTTATTGGATCTCCATATTGGATTGTTGGATTCTCGTATTGGTTGGGATCTACGATCGATTGAGCGATCTGCCCTTTTAAGTATACTTACTTGGAGTATAACTGGTATGTCTGTACCCAGGGTGAAGAGTTCCGCCCAGGGTATTACCCAGCACGGTATTCCACATTTAGACCACAAATCGATTTACAGCACCGATCCACCGATTGTGTTACCAGTCTATTCCATAGGGTACACAAGGTGAGATGACAAACGAATCAGACCAGGCTTCCTATGCTGATGATCGGTCGTCTGCTAGCAGCGGACGATCAGATCGGATCGTAAGCGAAGGTTCGCGGGGTACCCCCCCCCGTAAGTTGGACGGCCGGGCACGATGGTGTTCAGGTTCTCGACACTACGGTGTTCGATTTTGAACTTGACTCCATCACATCATGAACGGGATAATTTTGTTCCGCAGCTTTAAGCTGCCTCGAATCAAACGCGATCACACGTTCCCGTCCCTCATCGTCTGCTCGTAACAAAGCACATCCGATTGCAAAATCGGAGGCGTCGTAGACGACACTAAATGGTTTCCCAGAATCTGGGAGAGCAAGAAGGGGAGATTTTAACAAGCTCTCCTTAACCGCTTCAAAAATGTTTTGGTGTTTGGATTCCCAACACCAGTCAACATCCTTCTTAAGAAGGTCGGTTAATGGTTTCGCCATTTCAGCGTAGTTCTCGCTGTATTTGTGGAGAAAACTGGCTATAATTCCGCATCTTGCATATGTAGATTTTCCTTAGGTATTTTTTTTGATCTCTCATATCAGATATCAGTTCAAGCTACTGATATTTCTGTAAACAAATCTACTAAAAATCCAAGCCACTTCCGTAAATCTCTAAGATTTACAGGCGAAGGCCACTCCACAATGGCTTTCACCTTCGCGGGATCCGCCCGCACTCCATCCTTAACGATGAAGCATCCGATGAAAGAAATTTTTTCAGCACCAAAAATACATTTGGATGCGTTTCCATAGAGCTTATGCTCTCGCAAACATTTGAGCACAGCTCGAAGGTGTATAAGGTGGGTCTCAACATCAGACGATTCGCCTTCCGCGCGACTATGAACGAATATATCGTCAAAGTACGTCTGAGCGTACTTCCTATGAGGGCGGAAGAGTTGAGTCACCAAGCGATTGAAAGTCGCTGGTGCATTTGAATGCCCTTGTAGCATAACAAGCCACTCCCACAGCATGCCACTAGGCGTGCTAACCGCTGTCAGCGGAATATCGGACGCTCGCATGAGCACCTGATAATACCCGTCCACCAGATCTAAGGCACTGTACACAGTACAGCCCGCCATATTGTTGTGGAGGACATCCTTCCGAGCAATCGGAGTCTGCATGGGTACAGTAGCTGCGTTCAGCTTGTTATACGCATGCACAATGCGCCACTTTCCGTTCGGTTTACGAACACAAAAAGTGGGAGATGAGTGGGGAGACTTGCTCTCCCGTACCATCCCTGCCTCTTCTTTCCACTTGGAGAATGCGTCGATGACGTCGCATTGTTCTTTGGGTAGAGGGCACTGCCTAGTGACGCAGTATTTGGTTCCGGGAACCAAATCAATTTCATGTCGGACCCCCCGATCTGGTGGTAACCCCATCGGCGGGTTGTCACTAATGACATCTCCGAGTTCCTAAGTAAGGAATGATAAGGGTCCTCAGGATCCGCGAGGATCTTGAGGCCGCTTCAGGAATTTAATGCCTGTTTGGTTTTCACCAAAACTGACTCGTCCATCGTGGATGAGGAGTTCAACTCCTCTTCCGGACGCAACACGACGACCTCGTCGATTTCATCTGCTTTCAAAGCAGTCTCAAACTCGTTGAAGGACATCTCCTCCAACGACAACAGTTCGCCTACCAGGCAACCGTTCCAGGCTTACGCCTTCTGTGACAACACCTGTCACACTATTCAGCATCCTGTAGGACTGCTGACTACTGCCTTCGGGACTCATCCCGAGACCCAGATGGGGGGAGTCAATTGCCCCATCTACTGGAAGCGCCACCTGCCTATCCACAGAGGTCTCTACCTCTACCACCGGTGACTCGCCGGTCTCACCTACAACGGCGTGGTCAGAATCATTTCCGACGTGCGAAAGAGACGAACTACGGGTCTCTTCGCTTGGAAGCGCCTCGCACTTAACCCCAGGGGTCTCTTTACCCCTACCACTGGAGTCGCGACTTGTTTGCCGAAAACGGCGTGGTGGAATCAGTCCGACCTTCAGAAGAGATGAACTTCGGGTCTTCTCTAAGCGCCTCGCGCTTAAATCCAGAGGAATCCACCTCTATCACTGGCGACTCACCAGTCTCGCCACATCGGCGCGGGGATTAACCGCCGAATCCCCCTCGTTAAGGAACTCTTCCTTAACGCCATTGGGACGGATCATTTCAGACATCCCAATCTCTGGCATCTCACGCCAGAATCGCTTTTGCGATCGAGCAAAGGTGGGTTCATGACTCGCCAATGCTTCACCCGGTCGCGGGTGCGTTGAGAGAATGGACTTAGACTTCCAGTCTATCCATGGCTCGTGGCGTTCCAGCCACTTCATGCCCAGAATGAGGTCATACCTCGAGTCCAAATCCAGGACTAGGCAACGCTCTAAGCTGTCGAAGTCTGCAAATTTCAGCTTAAGGTCAATTGAGACCTTGGGTACAGTAACATGTACGCCCGTCGCAAGCCGGACCGTGACAAAGTCACGAGAACGTGCCTCTAGGGCCTCGGCATACAGCCGAATCTACTCCACAGAAGCCCTTCTGACATAATTGTCAGACGCTCCAGAGTCTATCAAGACTCTCCAAGGATTATCAAAGCCTTTCACGTCCGCAAAGAAGACCATCAAACCTGGCTGGTACACCTACTCGGTGCTAGAAAGCACCGTTTCCCTCGGGTATTTGTGCTGTCGTCCCCTACCCTGGGGTTTAACAGCACTGAGGGGTCCCCGAGTAGGGCGCCCCGCACCTACTGGGAGCCGTCGTTTCCCTACGGCTTGGACAAGGGCTTTTTCCCCACCCTTGGTCCCTTGTAGCGAGTGTCTCGCTGGGGATTTTTCGTACATCTGCTCCTCAGATGATCCGTGCTTCCACACAGGAAGCATCTCAGCGGACCACGCCGCTGCAACATAGCCAAGAGCTCCTTCTCGAAGCTCTGTGAAAAAGAGTCAGAATGACTCTTAGCGGGAGGTTTCTCCTCCGCTTCGACCTGACTCAGGTCCATGGGTTCGGTACCCACCTTAGAGGAACGGAAGTTCCTCTCGGCGTTGAACAACATCTTGAATGCCTCTTCCTGGGATTTGGGTCGGCATCGGAAGAGCTCCGAACGTGCTGGCCCTTCTCTCAGGCCTCCCATGAAGACGGGGATGGACACATCGTCCGAATACGCTTTCGCGTACATCGCTTCCAAGAGGGTCTTAAGCTGCTGGATATAAACCTCCAGGTCCTTAGTGCCTTGAATGCACATAAGGAACGCCAGTTGATTCTGGAAAACCAGATCAGGCGTTGCGTACATGTCCATAAGCTTCTGCTTAAGGACCTTCCATGTTGGAAACACGTCCTTGACTGATTCCGAGCATGTAAACGCCCATGTACGGGCTTTGCCCGTAATATGGGTTAATGCAAGTCCCACTTGCAAGTGATCAGCGGTCATTTTCGCTGTGGCGAAGGCCGTTTCGACCTCTCGCAACCAAACATAAAGGTTGTCACCCTTCTCTCCGGTGAACTCCTTTATCTTAAACGATAATGGAGGGCGCACCCCCGTGGAATGACCTCCACCACAACTCGCCTCATGAGCGATGAGGGCATTCACCCTTGCCTTTACGGCCTCAAGGCCCTGCTCCACTAGGAGCTTCATACCTTCTTCCCCCGTTAAGGGTAACAGCCTTTAAAGGCTTCCTGTTGGACGAGGGTCAAACTGTCCCAATCGTCCTGATTCATCCTTTGCAGAGGATGCCTAGTCTACCAACACAGGTGTTGGATTGACTACAAGTGCTACCAGATGTAGCCGGTGCGTATACGCACGGTGCGGCTAGCGCACAGAGGAAGACTTTCCTTAAAGCGGCGTTCGCCGCTACTTAGCCGATACGCCCTTATTAAGGGCTTAGTAGGAGAGAGCTCTCCTACTCGGGGCCAAGATTCCCGGTTTGGTTTACTATTAGCTTTCGCTAATGCCTTAACCCAAGGCTCCCTTACAAAGGGTGTAGCTAAGGGGAGGCTCCCCTTACGCTACGGCACTCACTACACGCACGACCGGTCGAGGTGGTGCGTCTGTACGAAAGAGTGAAAAGTAAACTGAATATATTTAATATGTAATTATTTAAACTAATATAAACTATATGTAACACTGAGTAGAATATTCCTAATTCGTACCTAGCTAAAGTGTAGTGTACACACCTGTGTACTGACACGTGGATGGCTGACACACCACCACACCAAGGGCCCATGCCCTGATTGGTTAAAATAACCAAAGGTTCGAAACCTTTCAACCCGGCCAATACTGACCTCAACCGTGGTGTACTCGTGTACACCAACACTCAGTGTTACCCGAATGTAACCCCGTTACAGATCTCGATCGAAGGTGCAGAATGATCCTGTGAAGATACCTGTAACCAGTCCGACCAGAGAGATCAGAGCGATCGTGGCTGATGTAATCACCGGTTCAGAAGGGGAGAGCAGTGGTTGGTCCAGTCTGGAGTCAGACGAGGAACAGTACCGTCACATTTCGTCGCCCAGTCTGAACCAAGAGATCGACAAGTGTCACGCCGTACCGAATAAAAGGCAGGAAACGGCAACGGGTCGGCCTCGGATTTGCCATACAAGAAGTGCACACACTGCGGGTAGACCAAGCACATTGATCTAGGCTGCTGGAGAATAATTACGTGCAAGAAATGTGAAAGACGCGGCCACCCCACCGATCATTGTTTGTTTGGATGCAATGCATGTGGAGAGATTCATGACGATGGACAATGCAAGATGGATCATTTCTTTAATCAGATGCGCAAGTGGTATGTTCCAGAAAAACATGCGGGAATGTTGCCTCCCGATGTCGAGAAGATGTTAAATTAGGTTGCTCGCCAGGTTGGAATCTAGATCGAGACGACAAAAGGGACAGGCTATATGAATCATTCGGTCTACAGTCTTACGACTGATGATTATTCCCGATCGAAGGTCGTTATGCAGTTGGACCTATTCCCGGAAGAGTCGCGCGTCTACTGGAAATACCACGCTCCCGACAAATGGTTAAAGCAGGCGAAATCCTATGGGAATATTAACAATGAGAAGGCAACGATGCTTTTTGACTCTGGTGCAGAAGTCTCAATTATCGACTCCGCCTTTGCTCTTAAGGTTAGATGTCGGATCGACTATGCACAGAGGCAAGAATGAGTCGGAATCGGTTCCTACATGAACGAAGGGAGGACGCGTGCGAAGATCACTGTATCTGGTTATTGTTCTACTTCTTTATCGCTTGGGTTTGGTAAGCTGTCCGGCCAAGACGCACTCCTTGGCATGGATTTTATGGTGCCGGCAGGCATACGCCTCGATCTGTCGCATGGAGTACTTACGCTTCCAGACGAAGTCCAGATCCACTGGCTGGCCGACGCCTCTTATACGGATCACTTACTGATCTGGTTAGGTGGAACCAAGATATCACCATTCCTTTGGGTCGATCGGCAGATATCTCGATGGGAAAGGACTATCGGACAAGGGAGTTGTGGGTGACCAGGGGCGATCACTGGGTACCGACGTTTGTCGAAGGCAGAAGCCGACGCGATTATGTACTAGTTACTAACATTGTTACCTAATCACTGATGTTAGACAACGGTACGGTCGTCGCCTGTGGCTAGCCGAAAGAAAAGTTCCGAGGAAGATGAGATTTGTTTCGATCGAATCAAGACGTATATGCAGTGGCAAAGCTTTGCGTGTGAGGCCACCACCTATCGGGTCGGCGATGACAAGCCAGCCGAAGAATACCCCACATCTTGGACTGAAAGGCCAGATCACGTGGCGACCAAGATGTGCCGAAGGTTATAAGCGCAGTCACCCGATACAGTGGACTCGAAGGCAGACGTGCCGATAGTTGTTAATGCAGTTGTATCACAAGGTCGGGTGACATAGGAGCCGACGGCAGATCGGGACGATCGCAGTATCGCTAGAGACGTGTATGATGGCGCATCTACTCAAGTTTGTACCACAGGAAGACAGCCCGTCGACGAAGATCAGTATTGCCGGTTTGGTAGGGGCGTACCGGGCGAAGTCGCCTCACCGGATGACCTGGTGTATATGCAAGGGGGAGGGGAGGAGTGCGTTGATGGATCGGTGAATCCGATCTGGAATGTGGCTACCGTATCTGAAGTGCTAACCGATCCGCTCGAAGCAACTATGGACAATCCGCAAGCCGCCGACACCCCCGATCGAACCGATCAGCCCAAGGAATTAATATGGAGAAGAAATACTGGCTGATCGGGAAGGGTGCTGCTGATTCCGACAGTGGTGATGTCAATCCGACCACCCATCCGAATGTCATATCGGCCCAGACGACGTGTTGCGGTCGAACGCACCGGGAATATCCCCGATCCACTTGAAGGATCACGAAAAAAATTTGGATCGGTGAGTTCGATCTGGAGTATGGCGATCTAGTCAAAAAGCCCAAACGGAATCAAATGAATCGGAATTGTTATGGAGCGAAGCAGACTTACGAAGTGGAAAAGAAAGATTTACAATAGCGCCTATCGGTGGGAATTGTGATGTTTTATTGTGATTACGACTACGGGTGTGTACAACTGTGATGAACTGGTGATATTTCAATGATGACAAAGTGACTTAAGGATATGGATGATTTTTTTCGGTGGCAATGATAACGACTCTATAGATGTGGATGCAATGAAATGTGTCAAGGGTGGACCTTTATTAAAGAGATTAAAGGCAAAGACAGATGGGGCGATCGGGTAATCGAAAAAGAAATTTTATTGATGATGAATGCATGAATGAATGCCCGATCGGCGTCTACAAATTCAGAGTTCGCGATCATCCCATTGACGGCTGACAATCATGGCTGGGTGATCTGCAATCTTCTGGCGAAAAAAAATTGGTTACGCCAAGGCTGCTCCTTGTCCAGCTGAGTCAAGGCGTCTATCAAGTTATCGCTTATGGTGTCTCAGTGGTAACCGGGGTACCAAGCTCCGTCTTCAATCACATCCCCGACTTTTTCCATGCGACGTCTGGCCATATGGAGGACAACGGGTATAGGAAGACATCGATGTCACATTCCTTTTCCAGCATGCCCTCCAAGACAAATTGGCAGATGGATAGCCAAGCTTCGCCCGCCCGAATCCGACGCTGCTTTCGCTATTTCTGGAACGTGGCTAAATCTTTGTCCAGCTTCACTTGTCCAGCGGGAAGCACCATGTAGTGGGTTGATTCCCAGATCGCTTGGCAGTGGACGCTGCGATATTGCCCGAGACTACCCAAGAACGAGGTGATCCACGGGGTCGGTGCGAGCATGGAGTCCAGGTCGGGGATAAGCAAAACTTCCCACGGCTTGGAGTCATACAGACGAGCGATCTGCGACCCGGTGATAAGATCGGGCCGCCACTCAGTCGCACCTGGATGACTAACCGCCAGCGGGAAAAGCCAGTAGTCCAGACGTGAAAAGGTGGGGGCCAGCTGTTGCTTGATCGGAACAGATCGCTGCAGCAGATCTATCTTCCCCGGAGACCAAGGGTCGGGAGCAGCCAGACCTGAAGGAGGGAAGGACACGTCAACCTTCAATTCACCCAACGATGCATTACGATAAAGACCTAAAGTGCCAGGAAGAAGAGTTTCCGTCGACATCTCACCAGCCGGTTTCGATGGTTTTGGACTCTGTCACCCTTCGGGTGCACCACTTGGTCTGCCCCTGTCGTTAACGCTTCAACTGCGGCAGCATATATAAGGCGATGGGTAGATCATGATCGGGACAGAGCAGAAGCTAGCTCAATCGAATCCGTAGATCCGTCCTCAGAGTCCGCACCAAGCGAGGTTAACGTTGACTTGGACTGGCCAACATTTGGGGCCAGAGGAACTTGATTTTTCGTGACTTGAATCGACTTGTATTGATCCTCTATTCAGCGCAGAAGCTTTGCTGGTGTCTTGACTTTCTTCCGCGGTGCCGCTGACTTCTCTTCGTAGTCCGGATCGGCCGCTATGTCCCACTCCCTCGCGCCTCTCGCCACACCCTTGCGCTTCTTGCTGTGCGCATGAATTTTGGGGGGCGGAATTCCAGCCAATGAACGGCGAGAAATTCCGCCCGAATTTTGTTGGGAAATATCGCCGGCAGAATGCGTCTGCGGGTCCGCAAAGGCGCTTGATGCTCTCCGCAAGGAATAGGGCCAGAGACTAGCGAACCGTACTGACACGTAGCCAGCTCATCGCGGCACAGGTGTACAAGACCCCAGTTTCGGTTCGATTCTAGGGTCCAAATGCCGAGCCGATCATGGAAATCATCAACTCTCTCGGAGTGATCGTCGATTGTGAGCTTTAACTCGGCGATCTGCCAATCTAACTTGCGCCTCTGAGAATACGGAACCGATCGATCGGTCTGACTCTCCGAGCTTTGTCGAACGATCACTGCGAGCTGCTGTTGAAGATGAGATCGGTTGATCTTGAAACGACGCATGTCGTAACGAGTGCCGATCAGACCTTCCAACAACGGTTGAAGCAGATCGTAGTGGCCATGCACCTGCCGAACGACATCAACAAGTGTTTGCACGGTATGGATGACATTGATCGGTAGTGGATCTACACACAAAGGGAAGTGAAGATCGATCTAAAGTGGAGTTAACGGTGGATTGACGTACCTGGTCGATTTTGTTTCGGAGACGAGGCCTAGATACGTGTAATCTCGGCGGTCAAGTCTGAACGATCAGCTTGTATGGCGTAGATCATCTTGGAGAATCTTTTTGTGTCCCGGCGAATTTTATGGAATGCGGTGTTGGTCACTATCTGCTTTTCGCACTCATCTCTCAGCTCCTCTCGGAGTGCATCGATGGTTTGCTGGGACCGATTGACCTTGACTCGGTTCTCATCTTGCTCGCCGACAATTTGAGTGTCACCCAAGTCTTTGGAATGTTCAGATCGGTCAGAAGTTTGAATATGAGGGGAGTGCGGGCACAGATCGCCGACGAGACAAATGTTAGAGAAAATGTGGCGATCGTAGATCAAGTGGACTTACCTGGTACACTGGACTCGGAAAATGCATGGAATTGAAGACTGTTTGTGCGATCGGCCGCTACCGTTGCGCGGCTGCGACCAGTCTCAGGGGAGGCTGTGGTGAAGTGCTATTGAAAATTTTGGATTAGCATGTACCAGTGTACCAGTTGTCAAGGCGGATCGATCGAGTTGGCTGAAAGGACGGAGTGTTTTGGCCCAATCGTGTGCTTGGAGAGTATTGTACGCAGATTTGAGGTACGGCACACGGTTTACATGTAGTTTACATATTGGATTTTAATTGGTTATATAATATAGTGTTCGTTTTACATTGGGTTACATAAGTCGCCGCTCCATAGGATTCATTGGGAGCAGAGGGGTTACACGGTCACCTCTTGCTCATTTAATCCCGGCCAGGACAGAGCTTCACCGGAATTACCACGAAGGGAAGCGCCCATTACGTTCACTCACCCCCTCAAGACCCACACGTTTGTAACGTGTTCTTCTTTTTTTATTGGCTGGGTTACTCACTGCGATCTGCAATCAAGTTCCAAGATTCTATTGGATGGGTCACTCACTTCTTTTACAGTCAATCCCCAGAAACTCTATTGGTGGATTACTCACTTCTGCGTGCAGTCAAGTGCCAGATTTATCCCGCATTTGGAGTGACTATTTCTGATCCATTTGCAGATCGACTACATAGGATTATCGTTTCGTTGGCGTTTTGGATCAAGTACTCCAGAAGTGGTAAACCCATATCATTACGTGCCAAGGTCTTCACTAAGCGACGGTTCACCGAGTGTGTATCCACCTACAAATGGTTACCCAAGGTGAGACGCAAGACAAATTGGACTCGGCGTCCTGCGATGCCGATAGGTCAGCCAATAGGCACTCAGGCGAAGGTTCGCGGGTTACCCCCCCCCGTAAGTTGGTCGGCTGGGTGCGATGGTGGTGTGGTGAAGTGTACCACAAATTTGGTCACTTTTGGTCAAGGCAGTTGGTCGAATTTCGGATTGGTCTAAACAAGGGGGTCTTTTCAGCCTATCAAATTCAAGGAGTATCAAAAACGCTGGTCTTGGGTGAGTCACCTGACTTTGGGTATTTTACATAATTTTGTGTGGGTACATTAGGGACCATAGGGAGGTAGTAGTATTGGTTAGTTGTGGATTTTCTGGATAGAGGGCTTTTGGTTGTGGATTTGCCTAAAAAGTAGAAGTCTTTTGGTTGCAGGATTTTTCTAAGTAGAAGTCCTTTGGTCTTGGTCTATACCACAGCAAGGGGTCGCCGTTCTTCTTTTTACGTACATTAGTCGCCTCCGCCCACCGCGGAGTGTTTGAGGGCAGAGGGTTGAATTATCCCCTCTCGCCTATTATACCCGGTCTGGACGCGCCGCACGCGCACTTTGGCCACCAGAAGTCCCTCGACGGGAGTACGATTTGGCGATCTCGACACTTTAACTCAAGTACGTTTGGAACGTGCTATTCTCTGGATTGGTCTTTACGTGGAGATATCGTTTGTGGAGTTCACGGGCATATTGGGTCTTCACGTGGACATATTGGCTCATTTTAACATTGGTTGGGGTTTAGACCGTTTTGGTCTTCTCTCATATTGGTCAGGGGCTAGACCGGTTGATTGGTCTACCCTCTATTATTTCGTATTGGTCAGGTCTAGATCGTTTGGAAGATTGACCTATTGGAATTTATCTTTTAAAAGTGTTTCTGGTCTGTACGTACCTGGGGTGAAGAGTTCCGCCCTAGGTACACTTAGCCAGCATGGTCTCATATTCAAGACCGAATCAAATCGATCTGCGATCCCGATCCACCGAGTGTGTAACTAGCCCACTCCAATGGGTACACAAGGTGAGATGGTCTTAAGTGAATCGGACCAAGTGTCTCTGGATGGTGACCGGTCGTCTGCCAGCAGCGGATGATCGGACCAGATTTCGAATGGAGGTCCGCGGAGTACCCCCCCCCCCCGTAAGTTGGAAGGCTGGGCACGATGGTGGTGGTCAGGTTGTAGATACATATTTATTCGATTTCGAACTTGACTCCACCACAATGGTTCGCGTGCCCGGATCACTTGGTGATCGTGGATATCACCGCGAGGTGTCATCAAAGACTGAATTTGAAGATTTGAATTTGGAATCGTTCTGGAGAGGGCGTAAGTAAATGCTATCACCTTACGTCTTCGTTCTTGATAAAGATGGCGATGTCCGGTCTGGCCTGGTGGAGGACCAGATCGGGATTAATAATTTTTTCCTCCCTAAAAGGCTCCCACAGGAGCCGATCGGGACAATAGCAAGTCATGCTATAGTCCCGGAAAGGATCAGGACCTTGGTCCTGATCCTATGTATGTGCATAAAAAAGTTGATGGAAAATCAAAAGACGAAAAATACTTGGAAGCTGATCAGAACGATCAGACCAACCTCCCCAAGGTCCCCAAGCTACCCAAGATTCCCAAGAAAGGGTTGGGAATGCCGGCCGACGAAGACGACCTCGAAGAAAAGTCGCAGGTCGGAGATGGAGGCATCACTGAAGAAGACCTAAACAAGATGTACTACATTTTTGAGCTGAAAAGATTTGTTCGTTTTGACGTGGTCTTTCGGGTGTTGAACCTCCAGATCCCCGACCGTCTTCTCGGTCCCACTACCGAGCCGGTCCAGAGTGATCGCCCATTACCGTTGGTGAAAAACTTGGTGGCGATGTTGGCGGAGGTTGGTATTAAAATGCAGAACCCCGCCGATGTCCAAAAACTATTTGAATTTGAGACTTGGAGGATGAAATCGTCGATGTCGACCTTCCACGACCATTTGGTCCCACTGGTGGGGGCGATTCGCCGCCCAACTCCCACCGGAGCAGTGGAGGTCGCTGAAGCCTCCACAGCGCTTGTCGACATTGGTTCTGATGACGAATCGGTTTATCAGTCTCCACCGGCCTCTAATAGCTCATCAGAGTTGGAGACCGGTGTCGAGCGGATGACCGTGGGGTGGACCATGCCCAGCCTGAACAAAAAAAGGGACATGCGGCAGCAAAGGGCTGCTTGCCAGTAGGGGCTCCAGCGACCCCCACAGGTCTCAGTTCCGCAAAAGGAGGGTATCAACACGTTGCCCATGACTCCAGCTAACGTCCAAACCATGTTTGAGACGATGATGGAGCGTTTCATGGAAGACAGGGTTAGACCACCTCTGCGGCCACATGCCCAAGACCGGTCTACCCAGCAAAGTGCCAATGTTTGCCGAGATGTGGATATTGAATCGGTAACATCTGTGGACAAGCCCACTCGAAGTGGTAAGCAAGTCGGCAAAGGGAAGCGCAAGCCGCAACCGGCCAGACCGCGTAGACCAAGTAAGACAAGTGACTGTGACATGGAGTCGGTCGGCGGTCTTGACGACCATGGTGGGTCATATGGTACAGGCGCAGACAAGGTGCGCAAGGCTAACCTAGCCTCCACTTTTGCTTACGACTTTGGATCTGCCGCGATTCCGCGCATCCGTATAGCCGCGACGACCGACCTCAAGGACTTCACTGGCAAGGATACTGATGAATACCAGGCCCGGTCTTGGTTTGGTCGGGTCAAGTCTGCGTTCCTGCGAGACCAGACCCCGAAAAGTTAAAAGTGTCTGATCTTCCGGGATTTGTTGAAAGGACCGGCTACCAACTGGATCCAACAGTTAGGTCGGGATGTCCGGTCTGACTGGAACCAGCTATGTGCAGAGTTTGAAGGGCAATATTGTAACTCCGGATTTTCGAGTGCCCGCAAGTATCACCATATGCAGAAGCGGAGCGACGAGACACCGATCGAGTATTTGCATCGGTTGAACGTGGCTGCACTTCGTGCCGGCATAACAATTAAAGAGAATATCCCGCCGAACGGTGCTGCTCTGGAACATGTGGGTTACTACATTAGTACCCTGGACGATCAAGAACTGGCGGACCAGCTTACTCTGCTGCGTCTTAGGGACGCGGGTGAATTTGAACAGACTCTACGGACGCTACAGCAGTTGCGTAGCATGAGGGCGAAGAGTGCTGGTGGATCAGGTCGCTACCGATCCAAGACCCAGACCCAGACCGATCCGGTCAAAAGGCCCTGGACCAGACCGACCCGAGCGGTCAAGGCGATCGTAGCCGAAGACAGCACGGGATCTGAAGGGGAAAGTGGAAGTCAATCCAGCCAGGAGTCGTCGGATGAAGACCAGTATCGTTACGTCTATGTTGCGGGACCTTCCCCGAAGACCAAGTCGAAGTCCGACCAGGTAGACCGGAAGGGAAGGAACGGAAGCAAGTCCGATCCAGACCGACCTCGTCACAAGTGCGCCCACTGTGGGTCGAGCAAACATGATGGTCCAAAATGCTGGAAGAAGATGGTGTGCAAGAAGTGCAAGAGACGCGGCCACCCGACGGACTACTGCCTCTTCGTATGCAAGTCATGTGGAGAGATCCACGAGGCCGGCCACTGCAAGATTGAAGAATTTTTTAACATGATGCGCAAGTGGTACGTGCCGGACAAGAACGCGGGGATGCTCCCGACGGACGCAGAAAAGATGTTAAACTTGAAGATCGCCAGGTTGGAATCTGGATCGAGCCGAGCGTTCTACGGTTCACATCTATGCATATGTCGGCAAGGAGGATAAGACCGACAATACACGTTCTATTCCGAATTGCGTCGACCGAGACCATCCGGTCTACAGTATGAAGACCGATGGGTACTCCCGGACTAAGGTGGTTATGCGGTTTGACTTTCTGCCTGGAGAATCCCGCGGATACTGGAAGTATCACGCGCCTGATAAATGGTTCAAGCAAGCGAAAGCCTGTGGCAATATTAATAACCAGAAGGCGACGATGTTGTTCGACTCTGGAGCTGAAGTATCGATAATCGACTCCGCCTTTGCTCGTAAGGTCGGATGTCGTATAGACGATCCCCAGAGACAATAATGCGTCGGGATCGGCGAAATCTCTTATATGACCGAAGGAAGAACGCGTGTGAAAATTACTTTGTTGGGATCGCTGGTATACTTTTTCAGCGCTTGGGTTGGCAAGTTGGCTGGTCAAGACGCTTTACTAGGAATGGATTTCATGGTCCCAGCTGGTATTCGCCTAGACCTGTCACATGGAGTGCTTGCGCTCCCGGATGAGGTCCAGGTCCAGTTGGCTGGTCGAAGACCTCTGTATGGTTCGTATACCGATCTGGTCCGGTGGGACCAAGACTTCACTATCCCAGTTGGTCGGTCTACCGATACCCCGGTTGAGAAAGGTTTTCGTTCGAGGAAGTTGTGGTTGACCAGGGGCAATCGTTGGGTCTCGACCTTCGTAAAGAGTGCTCGTCGACGTGATTTTGTCCGTGTTACCAATATCGGTGACAAGCCGCTGACACTGGACAATAACACTATTGTCGGCAGTGGTTAGCAGAAGGGAAGGTACCAAGGAAGATGGGGTTCGTCTCGATTGGGTCGAGGCGGCATGTCGAGTGGCAAAACCTGGCGTACCAATCGACCACCGATCTTATCAGCGATTATGGGTCGGTGGAAGAGGATACCTCACCTTTAGTGGAAAGACCAAGTTATGTCACCCCGAAAAAGATGTTGGTCCGAAGAAAGGCGCCGCAGTCACCAGGAACGGTGGACCATCAAGTAGACGAGCCGAGGCTAGTCAACGTGGTGTCAGAACAAGACCAGGCGACAGCGGAGCAAGAAACGGAAGAAGGGGAACATGAAGTTGCTAGGTCGGACCATGACGGTGTTCCTAATCAGACCGATATCAGTGAAGGACAGCCCGTCTATCAAGACCAGGGGCGTTCAGCCGGTCCAGATGATCTAGGTGATATCACCCCAGAAGATGAACAAGTCTGTATACATGAAGGCGGGGAACAGTACATTCAGGATCTGGAAAGCCAAATGGCAGTCCTCCCTGAAGTGTCTGCCGACTCTCCCGAAGTTACAATGGATGATTTACAAGTGGGTGATCAAGACCTTAACAGTCCAGACCAGATCGAGCAGTTGAAGAATATCATATGGAAGAAAAGACATCTGCTGATCGGAAAGGGCAACGCCTTACCACCTGCAGCCCGTGGTGCGATTTGCGATATTGACGTTGGAGATGCCAATCCGATTGCCCAGCGATGTCGACGCGTGGCGCCACAGTACCGTGAAAATCTTTCTGATCTCATTAAAGGACTGTTGGTCACCAAGATTATTAGACCGTCGACCTAGTCATGGGCCTCGCCGATCTTAATTGTTATCAAGAAGAACGGCGTTGACATTAGGCTATGCATCGACTATCGGCTGGTAAATCAGTTGACTAAACTCATGGTGTACCCGATGCCGCTGATTAATTATCTGTTGGAAGACCTCGACAAGACCTTGTGGTATTGTTCGCTAGATATGGCAAGTGGATTTTGGTTGGTCTCGATGACTGATCGAGCCCGTGAGATTTCCGCATTTGTGACACCGTTTGGTCTTTTCGAGTGGAATCGTATGCCGTTCGGTCTGAAGAACGCACCCCAGATCTATCAAAGGCTGATAGACAACGCATTGTACGGACACTTCAAGACCAAGACCGATCGGGACCCTGTTGAAAATTGTGATGTGTTTAGAGAGGGTGAACCCGATCGGAAAAGAAGATCGTCCGTTCTAGGGAGGCGGTCGTACATCGACGACATTCTGATACCTGCCTCGTCATGGAACGATCTGTGCGAGAAGGTTGAACGATTGTTGGAGACATGCGACCGCTGGAACCTGTCTATCAGTGCCGTGAAAAGTTTTTGGGGTATGTCCAAGGTCGCCTATTTAGGCCATATGGTCTCGAACAATGGTCTAGAGGCTAATCCCAAGGACCTGGATTCGCTGAGTAACCTCCCGTTCCCCAGATCGCTGAAGGCAATGCAGTCCTTCCTGGGAAGCTTGAATTATTATAGCCGATTCATTGAAGACTTTGCTATCTACGCGGCTGTGCTGTACGAGCTCCGGGAAGTTGGCTATCATATGTTGCGCGAAGAAGACCGGGCAACTTTACAGGAGGGCACCGACTCTGGTCTTGCTGCAGTTTGTCCGCAAGTGGAGGCCAAAGATCATATTGAGCGTGCACAGTTTTTTTTTGGTATGTTGAAGGTTAAGATGGCGACGGCACCGATTCTCAAGCATTTCGCTCCCGAAAAAGTGCCGACCATTATCGTATATGCCAGTAAGTGGGCTATCTCGGCCACTTTAGTGCAAGATCACGATGGTGTGTATCATCCAGTCACGTTTACAAGCCGGACGCTAAAACCAAATGAAGTGAACTATAGAATTGTCGAGAAAGAAGTTCTGGCGTTGCTACGAATTCTGGATGTGTGTTACAACCTGCTGGTCGGACGACCTATAAAGGTCCTGTCAAGACGGTCTCATTTTGCCTGGCTATTATCAGCCAATGGGATAGACGGACGTCTAGTCAGATGGTCGGCGATCTTGTCGCAGTGGACCCTCGAGGTCGTTAAGTGCACCAGGGGCGAGGAAGAGATATTGGGCACATTAGCTGCCAGTATCACCCCTCGGTCTTAAGTGGACGAGGCATTGATAGCGATTGCCCCGAGGAAGCAGCCTCGGCAGTTAGTTTCGAGACCGCCACCGACCGTCGATCATGACGAAGAGCTCTTGGTCTTAAGTTTTGACGGATCGGCAAGCGTGAAGAAGAAGGTCGGCGCCTATAGTGCCATATTGTGGAAGTTGCCACAATGGTCTATAGTTGAAGCGGCTGCCGATTTCACGCCGGAAATTACTGTTAACGAGGCGGAGTACCGATGTCTACTTCTATGTCTGGACCTGCTGTCGTCGCAAGAGAAGGGGCGAGTCATCATATGTGGTGACTTCAACCTAGTGATCAGGCAGATCACCGGAGAGATCGACGGCAAGGCTCCACGGCTGAGGTCGTTAAATGATCGGGTAATGAAGGCATTGTAGGACCACCTCAACCACGAGCTATTGCACGT
>CM047587.1:17657924-17687933 GCA_026184515.1 Peronosclerospora sorghi | reverse complement strand
GAAACGTGGAAACGTGGAAACGTGGAAACGTGGAAACGTGGAAACGTAGATATAGTCTGGACCCGCTAAACGTGGAAACGTGGATATAGTCTGGACCCGCTAACCATATTAGTGAGCTTTAAATAGACAATGTGATTCACATCTGGGAACCGATTGACCGAAATGGGGCCAGGATCAATTCGTATTGGCTACAAAAAACGACAAATTCGATCCCGTTGTCCGATCGGCAATTTTCTAAACTGCGATATGCTCGTTTTGGGAACTAACGTCTGTAAACTGACCAATATAAGTGACGAAATACAGTACGGTCCGGGTGGTCGAGTGGCTAACGGGTGCGAGCGATCACGCTGGATTCCGGATGAAATTGGAAACTATCCGGATGACCCGAGTTGGCTGACCCACTCACTGCATGTCAGGATTGGAAGCCCGCCTGAAGAGTCGCGACCAAGTAAAGACTATAGGTAGGGGAACAGAGCTCGCGCCTGGACAAACTCCTGTTACCTTTTACAGAAAGATCTCCTAGTGCTACTTCATAGAAAGATCTCGCCACAGAGAGAGTCTAGGAGTAGTTTATGAAACACAATTCTCAAAAACACCAGTAGTGCCCTTAGCCTTCCAACAGGATTATGAGCCCAAAAGCTCTGTCAAAGAAGTAGAAGAGTACCATGAACTCCAATGCTACGAGTGCCGAGTGGGAACGTCAAGTCAGGACAGAAGGGCTGCCTTACGGATGGGGAGACAAGGACTGGCGTTCGTACAAATGTAAGATGAGGACGATCTTCCGTGGGTGTGGAGAAGCGCATGGAAGATTTTTGGTTAACTGTCATGAACATGGACGGGCCATCCGGAGAAAAATCGACGCAGGGTACAGGTACACGATGGTAAGCGACAGGCTAATGATGCATATCAGGATGGGTAGAGTTGATTAGTCGATATTAGGCAATTGGTTGATTTTAGGATATAAGGAATAATAAAGTTCTCTTTTTGCGTCCAATCAACTAGATCATCGACTGGGACGGCGTGATAACTTCGCGCCTCCCTTTCATTACATACGCACCTTTACACGTCCCGGGCGAGAGCACGTAGTGCACTTTTTGGCCCACCGGCAGACGAAAAGTTCCCGAGAACTCATCCTCAACTCCGTCCGCTGTGTCAGCGGCCCCCTTTAGAAAGGCTACTGGGAGGGTGATCGAGACGAGTGTTCTCACCTCTTCCCCCATTGGTTTGCATCTATCCTCTAGAAATTCGGCTGCTCTAAGCGCCCCTTGGGAACTCTAAGTGGATTTTTGTGAAATCCGTCGATCTTCACATAGAAAGTGCAGATCAACCTCCCTCTTCTTAAGTTTAAGTTAGGAATACAAATATATTGGGTATTTACTTAGCGATCTAGGCTTAAGAGGCTCGACGATCAAGTGGTGAAGACTTCCGCCATGTGATCAAGTAACCCTTCACTGATTACCACAAGACAGCGTCGATCCGCGACCATCGATCTGCGACCTGCGATCTGTGATCATCAAACCACAATCTTACCAATTCGTACAAGATCAACGAGATAGATCTGCGACCTGCGATCATCGATCTGCAATCTCGCCAATCCGCACAAGATCAACTAGGTCGATCTGCGATCTGCGATCATCGATCATCTATCATCGATCTGCGATCATCCGAAGTCTCGTCGATTCACGCAAGATCAACTAGATCGACCTGCGATCTGCGATCATCGATCAGCGATCTGCGATCATCTGCAATCTCGTTAATCCGCACAAGATCAACTAGGTCGATATCCGATCTGAGATCATCGATCATCGATAGTCGATCTGCGATCTTCGACCCCCCGTTTGTCCCCGCTACCTCGAACCCGCGATTTTTTGCACCTGATCGACACCCATCGATCTGCTACGAATTCACCTCATTCTGTATCGGAATTGCTCTGATCTACGTCCCAGTCACCTGGAGATCGACCCACGCCCAAACCGTCGGGTACACAAGGTGAGCAAGACATAGGCCGGTCACAGGACAACCGGAGGGCCCCCATCGTTAGTCGGTAGTCAGGGCACTGTGGAAACGACTGTTCAAGCCTCAAATTTTGGTCAGCCGCTCCACCACAAATGGGTCGATCTGCGATCTGCGATCATCGATATGCGATCTGCGATCTTCTACACCCCGTTTTTCCCCGGGATCTCGAATCTGCGATTTTCTACCAGATCTACACCTGTCGATCTGCTACTAACTCGCTTGATCTGCATCGGAATTGCACTGATCTACATCCCCAGTCACCTGGAGAGCGACCCACGCCCAAACCGTCGGGTAAACAAGGTGAGAAAGACATTGGCCTGTCACAGAACAACCGGAGGACCCCTTCGTTAGTCGGTAGTCCGGGAGCTGTGGGAACGACTGTCCAAGCCTCAAAATTTGGCCAGACGCCCCACCACATGAGCATGGTCTCTACGTCGTAGAAAGAAGAAAACTAGAGGATCTGGACGATGACGGAAAGAAATAGTTTGATAAGCAAGAGATCAAGATCATGCGCATGATTGGGACCACAATCCCTACGGAAAAGCTTCAGCAAGTGGACATGTACGAGACGGGATCCGATATGTGGGCGGCGCAATGTGAGATCTATGAGAAGCGACAAAAAACCGATGATCAAGCAAAGTCTGATCCTGTGACTACAGGATGAGATGAGAACGCTCAAGTGTGCTGCCAGGGGTGATGTCGAAGTGCTCTTGGCAAAGATCTTTCACTACCGTATGGAAATCGCGAGTTATGGTTACCAAGTAAATGATAATGAAATGAAAGAATTCTTGATCAACGGTCTACTTCGGCAGTATGAATTCGAACAATTGCGTACTTCTATTTATTACGATATGCTGCGAAGTGAAACGGCAGATGAAAATTGTGTGCGTTTACCTCTGAAGCGTTCGTGTGCAAAGAAAGGTACACGGGCAGCCACAGCGACGGGAACGGAGAGGAAACAAGCAGCCTGGCGGCCGCGGAGGAGGGCATGCAAGCGCAAACAGTGAAGGGAGAAATTTGACGCAAGTTCAGAAGAGCACGGATAAGCATGCAGCTAACCCGAGTGGAGAGAATGGTTCCCCCACGGCCCCTCGATTGTGCCGTAAGTGCGGCGAACCGGATCACTTTTGGAGGAACTGTCCTCTTCGATCCAAGAAGAAAGGATATGCAGACGGTTGGGCTAACCCATCAGATGATGCGGGTGCACCTCGAACCAATTTTACCAAACTCAAAAGAGAAGAAATGACCCTGAGCCAGGTGTCACCAGTAGAGTGATTGTTGATGAACCGTCGTTTGCGCCCCTAGTAGTCAAAAAGAAGAATACTGAAGAGGCTCGTGCCTGGTGGTGCTTTGATACAGCCTCCAACACACACATGGTTGGAGATATGAACTACCTTGTGCACATGGACGACATATCGCCAGAAATGGTGGAATCTAAGGTTCTCGGTTTTGCCGGCAGTATTTTACTGAAGCGACAAGTCGGGGTACCGTTCGACTGACTACAGGGGTAAATGAGTTCCCGTGAAACTGTTCATCTATGGTGTACTTTACGTACCAGGCGTGACCCATGTAATTTTCTCCATCGGCCGGGCTCTCGAGCAAGGGTTCGATTTGTTTCTCGATAGAGTGACTAAGAAGTTTGATGTGGCTGTGGAGGAAACCACCGTAGTGCGTGCAATGCAGGAGAATGGGATCTGGACGTTCTCATGTGAAAATCCCAGCGCTACGAATGCCGTGCGGCACACACGCGATGTGATAATGTGGTGAAGTTGAAAAGAAGTTTTATGACCAGTTTTATAACGGTATACCGTTGAAAGATTTGGAGCGATCGGGTTGGTTGAAAAGGTAAAGTATTTTGAGCCAATCGCGTGTCAGGAGTGTCAAGTACGCAGTTTAGGTGAGTCACACTGTGGTGGAGCGGCTGATCAAAGTTTTTGACGCTTGATCAGGCGGTACCACGGCGCCCGGACTGCCGACTAACAAAGGGGGTCCTCCGGTTGTCCCTTGACTGCTTGTGTTTCTTATCACCTTGTGTACCCGACGGCTTCGGCGTGGGTCTCTCTCCAGGTGGAGGGGATGTAAACAAGACAATTCCTTGATGAAAGAGTAGGAAAACTTGTAATGAAACGTCCTATCTGCTGATCAGGCGTGATCAGGTACAATCGGGCTTGAATCAGGTGTGATCCGGTCCCATCAGCAGAGATCAGGTTTGATCAGGCGCTAAAAGTCGTTGATTAGCAGAGATCGGGCTTTAGCAGGCGCCAAAAGTCGTTCATCAGCGGTGATCAGGCTTGATCAGGGGCTAAAAGTCGTTGATCAACAAAGCTCAGGCTTGATCAGGCTTGATCAGGCACTAAAAGACGTTGATCAGTAGTGATCCGGCTTGATCAGACTTGATCAGGCGCTAGTTGGTGCTACTTGCGAGCAAATGAGCGCGGGTCGCAAGTTGCAGAGTGTTGATCGGCGAAGGGGGTACTTGATCAGGCAGCGGAAGTCTTCACTGCCTGATCGCGGAGCCTCTGGAGTCTTAAGCAGCTAAAGGAACACCCAAATATATGTATTCCTAGCCTAGACTTTACGAGGGAGGGAAATTTCACTAATACACCAAGAGTTCCCGTGGGGCGCTTACAGCAGCTGAACTCTAGGGGACAAACGTGAACCAAACGGGGAAGAGGTGAGAGCATTGCTCTATCACGTTCCAGAGACCAAAAAACCTTTACAAGAAGAACCGCTGACACAGCGGGCGGAGTTGCGGGAGAGTTCTCACACTCTACGCCTACCGGTGGGACAAAACCGCACAAAGTGCTCCCGCCCGGGACGTAGAGGTATTTACTAACGAGGGAGGCGCAAAGGCGCCGTCCCTTAAACGATCTACTCGATCGTACGCAAAAGGAGAACTTTATTATTACTTAAAGCCTTAGATCTACCATTTCTCTAATTCCAGCCAATCAGAACCGTCCATTCCAGTGTCCTCCGTCCACCAGTCGACCTGATTCCTCCGTCGTTCGTCGGTGTTCGTCGGTGTTCGTTGGTGTTTGTTGAGTACCTGTAATCGTCCCATCTTCCCATGCCCCGTCGATGTCCTGTCTATGTGCACCACGGTTGTACACGCAACTGTATACACCATGGCACACAAAATCGTATAGAATTACCTTCCCAATTTGTGCCCGCAATCAGACCCCTAATTAGGCCCCTAATTAGGCCCTTAATTAGGCCTAATTATAGCACGCTTTACCACAACACAATGTTTCATGTAGTTTACATATTAGGTTTTTAATGGGTATTAAATATAGTGTTTGTGTTTCTTTCTTACGCATAATTCACTGTAACAGGGTTACATTCGGGTCACATTTAGTAGGTGGTGTACGTGAGTACACTACGGTTGGGGTCAGTATTGACCGGTCCAAAAGGTTTTGGACCATTGGTTATTTTAACCAATCAGGGCTGGAGCCCTTGGTGTGGTGTGGTAGCCATCCACGTGTTGGTACACAGGTGGTGTACACTACATTTTAGCTAGGTACGAATTTAGTAAGTTCTACTAAGTATTACATATAGTTTACATTAGTTTAAATTAATTTAGGCTAATTAAATATACATTCAGTTTACATTTCACTCATAGAATACAGGACGCACGACCTCGACCGGTCGCGCGTGTAGTGAGTGCAATAGCGTAAAGGGAGTCCTCCCTTTAGCTACCCCCTTAGTAAGGGAGCCTTGTGTTAAGGCATTAGCGAAAGCTAATAGTAAACCAAAGTGGGAATTTTGGCCCCGAGTAAGAGAGCTCTCTCTTACTAAGCCCTTTTATAAGGGCGTAGCGGCTAAGTAGCGGCGAACGCCGCTTAAAGGAAAGACTTCCTCCGTGCGCTAGCCGCACCGTGCGTGTACGCACCGGCTACATCTGGTAGCACTTGTAGCCAATCCAACACCTGTGTTGGTAGTCTAAGGCATCCTCTGCAAGGGATGAATCAGGACGATTGGGATAGGTTAACCCTCGTCCAGCAGGAAGCCTTTAACAGGCTGTTATCCTTACTGGGTGACGAAGGCATTCAGCTCCTAGTAGAGCAGGGCCTTGAGGCCGTGAAGGCAAGGGTCAATGCCCTCATAGCTCATGAGGCGAATTTAGGTGGGAGTCGTTCTACGGGGGTGCGTCCCCCATAATCCTTTAAGATAGAGGAGTTCACCGGGGAGAAGGGTGACAACCTTAATGTGTGGCTGTGAGAGGTCGAAACGGCCTTCGCCACAGCAAATGTGACCGCTGATCACCTGCAAGTGGGACTTGCACTGACCCATCTTACGGGTAAAGCCCGTGCATGGGCGTTTACGTGTTCGGACTCGGTAACAAACGTGTTCCCTACCTGGGAGGTCCTTAAGCAGAAGCTTATGGACATGTACGCCACGCCTGATCTGGTTTTCCAGAATCAGTTGGCGTTTTTGAGGTGCCGTCAGGGCACTAGGGACTTGTAAACTTACATCCAAGAACTTAAGACCCTGCTGGCAGGGATGTACGCGAAAGCGTACTCGGACGATGTGTCCATTCCCGTGTTCATGGGAGGCCTGAGAGAATGGCCAGTACGTTAGAGATATTCTGAAGCCGTCACCAATCCCTGGGGGAGGCGTTTGAGATGGCGTTCAACCGAAAGGAACTTTCGTTCCTCTAAGGTGGGTCCCGAACCCATGGACCTGAGTCAGGTCGAATCGGAGGAGAAACCTTCCGCTAAGAGTGACACTGACTCTTTTTTGCAGAGCTTCGAGGCGGAGCTCTTAGCTATGCTGCAGCGACATGGGTCGCTGATATGCTTTCTGTGCGGGAGCATGGATCATCTGAGGAACAGATGTCAGCGAAACCCCCAGCTAGACACTCGCTATAAGGGACCAAGGGTGGGGAAAAAGCCCTTGTCCAAGCCGTTGGGAAACGACGGCTCCCAGTAGGTGCGGGGCGCCCTACTGGGGGATCTCTCAGTGCTGTTAAACTCCAGGGTAGGGGACGACACCACAAAGACCCGAGGGAAACGGTGCTTTCTAGCACCGAGTAGGTGTACCAGACAGGTTTGATGGTCTTCTTTGCGGACGTGAAAGGCTTTGATAATCCTTGGAGAGTCTTGATAGACTCTGGAGCGTCTGACAATTATGTCAGAAGGGCTTCTGTGGAGTAGAGTCGGCTGTATGCCGAGGCCCTAGAGGCACGTTCTCGTGACGTTGTCAAGTTCCGTCTTGCGACGGGCGTACAGGTTACTGTACCCAAGGTCTCAATTGACCTTAAGCTGAAGTTTGCAGATTTTGACAGCTTAGAACGTTGCCTAGTCCTGGATTTGGACTCGAGTTATGACCTCATTCTGGGCATGAAGTGGCTGGAACGCCACGAGCCATGGATAGACTTGAAGTCTAAATCCATTGTCTCAACGCACCCGCGATCGGGTGAAGCATTGGCGAGTCATGAACCCACCTTTGCTCGCAAAAGCGATTCTGGCTGGAGATGCCAGAGATTGGGATGCCTGAAATGATCCGTTCCAAGGAGGTTAAGGAAGAGTTCCTTAACGAGGGGGATTCGGCGGTTAATCCCCGCGCCGAGATAGGCTAGACTGGTGAGTCGCCAGTGATAGAGGTGGATTCCTCTGGATTTAAGCGCGAGGCGCTTAGAGAAGACCCGAAGTTCATCTCTTCTGAAGGTCTGAACTGATTCCACCACGCCGTTTTCGGCAAATAAGTCGCGACTCCAGTGGTAGGGGTAAAGAGACCCCTGGGGTTAAGCGCTAGGCGCTTCTAAGCGAAGAGACCCGTAGTTCGTCTCTTTCGCACGTCGGAAATGATTCTGACCACGCCGTTGTAGGTGAGACCGGCGAGTCACCGGTGGTAGAGGTAGAGACTTCTGTGGATAGGCGCGAGGCGCTTCCAATAGATGGGGCAATTGACTCCCCCCATCTGGGTCCCGGGATGAGTCCCGAGTCCAGTAGTCAGCAGTCCTATCGGATGCTGAATAGTGTGACAGGTGTTGTCACAGAAGGCGTAAGCCTTGAACGGTTGCCTGGGGTAGGCGTTCTGTTGTCGTTGGAGGAGATGTCCTTCAACGAGTTTGGAACTGCTTTGAAAGCAGGAGAAATCGACGAGGTTGTCGTATTACGTCCGGAAGAGGAGTTGAACTCCTCATCCACGATGGACGAGTCAGTTTTGGTGCAAACCAAACAGGCATTAAATTCCTGAAGCGGCCTCAAGATCCTCGCGGATCCTGAAGACCCTTACTATTCCTTACTCAAGGAATTCGGAGATGTCATTAATGATAACCCGCCGATGGTGTTACCACCGGATCGGGGAGTCCGACATGAAATCGATTTGTTTCCTGGAACCAAATACTGCGTCACTAGGCAGTGGCCTCTCCCCAAGGAACAATGCGACGTCATCGACGCATTCTTCAAGGGGAAAGAAGAGGCAGGGATGGCACGGGAGAGCAAGTCTACCCACTCATCTCCCACTTTTTGTGTTCGTAAACCGAACGGAAAGTGGCGCATTGTGCATGCGTATAACAAGCTGAATTCAGCTACTGTACCCATGCAGACTCCGATTCCTCGGAAGGATGTCCTCCAGAACAATATCGCGGGCTGTACTGTGTACAGTGACTTAGATCTGGTGGACGGGTATTATCAGGTGCTCATGCGAGCGTCCGATATTCCGCTGACAGCGTTTAGCACGCCTAGTGGCATGCTGTGGGAGTGGCTTGTTATGCTACAAGGGCTTTCAAATGCACCAGAGACTTTCAATCGCTTGGTGACTCAACTCTTCCGCCCTCATAGGAAGTACGCTCAGACGTACTTCGACGATATATTCGTCCATAGTCGTGCGGAAGGCGACTCGTCTGATGTTCAGACGCATCTGATACACCTTCGAGCAGTGCTCGAATGTATGCGAGAGCATAAGTTATATGCGAATGCATCCATATGTATCTTTTGTGCTGAGGAAAATTCCTTTCCTAGGATGCTTCATCGGTAAGGATGAAGTGCGGGCGGATCCCGCGAAGGTGAAAGCCATTGTGGAGTGGCCTTCGCCTGTAAATCTTAGAGATTTTTACGGATGTGGATTGGATTAGCCAACTATCTCCACAAGTACAGCGAGAACTACGCTGAAATGGCGAAGCCATTGACCGACCTTCTTAAGAAGGACGTTGATTGGTGTTGGGAAACCAAACACCAAAACGCTTTGGAAGCGGTTAAGGGGAGCTTGTTGAAAGCTCCCGTTCTTGCTCTCCCAGATTCTGGGAAACCATTTAGTGTCGTCTGCGACGCCTCCGATTTCCAATCGGATGTGCTTTGTTACAAGCAGACGATGCAGGAAGGGAACGCGTGATTGCGTTTGAGTTGAGGCAGCTTAAAGCTGCGGAACGGAATTATCCCGTTTATGACAAGGATCTACTTGCAATGAAGTATGCTCTTGTCAAATTTAGGGTTCACCTACTCGGCTCAAAGTCGTTCGTGGTTTATACAGACCACGCGTCCTTACGGACAGCGACAAAGTCGCCTCATCTCTCGCAACGGATGGCCCGTTGGCTCTCCTTCTTTGCGGAGTACAACTTTGAGGTTAAGTATAAACCTGAAAAGAGGACGTGCTTGCAGGCGCGTTGTCGCGTCGTACCGATTACGAGCTCGCTCACGCGACATTCATCACCTCGTCTGTGGTGGATCTCATACGCCAGGCGTATGAGAAAGACCCTCAATGTACGGCTCTTATTAGCGCGTTGGGTGGAAAGGGACTTGGCTCGTCTGAGCCTACCCTGTCGAGTCGAGCTAAAGCTCGGTTACACCGTTACAGGTACTGTGACGATTTTCTATATTATAGCACGAGCGCGGAGGACACTCCGCGGGTGGTTGTTCCTCATGATGAGGAACTGAAGTACAGAGTCCTCTTTGAGGCACATGACGCCCCTACCGGGGGTCATTTAGGTCGGGATAAGACCTACAGCGCTTTAAGCGCTTTGTATTGGTTGCCGAACATGTATAAGTGGGTCGGTGCGTATATACGCACTTGTGAGACGTGTCAGAGGATTAAACTCTCTGCAACTTCCGCTGCGCCTTTGGCGAGCTTGTCCGTTCCAACGGAGTGTTGGAAATCCATTAGTATGGATTTTATCTTCGGTTTTTTGAAGGATAAGGCCGTGAACACCGGCATATTTGTGGTGAAGTGTACCACAAATTTGGTCACTTTTGGTCTAGGCAGTTATTCGAGTTTCCGATTGGTCCAAACAAGGGGGCTTTTTAGCCTATCAAATTCAAAGAGTATCAAGAGCGCTGGTCTTGGGTGAGTCACCTGACTTTGGGTATTTTACATAGTTTTGTGTGAGTACAAATAGGGACCATAGGGAGGTAGTATTATTGGTTAGTTGCGGTTTTTCCAAGTAAGAGTCTTTAAGTTGCGGCTTTTTTCTAAGTAGAAGTCCTTTGGTCTTGGTCTATACTACAGCAAGGTGTCGCCGTTCTTCTTTTTACGTACATTAGTCGCCTCCGCCCACCGCGGAGTGTTTGGGGGCAGAGGGTTGAATTATCCCCTCTCGCCTATTATACCCGGTCTGGACGCGCCGCACGCGCACTTTTGCCACCGGAAGTCCCTCGACGGGAGTACGATTTGGCGATCTCGATACTTTAAGTCAAGTACGTTTGGAACGTGCTATTCACTGGATTGGTCTTTACGTGGAGATATCGTTTGTGGAGTTTCACGGGCATATTGGGTCTTTACGTGGACATATTGGCTCATTTTAACATTGGTTGGAGTTTAGACCGGTTTTGGTCTTCTCTCATATTGGTCAGGGGCTAGACCGGTTGATTGGTCTACCCTCTATTATTTCGTATTGGTCAGGTCTAGATCGTTTGGACAATCGACCTATTGGAATCTATCTTTCGGAAGTGTTTCTGGTCTGTACGTACCTGGGGTGAAGAGTTCCGCCCTAGGTACACTTAGCCAGCACGGTCTCATATTCAAGACCGAATCAAATCGATCTGCGATCTCGATCCACCGATTGTGTAACTAGCCCACTCCAATGGGTACACAAGGTGAGATGGTCTTAAGTGAATCGGACCAAGTGTCTCTGGATGATGACCGGTTGTCTGCCAGCAGCGGACGATCGGACCAGATTTCGAATGGAGGTCCGCGGGGTACCCCCCCCCGTAAGTTGGAAGGCTGGGCACGATGGTGGTGGTCAGGTTGTCGATACAAATGTATTCGATTTCGAACTTGACTCCACCACAATGGTGCGCGTGCCCGGATCACTTGGTGATCGTGGATATCACCGCGAGGTGTCATCAAAGATTGAATTTGAAGATTTGAATTTGGAATCGTTCTGGAGAGGGCGTAAGTAAATGCTATCACCTTACGTCTTCGTTCTTGATAAAGATGGCGATGTCCGGTCTGGCCTGGTGGAGGAACAGATCGGGATTAATAATTTTTTCCTCCCTAAAAGGCTCCCACAGGAGCCGATCGGGACAATAGCAAGTCATGCTATAGTCCCGGAAAGGATCAGGACCTTGGTCCTGATCCTATGTATGTGCATAAAAAAGTTGATGGAAAATCAAAAGACGAAAAATACTTGGAAGCTGATCAGAACGATCAGACCAACCTCCCCAAGGTCCCCAAGCTACCCAAGATTCCCAAGAAAGGGTTGGGAATGCCGGCCGACGAAGACGACCTCGAAGAAAAGTCGCAGGTCGGAGATGGAGGCATCACTGAAGAAGACCTAAACAAGATGTACTACATTTTGGAGCTGAAAAGATTTGTTCGTTTTGACGTGGTCTTTCGGGTGTTGAACCTCCAGATCCCCGACCGTCTTCTCGGTCCCACTACCGAGCCGGTCCAGAGTGATCGCCCATTAGTGTTGGTGAAAAACTTGGTGGCGATGTTGGCGGAGGTTGGTATTAAAATGCAGAACCCCGCCGATGTCCAAAAACTATTTGAATTTGAGACTTGGAGGCTGAAATCGTCGATGTCGACCTTCGACGACCATTTGGTCCCACTGGTGGGTGCGGTTCGCCGCCCAACTCCCACCGCAGCAGTGAAGGTCGCTTAAGTCTCCACAGCGCTTGTTGACATTGGTTCTGATGACGAATCGGTTTATCAGTCTCCATCGGCCTCTAACAGCTCATCAGAGTTGGAGACCGGTGTCGAGCGGATGACCATGGGGGTGGACCATGCCCATCCTGAACAAAAAAGGGACATGCGGCAGCAAAGGGCTGCTTGCCAGTCGGGGCTCCAGCAAGCCCCACAGGCCTCAGTTCCGCAAAAGGAGGGTATCAACACGCTGCCCATGACTCCAGCTAACGTCCAAACTATGTTTGAGACGATGATGGAGCGTTTCATGGAAGACCGGGTTAGACCACCTCTGCGGCCACATGCCCAAGACCGGTCTACCCAACAAAGTGCCAATGTTTGCCGAGATGTGGATATTGAATCGGTAACATCTGTGGACAAGCCCACTCGAAGTGGTAAGCAAGTCGGCAAAGGGAAGCGCAAGCCGCAACCGGCCAGACCGCGTAGATCAAGTAAGACAAGTGACTGTGACATGGAGTCGGTCGGCGGTCTTTACGACCACTGTGGGTCAGACGGTACGGGCGCTGACAAGCCACGCAAGGCTAACCTAGCCTCCACTATTGCTTACGATTTTGGATCTGCTGCGATTCCGCGCATCCGTATGGCCGCGACGACCGACCTCAAGGACTTCACTGGCAAGGATACTGATGAAGACCAGGCCCGGTCTTGGTTCGGTCGGGTCAAGTCTGCGTTCCTGCGAGACCAGACCCCGAAAAGTGAAAGGTGTCTGATTCTCCGGGATTTGTTGAAAGGACCGGCTGCCAACTGGATCCAACAGTTAGGTCGGGATGCCCGGTCTGACTGGGACCAGCTATGTGCAGAGTTTGAAGGGCAATATTGTAACTCCGGATTTTCGAGTGCCCGCAAGTATCACCATATGCAGAAGCGGAGCGACGAGACACCGATCGAATATTTGCATCGGTTGAACGTGGCTGAACTTCGTGCCGGCATAACAATTAAAGAGAATAGCCCGCCGAATGGTGCTGCTCTGGAACATGTGGGTCACTACATTAGTACCCTGGACGATCAAGAACTGGCGGACCAGCTTACTCTGCTGCGTCTTAGGGACGCGGGTGAAGTTGAACAGACCCTGCGGACGTTACAACAATCGCGTAGTATGAGAGCGAAGACCGCTGGTGGATCAGGTCGCTATCTTTCCAAGACCCAGACCGATCCGGTCAAGAGACATTGGACCAGACCGATCCGAGAGGTCAAGGCAATTGTAGCTGATGACAGAACGGGGTCAGAAGGGGAAAGTGGAAGTCTATCCAGCCAGGAGTCATCGGATGAAGACCAGTATCGTTACGTCTATGTTGCGGGACCTGCCCCGAAGACCAGGTCGAAATCCGACCAGGTAGACCGGAAGGGAAGGAACGGAAGCAAGTCCGATCCAGACCGACCTCGTCAGAAGTGCTCCCACTGTGGGTCGAGCAAACATGATGGTCCAAACTGCTGGAAGGAGATGGTATGCAAGAAGTGCGAGAGACGCTGCCACCCGACTGACCATTGTCTCTTCGTATGCAAGTCATGTGGAGAGATCCACGAGGCCGGCCACTGCAAGATTGAAGAATTTTTTAACATGATACGCAAGTGGTACGTGCCGGACAAGCACGCGGGGATGCTGCGGCCGGACGCAGAGAAGATGTTAAACTAGAACGCTCGCCAGGTTGGAATCTGGATCGAGCCGAGCGTTCTACGGTTTACATCTATGCATATGTCGTCAAGGAGGATAAGACCGACAATACACGTTCTATTCCGAATTGCGTCGACCGAGACCATCCGGTCTACAGTCTGAAGACCGATGGGTACTCCCGGACTAAGGTGGTTATGCAGTTGGACTTGCTGCCTGGAGAATCCCGCGGGTACTATAAGTATCACGCACCTGATAAATACTTCAAGCAGGCGCAAGCCTGTGGCAAGATTAATAACCAGAAAGCGACGATGTTGTTCGACTCTGGAGCTGAAGTCTCGATAATCGACTCCGGCTTTGCTCGTAAGGTCGGATGTCGTATAGACGATACCCAGAGACAAGAATGCGTCGGGATCGGTGAAAACTCTTATATGACCGAAGGAAGAACGCGTGTGAAAATTACTTTGTCGGGATCTCTGGTCTACTTTTTCAGCGCTTGGGTTGTCAAGTTGGCTGGACAGGACGCTTTACTAGGCATGGATTTCATGGTCCCAGCTGGTATTCGCCTAGACCTGTCACATGGAGTGCTTACACTCCCGGATGAGGTCCAGGTCCAGTTGGCTGGTCGAAGACCTCTGTATGGTTCGTATACCGATCTGGTCCGGTGGGATCAAGACCTCACTATCCCAGTCGGTCGGTCTGCCGATACCCCGGTCGAGAAAGGTTTCCGTTCGATGAAGTTATGGTTGACCAGGGGCGATCGGTGGGTCTCGACCTTCGTAAAGAGTGCTCGTCGACGTGATTTTGTCCGTGTTACCAATATCGGTGACAAGCCGCTGACACTGGACAATAACAATATTGTTGGTATGTGGTTAGCAGAAGGAAAGGTACCAAGGAAGATGGGGTTCGTCTCGATTGGGTCGAGGCGGTATGTCGAGTGGCAAAATCTGGCGTACCAATCGACCACCGATCTTATCAGCGATGATGGGTCGGTGGAAGAGGATACCTCACCTTTAGTGGAAAGACCAAGTTATGTCACCCCAAAAAAGATGTTGGTCCGAAGAAAGGCGCCGCAGTCACCAAGAACGGTGTATTATCAAGTAGACGAGCCAAGGTTAGTCAACGTGGTGTCAGCACAAGACCAGGCGACAGCGGAGCAAAAACGGAAGAAGGGGAACATGAAATTGCTAGGTCGGACCATGACGGTGTTCCTAATCAGACCGATATCAGTGAAGGACAGCCCGTCGATCAAGAACAGGGGCGTTCAGCCGGTCCAGATGGTCTAGGTGATATCACCCCAGAAGATGAACAAGTCTGTATACATGAAGGCGGGGAACAGTACATTCAGGAGCTGGAAAGCCAAATGGCAGTCCTCCCTGAAGTGTCTGCCGACTCGCCCGAAGTTACAATGGATGATTTACAAGTGGGTGATCAAGACCTTTATAGTCCAGACCAGATCGAGCAGTTGAAGAATGTCATATGGAAGAAAAGACATCTGCTGATCGGAAAGGGCAACGCCTTACCACCTGCAGCCCGTGGTGCGATTTGTGATATTGATGTTGGAGATGCCAAGCCGATTGCCCAGCGATGTCGACGCGTGGCGCCACAGTACCGTGAAAAGATTTCTGATATCATTAAAGGACTGTTGGTCACCAAGATTATTAGACCGTCGACCTCGCCATGGGCCTCGCCGATCTTAATTGTTATCAAGAAAAACGGCGTTTACATTAGGCTATGCATCGACTATCGGCTGGTAAATCGGTTGACTAAACTCATGGTGTACCCGATGCCGCTGATTAATGATCTGTTGGAAGACCTCGACAAGACCTTGTGGTATTGTTCGCTAGATATGGCAAGTGGATTTTGGGTGGTCTCGATGACTGATCGAGCCCGTGAGATTTCCGCATTTGTGACACCGTTTGTTCTTTTCGAGTGGAATCATATGCCGTTCGGTCTGAAGAACGCACCCCAGATCTATCAAAGGCTGATAGACAACGCATTGTACGGACACTTCAAGATCAAGACCGATCGGGACCCTGTTGAAAATTGTGATGTGTTTAGAGAGGGTGAACCCGATCGGAAAAGAAGACCGTCCGTTCTAGGGAGGCGGTTGTACATCGACGACATTCTGATACCTTCCTCGTCATGGAACGATCTGTGCGAGAAGGTTGAACGATTGTTGGAGACATGTGACCGCTGGAACCTATCTATCAGTGCCGTGAAAAGTTTTTGGGGTATGTCCAAGGTCGCCTATTTAGGCCATATGGTCTCGAACAATGGTCTAGAGGCTAATCCCAAGGACCTGGATTCGCTGAGTAACCTCCCGTTCCCCAGATCGCTGACGGCAATGCAGTCCTTCCTGGGAAGCTTGAATTATTATAGCCGATTCATTGAAGACTTTGCTATCTACGCGGCTGTGCTGTACGAGCTCCGGTAAGTTGACTAGAATATGTTGCGCGAAGAAGAACGGGCAACTTTACAGGAGGGCGTCGACTCTGGTCTTGCTGCAGTTTGTCCGCAAGTGGAGGCCGAAGATCATATTGAGCGTGCACAGTTTTCCTTTGGTATGTTGAAGGTTAAGATGGCGACGGCACCGATTCTTAATCATTTCGCTCCCGAAAAAGTGCCGACCATTATCGTATATGCCAGTAAGTGGGCTATCTCGGCCACTTTAGTGCAAGATCACGATGGTGTGTATCATCCAGTCACGTTTACGAGCCGGACGCTAAAACCAAATGAAGTGAACTATAGAATTGTCGAGAAAGAAGTTCTGGCGTTGCTACGAATTCTGGATGTGTGCTACAACCTGCTGGTCGGACGACCTATAAAGGTCCTGTCAAGACGGTCTCATTTTGCCTGGCTATTATCAGCCAATGGGATAGACGGACGTCTAGGCAGATGGTCGGCGGTCTTGTCGCAGTGGACCCTCGAGGTCGTTAAGTGCACCAGGGGCGAGGAAGAGATATTGGGCACATTAGCTGCCAGTATCACCCCTCGGTCTGAAGTGGACGAGGCATTGATAGCGATTGCCCCGAGGAAGCAACCTCGGCAGTTAGTTTCGAGACCGCCACCGACCGTCGATCATGACGAAGAGCTCTTAGTCTTAAGTTTTGACGGATCGGCAAGCGTGAAGAAGAAGATCGGCGCCTATAGTGCCATATTGTGGAAGTTGCCACAATGGTCTATAGTTGCAGCGGCTGCCGATTTCACGCTGGAAATTACTGTTAACGAGGCGGAGTACCGATGTCTACTTCTATGTCTGGACCTGCTGTCGTCGCAAGAGAAGGGGCGAGTTATCATATGTGGTGACTCCAACCTAGTGATCAGGCAGATCACCGGAGAGATCGACTGCAAGACTCCACGACTACGGACGCTAAATGATCGAGTAATGAAGGCATTGTAGGACCACCTCAACCACGAGCTATTGCACGTGAAACGGGACTGGAACAGAAGCGCCGACTACCTCGCGACCAAGGCCATGCAAGACCAGACCGGGGCTACGATCACCGAGAAGGCCGTTCTGGATGAATTGATGAATATAAACAGGCTCCCAGAAGTGATCGGACCCAAGAACGCCCCAGTCCAGGTGCATGTGATGGTCGCGACTAGATCGAAAGCTCAGAAGTCTCGCCGACCGTTCCCGAAGGAAAGTTTGAACGAATATGCAGTGCAACAGTTAAGGATGGAACGGATCCTCAAGGCGCAGGACGAAGAAGAATGGATTATGAACCTGAAGATCTACCTGCGTGGTGAACTGTCCAAGTTGACGAACGATCAAGCGAAATAGTGCATCAAGATCGCGGATAGCTACGAAGTGGATGATAATGGATTATTGTATTACTGCCGCGATGCCGACCAAGACAGTGCAGACCGGGACCGACTGGCGAAATTAGTGATCCCCGAGTTGCTGCAACCGGATGTCCTTCATCACTATCACGTGAGTCTAGAAGGGGGACATCAGGGAATAGGCAGGACCTATCACAAGATCAGGTCTCACTTCCACTGGAGAGGTCTTTTCCGCAGTGTGCAGAAATATGTGGGCTGTTGCACGGATTGCGAGACCGGAAAGGGTAGACCGGTAATCAAGGGGCTATCGCCCGGAAATATCGAAGCTATCTACCCTTTCGAGGTCATAGCGATGGACCACATACCGTCACTGCCTAGGTCGACGCGCGGCAACACTGAGCTGCTGATCTGGGGGTTGGACCATATATGTCCTCGAAGCTCGTAAGAGCTGCAACTTTAATCTGTTGCGTGCGCCAATCTATCTGTGGATTGTACTTGGTGAACCACGGTTGACCAAATATCACGTCATGTGTTTCCGGCAGTTCCCATTCAGTAAACTGCTTGTTTGGAAACTTCATACCATCTAAACGAATGTTATCTTTCACTTTCTTCGTAAGCTGACTTGATGTCCATGTTCCATCAAAACGACGTGCTTGTAACTCTTGTGTGTTTAATATCTTCGAGGCCAAGCCTGGTTTGATAAGGTTTGTTGACGCACCAAATTCGATTCAAATTTTACTGATTTATTGCCAATGATTCCATTACGCACTAGCGATCGACCCTGTAATTGTGTGTACGATTCAGAGTTGTTTGACTCTAAGACAACAGGCTGAACCTCGGTCCTTTTTTGTACATTTGCGGCATTAACTGTGACGCGATCGTATACGGTTGTCTCTTGCTCGTCTTCACGGCTGTCCATATTGTTGACATGATGACGATTTACATGCTGTTGATTGCTCCGGCCTGAGAGATTATTTCCTCTATCGTTGCGCGTTCGGCGTTGATTACATTGAGCAGATCGGTGATTCGGATATCCACACCTAAAGCATAAATTTCTGCGGTGGCATTCGTCACGAGAGGGAATCTGAACGTTACTTATGTCCATCGGTTCTGAACCATTGTTTGAGCGACTTAGCCGACTGTTGTCATACGACCTGTACCTCGGTCTGTCGTGCGAATTTCCTCTCGAAAATTTCTGAGGATGAGAGCGGTCAAAGTCCAACGCAACGGTAATTGCTTCGGACAACGTTGCACAGCGACGTTACTGAACCTGTGGTGGAGCGGCTGATCAAAGTTTTTAAGGCTTGATCAGGCGGTATCACGGCGCCCGTACTGCCGACTAACGAAGGGGGTCCTCCGGTTGTCCTTGACTGCTTGTGTTTCTGCTCACCTTGTGTACCCGACGGTTTGGGCGTAAGTCGCTCTCGAGGTGGCGGGGATGTAAACACGACAATTCCTTGATGCAAGAGTAGGAAAACTTGTAACGCAGCGTCCTATGTGCTGATCAGGCGTGATCAGGAACAATCAAGCTTGAATTAGGTGCGATCAGGTCTGATCAGCAGAGATCAGGCTCTAAAAGTCGTTGATCAGGCTTGATCTGGCTTGATCAGGAGCTAAAAGTCGTTGAAACAGAGATCAGGCTTGATCGGGCACTAAAAGACGCTTTTCAGTAGTGATCCGGCTTGATCAGACTTGATCAGGCCATAGTTGGCGCTAGATGCGATCAAATGAGCGCGGGTTGCAAGTTGCAGAGTGTTGATCAGGTGTTGATCGTCGAAGGGGGTACTTGATCAGGCAGCGGAAGTCTTCACTGCCTGATCACGGAGCCTCTGGAGTCTTAAGCAGCTAAAGGAACACCCAAATATATACATTCCTAGCCTAGTCTTTACGAGGGAAGGGAATTTCACTAAATCCATCTAGAGTTCCCGTGGGGCAGCAACAGAACTCTAGGGGCCAAACGTGAACCAAACGGGGAAGAGGTGAGAGCACTGCTCTATCACGTTCCCGAGACCAAAAAACCTTTACAAGAAGAACCGCTGACACAGCGGGCGGAGTTGCGGGTGAGTTCTTGACACTCTACGCCTGCCGGTGGGCCAAAAATGCACTAGGTGCTCCCGCCCGAGACGTAGAGATGCGTAGTTATAGGGGGAGGCGCAAAGGTACCGTCCCTGGGTGTCCTTGGCAGTTGGACGCAAAAAGAGAACTGTATTACTGCTTATATCCTAATATCTACCAAAAACCTAATATCAGTCAATCAGAACTACCCATTCCTACGCATTTTGTCGACCATTCGACCTGATTTCTCCGCTTACCGTTAGGTTACCGTTATGTAACTGTCCCAGTTGTCGCATCGTCTCAGATGTCCCGTCCACGCCCCGTCCATGTTCGCCACCGTTGTGTCAACAGTTGTACTGACTGATGTACCAACTGTGGTACCAACTGATGTGCCAACTGTCGTACCACCTGTTGTACCGACTATTGTACCGACAAAATTTGTGGTACATTTTACCACAGCCGTACCCATAGTGGTGCCCACAATTATACCCACAATTATGTACCAATTTAGGGTACCCTTTATCACAGATTGGTGCCCACAGTCATGCACCCAGTAACACACAAGCAACATTACTTGCCCATCCACAAACCAATAATTGAGGCACCAATTTTTTGGTACACTTTACCACAGCCTCCCCTGAACCTCGTCCCAGCCGGACAGCGGTTGGGGCGGGGGTCGATCATACCGTTGCTACCCATTGATCATGGCATCGTCGAGCATGTCATTTACACCCAATGGTCATCCATTTCCATTAGCGAATTTTCACAAATCAATCACGAAGTCGATCATGGACACCAGATCGTCCCTATCCGATCTCGAAAACGCGATTGACGATCCCGCGAGCATAGGATTTCAAGTGCACATCTCGGCCACAGTGGCATCGCCTCAACGCGGCGCAACACGACTTGTAACTCTTCAGTGCTCTTGGATCGATCGCGCAGCGCGTCATCCACCTCCCGCGCGTGAACGTGTGCCATGACCACGAGCTTCTGGAACGTCGATGGTGTATCGCCACAAAAGTCACAACCAATCATGGGCAGATCTTCGCCGACACAACAGAGACAAAAACAGGACAGCAGCGTACGTTGCATGCGCTTGAGTGCCGGTCGACAGCGCAGACAGCGAAAGTAGTCCATGGGCGACCCACTGGGGAGACACAGCGGATGAAAGTAGCGTCGACAGCCGCGACAAGTCCGGACCGTGACTTTTCCTTTCGAATCTGATCACAGACGCAATGCAGCTGTGCGTACAAGCGGACGTGATGATCCGGACACTGTGCGGCTTGGTGCGCTCGCTCCAAGGCACTTGTCAAGAACTGCGCGAGCGAGAGGCGGCCCGTGGACGGCCGCACAAATAAGGCATGGACCGTGTCGTACCATCGACGACAGTCTTAAACTCGTGCGTGCAGATGACGACGCAAGAGCAAGGAAATGGATTAGGCTAGCGGGTGGATTACTTTTTCCTTCAATCAATAAACATTCTTGATCATACCATTCCCCCTTGTTGCTCGTCATTTTCCATACATATACAAACATCGATCTTCCATTGGCTCATCTGCCGTTGTTTCATCATCATATCTCGCAATATCCATCGTAAATTCACCACTTCAAGTCAGTCATCATTTCTCCTCTAATCAGTTTCGTCAATCATCTTCTCCAATAAAAAGTTCTTCAATCATAATTTCATAATTAGTTCGCCGATCACGCGCTAGTGGGACTCTTCGTCAACCTGCTTAAATCAAACCGATGTTTGTTGATCATCTTCCGTTCGAAGTCCTTTATTAGATCATCTCAGTTAAGATCTGCCACGTCTACCCATGACAGATCATCATGACCCTTCCAGTAGGCTTGAAAATTTGCGCAACGTTCTGCCGTACCTGGCCTTTCGACCAGATCGGACATCGGGGATGCTATCAACTTCAAATTCGTCCGGCTCTAGGGTCCTTTCCCAGCTGTCGTCGGGTAGTAAAGCTTCATCGAAATCAAAACGATCCTCTACCCCAGCTGCTATCACAGTAGTAGGTCGATTTGGAAATTCCTTGAGCAGTTTCAACTTGGATAGGTGCACGACTGGAAATATGCGATAGTCGGTGCCAGCCGTAATTAACCTTGCAGCATGATCACCGATCACCTCATCGACTCTGAAGGGTCCATGCCACATATGCGCCAGTTTCTTCGCGAACCCTTCTTTCACTCGATCGAGGTATAACCAAACCCTCGATCCAGCTTCGATCTTGTGCGGTGTCACTTGATCATTATGCTTTTCAGCTCGATCAGCTACTGCATGGTGCAATCGAGTGCTCACTTGATCACGGGCGTAGCGGTAGTCTTTCTGCAACTTGTATCTCCACCGACGAGCATCACGGTCTTTACACCAAATTCCACCCAGTTGCAACGTCGATTCCAACGATGATCGTGGATCCCACCCATACGCCAAATAAAACGGTGTTTCTCCAAGAATGCGATCTGGGGTCGAATTCAGCGCGAATACCAGTCGTTCTGCATACGGACTCCAATCCTTCTGACCTACATCTGATACATACATCTTTATCGCTCGTGTAATCGTCTGCACTGTTCTCTCTGCTTTGCCGTTCGCCTGTGGGCGGTATGCCATAGTTGCACTCTGCCGCTGTCCCACGATCTTGTTGAACGCACGAAATACCTCGTACATAAAACCGGGTTCCCGGTCGTGTCTAATCACCTCACTAGCTCCAATCGTCGGAACACACATTCTTCGTAATTTTCAGCGACTTTCTGCGCTGTGCGGGACGATCCAGCTTTCGCGATCACCATACCCGTGAACAGATCCGTCCAAATCAGCAGTTCCGTATGTCCATCCACTGATCGGGGTAGTGACGGGATATGATCCATGGACATCACTTGGAATGGGTACGTAGCCTCGATATTCCCCGGCGACATGCCCTTGATCGTAGGCTGGCCCTTTCCCGTCTCACAATCCACGCATTGTCCAACAAATCTTTGTACACTTCGAAATAGACCACGCCAATGAAAGTATCGTCTGATCCGCTGATATGTACGCCCTATGCCTTGGTGTCGTCCTTCCACGCTCACATGATAATGGTGGAGGACATCTGCATGTAGGGTCTCGGATAAGACCAGCTTTATCGAAGAACGTCGATCGTCTTGATAATCGCTGGCTTTTACTTTAGCCATATTCCCACAGTAGATCAGCAATCCTTGTTCGTCGACATCGTAGTTGTCAGCAATTTTCGCGCAATCCTTTACCTCGTCTGCGCTCAATTGTGAGACGTCACCATACAGATAACTTCGCAAATCATGAATCCATTTCTCTTCGTCCTGCGCCTTTGTCAGCCGTTCCGCCCTTATCCCGGCTATGGATATGTCGGGCCACGTTGACGGTCGCGGCTGACGGAGGTTACGTGATCGTGTCATCACTAGCACTTTTGTGGCAGTGGGATCTTCATTCCACGTGATCACTTCCGACAATCTGTTGATATCGGCCAATTCCTCCAGCGAATTCTTGTCATCAATCTCACATCTTGTTCCACCCTGCATGGCCATAGTGGTGATATGATCTGCACTCTTATTCCACTCTCTTTTAACATGCACCAGATCATGATCGGTCCATTCGCGAAGGTGATTAAACGCACGCTGTTGCAACACTTGCAATCGCGGAGCTTTACACTCTATTTCGCCGCGCATTTGCCGGATTACTAAATTCGAATCTCCACACACGATCATCATTCCTTTGGGATATCGCGACAGTAGGTCCAAACTTAAAAGCAATCCATGATATTCCGCTTCGTTCACCGTGATATCGGGTGCATGGTCGGCTACCGCGGTCATAATCTTCCACTCCGGTAATTTCCATACGATAGCGCCGAACGCACCTACACGTCGCTTGACACTTGCAGATCCATCGAAACTAATCACGTAGAGTTCTTCGCCTTTCTCAACCGTAGGAGGTGGTACTTCAATCATCTTCCGCAATTGCTTTTTCGGCGCGATCGCAGTCAGTGCTTCATCGATTTCGGTGCGAGGGGTGATACTTGCAGCTAACGCCCCTAGTACCTCCTCTTCTCCATGCACACATTTCTTGATCTCGAGGTCCCATTGTGATAAGATCGCAGCCCATCTGCCCAGTCGTCCGTCCATCCCGTTGGATGTTAGTAACCATTTCAACGTGGATAAACGTGACAAGACAGTAATCGTCTTTCCGACCAGCATCGTGAAGTAAACACCCAAAATTCGAAGAAGCGCCAGAACTTCTTTTTCGACAGGGCTGTAATTCAGCTCACCTTTCTTCAATGTTCGGCTGGCGAATGCGACGGGACAATAGACTTGATCATGTTCTTGTACCAGCGCGGCGGATACCGCCCATTTGCTGGCGTAAACCACGATCACCGGTGTTTGTTCTGATCAAAGTGGCGCAGGGTTGGGGTTGACGCAATCTTCTCTTTCAGCATGATGAATGATACTTTGGCCCTGATTAATCGATCGCATTCGTGATCCGTATTCTCCTTGCTCAACGATCGGCTCTTTAACTCTTGATAGTCCACCTCCCTTAATTCGTAGAGCACAGCGGCAGAGATTTCTAAGTCTTCAATAAATCGACGGTAGTAGTTCAAGCTCCCCAAAAACGATTGCATGGCCCGTAAGGTGCCAGGGAAAGACAAATCAATCAGCTCATCCAAATTTTTTGGATTTGTTTCCAAGCCGAGGCTAGAGAAATGATGCCCTAAATAAGGAACTTCACTTCGCCCCCAGTACGATTTAGCCACACTGATCGACAAGTTCCACCGATTGCTCTTTTCCAACAGGTGCCGCACCTTGTCACACAGGGCAGCCCATGTAGGTGAAGGGGTCAAAATATCATCGATATATGACCGCCGCTGCAGCACAGACGGGCCCGGTGTTTGGTCGGGCTCTCCCACAGTAAATACATCAGCCGTTTCGTCAGCACCGTCCTTAACCTTAAGATACCCGTATAATTCATTATTAATCAGCCGCTGTTAGACTTGATTAGCATTCTTTAGGCCAAATGGCATCCTATTCCATTCAAAACATCCAAACGGAGTGACAAACGCCGATCTGACGTGCTCGATCGTTCATAGACACGACCCAAAAACCGCTCGCCATATCCAAAGAGCAAAACCACAACGCTTTATCCAAATCTTCGAGCAGATCAAAAATCAGGGGCATTGGGTATACCATCAAACGTGTGAGTTGATTCATCGCGCGATAATCGATACATAAGCGAATACCAATCCCATTCTTTTTCACGATGATCACTATAGGTGATGCTCAGGGTGACGTAGACGGCTGAATGATCTTAGTAGCCAATAGACCCTTGATCAAAGCCGATAACTTTTCGCGAAATTGTGGAGCCACCTTACGACACTTTTGGGTGATCGGGCGAGCATTACCTACATCGATATCGAAAACAACTCCACGTGCAGCAGGAGGTAGTGCGTTCCCCTTTCCGATCAACAGATGTTTATTCGCCCAAATTATATCGCGAGGCTGATCAATTTCTTCTGATGTGTTGACCAAGGGGTCTACGACTAGCAAATCATCTTTAGTCACCTCTTCGGTACCTGCGGATACTTCGGGCAACGTAGCAAGATGCTTCTCTAGTTCTTCCACATACAAATCTACACCTTCATGGTAACAAATTTGATCATCGATAGGTATTACACCAAATTCGCTAGGATCGACTGAGACAGGGTGATCACGCGTATCTTGAATGGGCATATATCTTGCAACAGGTGGTTCAACTACGTGATCCAACGTCGGACCTTTCGTCCTCGGCCCCTGATTGCACCGCGCTTGTACCTCTTGCACCTTTTGCGGCCCTCCGGTTACCGATGCCATAGATGTGGCGATCTGGTCCGTAGGGCGTACTAAAATACTTCGAAGAGTAGGATACTCCCTCTTCTCGACCAGGGGACCTTGATCGATACTTTCTTGATCGTCACTCACGGAATCGGTAGACGCTTGATACGCGAGATTTTTCCACTCCTTGTAACGATTAGACCCTATCGAAACAAATCCAGGGCGACGGGGCACATCATCTTTGTTCATCCAGATGCCTAAAATCGTCTCATCTTGCACAATGATCGGATGATAAACGACGTTCGTAACACGCAGATCTCGCAAATTGCCCACGCCTCTAGTGACAGTGGGGACCCAATATTTTCCACGAGTAATCCACAACTTCCGAGATCGCTGGTCATAAATCCGAACCTCGGCAGATCGACCTTTGGGATCTGTTCGTACTGATTGAGTTTCATATAATTACCACTCGATCCGTACAGCTGTCGGCGCCCCTCTAATGGGATGATCACCTCATCAGGCAAACTTAGCGCACCGTGGGCGATGTCTAATCGAACACCAGCTGGTATCATAAAATCCATACCCAGTATAGCATCTTGACCGACAAGTCTGCCCACCCATGCATGGAAATAATAAACCAACGATCCTGCTAACGTAATCTTGATTTTAGAGCGCCCTTCTGTTTGGTATGCACTTTCTCCAATGCCGACACATTCTTGTGTTTGACTCGTGTCAATCCAACAACCCACCTTACGAGCAAAGGTTGAGTCGATGATCGACACTTCTGCACCAGAATCAAATAATATCATAGATCGCTCGTTATTGATTTTTCCACTCGCCTTGGCTTGCTTGAACCATTTCTTTGGCGAGTGATATTTCCAATATCCACGTGATTCGCCTGGAAGTAATTCGACTTCCATGATCACAGGTGATCGAGAAAACTCATCAATATGGAAAATAGCCAAACGTGGTAAATCAAGCTGATCGCGTTTTTCCTTATCTCTTGTTGCTACTCGATCAGCCCTCTTCTTATCCACAAATGCAAAAATACACAAACTAGAACGCTCGTCTCGTACCAGATTCCAACCTGGCGAGCGTCCTAGTTTAACAAATCTTCGTCTTCCTTGGGCAACAGTCCTGCATGCTTGGTAGGGTTATACCACTGGCGGATGCGGTTGTAAAATTCTTCCATAGGGCACTTCCCCGCATCGTGAATCTCGCCGCATGCTCGGCAGACGTACAGGCATTGATCGGTGCAGTGTCCTTTCTTGCCACACTTCAGGCAAGTCAGGCGCTTCCAGCAACGTAAGTTGTCGTGTCTGATCGATCCACAATGACTGCACTTCTTTATCGCCTCTTGATCGACTGCGTTGGAGTCGCTGCGTTTGCCTGATCGGTACTCGCCAGGTTGATCGAGCGCCCCTGGTTGATCGCGCATAGCAGCAACCATGTAACGGCGCCGATCTCCATCAATTCCACTGTCGTCGGCACTTGACTCTTCACTCCCAGACGTCACCTTGATCGCGACTACTGCTTTGGTCTTCCGCGCCGGGGCAGGTGCCCGATCATCACCGAATTTCTGGCGGAATCGGCTGTTACCTACCGCCGCTGTTGGCTAGTACCATCTATTGCGTGCATACGACCGCAACGTCTCTTCCAAGCCCGTAGCGATATCCAACCGCAAAAGTGCCAATTGATCAGCGAGCTCGCGATTGGACAATGTATCCAGAAAATGCTGCAAGTGCTCACGTAAGGTCGTAGGCGATCCATCCCTGATCGGCAACTTGGCTCGCAGTCCCGCCACATTCAACCGATGCAGATATTCCATAGGGCTTTCATCCGACCGCTGTTTCGTGTAATAATACTGGCGGGATGCCGACTGACCACTTCCACAGTATTGAACTTCAAACTCCTCCACGAGACTTTTCCAACTTGATCGAGTGCTTCTATTCAGCTGGAGATGCCAATTGCGCGCTGGCCCTTTTAATATATCTCCCAGGATCAGACACTTTTCATGATCAGAAGCTTGATCCCGCATAAATGCTGACTTGAGGCGACTAATCCAATTCCGCGCTTGATCTTCATCTCCTTCCTTTCCCGAAAATTCTTTTAGATCACTGATCGCAGACATCCGAATCCTGATATTCGTCTGTTGAACAGGCATCCCAGTGTACGCGGACGCAACGGTGGCTCGTAGTGGCAGGGTGATCGGCTCATATGGGTCAATATACTCGCTCTGGGATCGTTGATGATCATGGAACGAATACACGGATTACATGTCAACGTCCTTGACCATCGTCGATCTTCCTGGCTTCGAGTGCTGCTGGCAAAGCGAATGCACGGATTCCATGTCGATATCCTTGATCGACGCAGCCCTTCCTGTCTTTAGCTGGCGTTTTTTTTGCGCCAACGACTCCAGGTGTCAACTTGCGTCTTTCCTCATCCAGAAACTTCTCCATAGACTTGTCAAAGAATGTCTGCAACTGTGGGCTTTGCGCTATTTGATCATCTTCTGCCTTGATCGATTGAGGTTACATTTGGATAGCCGAAAACTTGGATTCGTCCTTCTGGCAAACTGTCATCCTGGTGATCTTGGGTTCTATACTCCCAGCACTGCTCGACTCCACTTCAAGTTCGTCGCCTTCGAAAGGAGCAGATTCGTAACACGATGATCCCGTGTGTTCTGCCACGTTGATCGATGGGGCCCGCTTCAATCTTCAGCGGGGAGTGCGAGGGCTCCACCTTAGTAGTTTGGTCCACGATAGGTACCAATCGATAAAACAACTGCTGGGTAGCTTCTGCCAGATCTTCTGGGTCCTTATCAAACACCTCTTCAGCATCGTAGGCGCCTGTCGTTAGACCAGCCTTCTTGATCAGGCGTGTTAGCCTTAGCACGATCGTGATCTTGTCCTTCTCATCCGTAACTGGCTGATCGACCGGTCCGTTCAGCTTCCCGCTGATCATGACCTCACGTAGGCTCATGATCGAGTTCGTCAATAATAAATCTTCCGGTTTTCCTTTGTAAACCTTTCGGTAAAACGTCTTCACCAGATCGGCTTCCGTTGGCGGCGTACTTGATCGACTTTCGTCGCTTTCCGAACCAAGCGCCTTCATCAACACCTTCGGTTGGTCGGTCTTGTAATACTTCACCACCGGATCCCAATCCAGATCATTAAAAACACATATATTTGGCGGATCATAACTTGCGTTATGATCCGCATGGGCTCCCGAATGAGCCTCGGGAGGTGGTTGAGGCTTCTCCTCCTTTATCTCATCAAGATTCCTCCCCAGGTCCTGATGATCAGCATTTCCTTTCTTCTTCAGGCATGACGACGGCGAACTGCCTTCCATCGTCACAACCACCTCCTCCTTTTCCACCTTTATCTTCACTTCTGCTGCCGCTTCCGTTTTCACTTCCGCATCATCGCCATCTTGCGTAGAATCGCGGTGATATCCCGCGTCTCCCAAAGATCCGAGCACGCGCACCATTGTGTGGAGCGGCTGATCAAAGTTTTTGACGCTTGATCAGGCGGTACCACGGCACCCGGACTGCCGACTAACAAAGGGGGTCCTCCGGTTGTCCCTTGACTGCTTGTGTTTCTGCTCACCTTATGTACCCGACGGCTTGGGCGTGGGTCGCTCTCCAGGTGGAGGGGATATAAACACGTCAATTCCTTGATGCATGATTGGGGAAACTTGTAACGAGTTGACCTATGTGCTGATCAGGCGTGATCAGGTACAATCAAGCTCGAATCAGGTGTGATCAGGCTTGATCAGCAGTGATCAGGCTTGGGCAGGCGCTAAAAGGCGTTGATCAACTGTGATCAGACTTGATCAGGCTTGATCAGGTGCTATAAGTAGTTGATCAGCTGTGATCAGACTTGATCAGGATTGATCAAGAGATAAAAGTAGTTCAGGCACGAGTTGGCGCGAGTCGTGAGCAGATGAACGCGGGTCGCGAGTTGCAGAGTGTCGATCAGGTGTTGATCGGCGAAGGGGGTACTTGATCAGGCAGCGGAAGTCTTCACTGCCCAATCGCGGAGCCTCTAGAGTCTTAAACAGCTAAAGGTACACACAAATAAATGTATTCCAATCCTAGACCTAGGAGGGGGGTAATTTCCTAAAATCCACCTAGATTTTCCGTGGGGAGCTTACAGCAGCGGACCTCTAGGGGCCAAACGTGAACCAACGGGGAAGAGGTGAGAGCACTACTCAATCACGTTACCGAGACCAAATACCTTTAAAAAAGAAGAACCGCTGACACAGCCGGCGGAGTTACGGCGAGTTCTCACACTCTACGCCTACCGGTGGGCCAAAAAAGCACAAAGTGCTCCCGCCCGTGACGTAGAGGTATTTTCTAACGAGGCGCAAAGGTGCCGTCCCTTAAACGATCTACTCGATCGTACGCAAAAGGACAACTTTTTTATTGCTTATAGACTGATATCTAACATTTCCCTAATTTCAGCCAATCCGAACCGTCTATTCCAGCGTCTTCCGTCCACCAGTCGACCTGATTTCTTCGTTGTTCGCCGGTGTTCGTCGGTACCTGTATGTAATCGTCCCATATTCCTGTGGAGAAGCCTGCCAGAAATTTGGCACACTTCTGGTCAAGTTTTGTCAAGGCATTTGGTCTAATTTCGGAT
>CM047587.1:17630163-17642110 GCA_026184515.1 Peronosclerospora sorghi | reverse complement strand
CCTCACCCATCAAGACTATTGCTTACGCAATAATCAAAATCTTGTTGAAGAACTCCAACGCCAGTACCTCTGGCTGTCCACTGTACACCTTCAGCGGTGCTATGGACGCAAACTATTCCGACAACTCGGAAGTGGACGCCCTTGGGGAGCTCTCCCCAACGGCTGGCCATGTTGATAGCGCCAAACGGCGCTATCAGATATCCAACCCATTCCCCACACGTGGGAAAAACGCGGTAACTCATGCTCCACCGTTACCCGCTAGGGTTGATACCTCCAGGTTGCCTGTGGCAACCACCACCAACGAACCATCCTTGGTTCAAAAGGCCCGACGTGCCGGACGGGCACGGAAGGGACCTCGCGACTCTCAAAAGAGGGCTAAGAACGCGGTCAAGAGGGGTTTATCCTCCTATACCCCTAGTCCAGCGGCTATACTGCCGCGTGAAATTGCGCATCGGAACCAACTCCGGGCCCGACTACTGACGCCCAAACATTATTCCGTTAAGTCCTACCGGACGCGCCTCGGGAAGCAGGCGCGCGGTGTCCTCGTGGATATTATCCGCGAGATTCCCATTGTTCTCCTGAGGGACGAAAGCGTCGAAGTCGCAGAACAGGCGTTCCGTGCCTGGGCGGAAAGGGAGAAACACCTCCCCAGTTTCGATGCGCTGTACAATAGCTTTTCCGAACACGACGTTCGGGTAGAGAGAGCGCTACCCTTGGCCTATGCTCAGGCCAAAGCGCAAGGGCAATTGCCTGCCTCTTATTATACGCGCTCTTCTCTCGATGTGGTGCCGGAGAGAAATGCAAGCACAGCATCTGCCTCCGGCGAACTCCCAGCTATTGGGAGTGAAGGGGCTTCTTCGGCCCCTTTGGTCGTTGACTCTCAGTGGGATTCTCCCGCTCGAAAGCGTCAACGACGTCACGGCAATCCTGCCGCAGGGGAGTCTCGTACTCCCACGAGTTCTGGGAATGTGGATACACTTTCCACTTCACCAGGTACTGGGTCTCACCCCGGTGATGGCGCCGTGCCATAAGGCGTTCCATATGATAATGTGGCGTATCCTCCGTATCGAGCACTGGAGGAGGGGGTCGCGCTATTGCGGCGTGACTTCCACGAGCGCTGTGATCGGCACAGACTTCGCATCCATGATGCTCAGCAGGAACTCCTCAACGAGGGGAGTGCGAATGAACGCATCGAGGAGCGGCTTGCCTCTCTCGAGACTCTCGTTGCGGAGCTTCAGGGTCGTATATCAACCCTGTCGGAGATGTTCCGACCTGTTGCTCCTTTCGGTTATCCGGTTTCTCACCCTCCTCCGAGAGGGGACCCGCCTCCGGGTTCTGGTATGGCTTAAGAATACCCACATAAAAGGTTGAATGCGTACGCATTGCCTTCGGGATGTCTAAGGTGTACTACAAGCCCTTTCGGGCTAATACCTTAAAGGGCCCCACAAACCTGGGGCGCAGTTTATTGCGCAACACATTTGAAACTGCATGTGTAGGAAGATTTTTAGCGTTTAATAAAACACTTTCTCCTACTTTTTATACCTTTTTGTTACGCCTCCCCTTTCGGTCAGTTTGCTCCTTCTTCTTGTCTTGGCTTTCCACCATGGCATCGCAGACGTGTCGTAAGACACTAAGGCGCGTCGATAAAAACTTATCGATGTGCTTTCGCACAGATACAGGGCTGACATCGGGGAATCCTCCCCCTCAAGCCCTGGGCCACACCCACACGTGGCGTCAACGGAACCCTCGGATTCATTAATCCGTTCACGTAAAACGGGGTGAACCCCGTAGATGCATGTACCGAATTGTTGATAGCAAATTCGGCCATAGGAAGCATCTCACTCCAACTCTTTGGAGAATCCGGACATAAACTCCTGAGAATATCCTCCACAACGCGATTAACGCGTTCCGTCTGACCGTCCGTCTGCAGGTGATCCGCAGTGGACATGAGGGGCTTGGTGCCTAGCACCTTAAACAACGCTCCCCAGAATTGTCCCGTAAAACGGGGATCCCGATCCGACACAACGGAATCGGGTAGACCATGCTGTCGAAAGACACGGTCTAGGAACACTTTCGCTGTTCCTTGTCCATCTATGGACTCTGGCACCGCCGCCAGGTGAGCCATCTTGCTCAATCGGTCTACAAAGACCAATATGCCGGTGTTCCGGCCTTATCCTTCGGAAAACCGAAGATAAAATCCATGCTAATGGATTTCCAACACTCCATTGGAACCGATAAGCTCGCCAAAGGAGCAGCTGAACTTGCAGAGGGTTTAACCCTCTGACACGTCTCACAGGTGCGTATATACGCACCGACCCACTTATACATGTTGGTCCACCAATACAAAGCGCTTAAAGCGCTGTAGGTCTTATCCCGACCTAAATGACCCCCGGTAGGGGCGTCATGTGCCTCAAAGAGGACTATATACTTCAGTTCCTCATCATGAGGAACTACCACCCGCGGAGTGTCCTCCGCGCTCGTGCTATAAAATAGCAGACCGTCAAAGTACCTGTAACGGTGTAAAAGAGCTTTAGCTCGACTTGACAGGGTTGGCTCAGACGAGCCAAGAAACTTTTCACCTAACGCGCTGATAAGCGCCGTACATTGTGGGTCTTTCTCATACGCCTGACGTATGAGATCCAACACAGATGTGGTGAAGAATGTCGCGTGAGCGAGCTCTTAATCGGGACGACGCGATAACGCGTCTGCAAGCACGTTCTGCTTGCCAGGTTTATACTTAACCTCAAAGTTGTACTCCGCAAAGAAGGAGAGCCAACGGGCCATCCGTTGCGAGAGATGAGGCGACTTTGTCGCTGTCCGTAAGGACGCGTGGTCAGTATAAACCACGAACGGCTTTGAGCCGATTAGGTGAACCCAAAATTTGATAAGAGCATACTTCATTGCAAGTAGCTCCTTGTCATGAACGGTATAATTCCGTTCCGCAGCTTTAAGCTGCCTCGACTCAAACGCAATTACGCGTTCCCTTCCTGCATCTTCTGCTTGTAACAAAGAACATCCGATTGCGAAATCAGAGGCGTCGCAGACGACACTAAATTGTTTCCCAGAATCTGGGAGAGCAAGAACGGGAGCTTTTAACAAGCTCCCCTTTACCGCTTCAAAAGCGTTTTGGTGTTTGGTTTCCCAACACCAATCAACATCCTTCTTAAGAAGGTCGGTTAATGACTTCGCCATTTCAGCGTATTTCTCGCTGTACTTGTGGAGATAGTTGGCTAATCCAAGCCACTTCCGTAAATATCTAAGATTTACAGGCGAAGGCCACTCCACAATGGCTTTTACCTTCGCGGGATCCGCTCGCATTCCATCCTTACCGATGAAGCATCCGAGGAAAGGAATTTACTCAGCACCAAATATACATTTGGATGCGTTCGCATATAACTTATGCTCTCACATACATTCGAGCAAAGCTCGAAGGTGTATAAGGTGCGTCTGAACATCAGACGAGTCTCCTTACGCACGACTATGAACGAATATATCGTCGAAGTACGTCTGAGCGTACTTTCTATGAAGGCGGAAGAGTTGAGTCACCAAGCGATTGAAAGTCGCTGGTGCATTCGAAAGCCCCTGTGGCATAACTAGCTACTCCCACAGCATGCCACTAGGCGTTCTGACCGCTGTAAGCGGAATATCGGATGCTCGCATGAGCATCTGATAATACCCGTCCACCAGATCTAAGGCACTGTACACAGTACATCCCGCCATATTGTTCTGGAGGACATCCTTCCGAGAAATCGTAGTCTGCATAGGTACAGTCGCTGCATTCAACTTGTTGTACGCATGCACAATGCGCCACTTTCCATTCGGTTTACGAACACAAAAAGTGAGAGATGAGTGGGGAGACTTGCTCTCCCGTACCATCCCTGCCTCTTCTCTCCCCTTGAAGAATGCGTCAATGACGTCTCGTTGCTCCTTGGGGAGCGGCCACTGCCTAGTGACGCAGTATTTGGTTCCCGGAACCAAGTCAATCTCATGTCGGACTCCCGATCCGGTGGTAACCCCATCGGCGGGTTGTCACTAATGACATCTCCAAATTCCTTTAATAAGGAATGGTAAGGGTCCTCAGGATCCGCAATGATCTTGAGGCCGCTTCGGGCATTCAATGCATGTTTTGTTTGCACCAAAACTGACTCGTACATCGTGGATGAGGAGTTCAACTCCTCTTCCGGAAGTAATACGACAACCTCGTCGATTTCATCTGCTTTCAAAGCAGTTCAAATTCGTTGAAGGACATCTCCTCCAACGACAACAGCTCGCCTACCCCAGGCAACCGTTCCAGGCTTACGCCTTCTGTGACAACACCTGTAACATTATTCAGCATCCTGTAGGACTGCTGACTATTGGCCTCGGGACTCATCCCGGGACCCAGATGGGGGGAGTCAATTGCCCCATCTATTGGAAGCGCCACGCGCCTATCCACAGAGGTCTCTACCTCTACCACCGGTGACTCGCCGGTCTCACCTATAACGGCGTGGTCGGAATCATTTCCGACGTGCAAAAGATAAGAACTACGGGTCTCTTTGCTTGGAAGCGCCTCGCGCTTAACCACAGGGGTCTCTACCCCTACCACTGGAGTTACCTCAGAGGAATCCACCTCTGCCACTGGCAACTAACCAGTCTCACCTATAACGGCGTCGGGATTAACCGACGAATCCCCCTCGTTAAGGAACCCTTCCTTAACGTCATTGGGAATAATCATTTCATACATCCCAATCCATGGCATCTCACGCCAATATCGCTTTTGCGATCGAGCAAAGGTGGGTTCATGACTCACCAATACTTCACCCGACCGCGGGTGCGTTGAGCCAATGGACTTAGACTTCCAGTCTATCCATGGCTCGTGGCGTTCCAGACACTTCATGCCCAGAATAAGGTCATACCTCGAGTCCAAATCCAGGACTAGGTAACGTTCTAAGCTGTCGAAGTCTGCAAACTTCAGCTTAAGGTCAATCGAGACCTTGGGTACAGAAACCTGTACGCCCGTCGCAAGACGGACCGTGACAACGTCACGAGAACGTGCGTGTAGGGCCTCGGCATACAGCCGACTCTTCTCAACAGAAGCCCGTCTGACATAATTGTCAGGCGCTCCAGAGTCTATCAAGACTCTCCAAGGCTTATCAAAGCCTTTCACTTCCGCAAGGACTACCAGCAAACCTGGCTTGTACACCAACTCGGTGCTAGAAAGAACCGTTTCCCTCGGGGCTTTGTGCTGCCGTCCCCTACCCTGGGGATTAACAGCACTGAGGGATCCCCCAGTAAGGCGCCCCTCACCTACTGGGAGCCGTCGTTTCCCGACGGCTTGGACGAGGGCCTTTTTGCCGCCCTCGGCCCCTTAAAGCGAATATCTCGCTGGGGGTTCCGCGGACATCTGTTCCGCAGATGATCCGTGCTTCCACACAGGAATCATCTCAGCGGCCCCTGCCGCTGCAACATTGCATGAATCCGCTTCAGAACTCAGCGAGACAGATTCAGAGTGAATCTTAGCGGAAGGTTTCTCCTCCGCTTCGTCTGACTCAGGTCCATGGGTTCTGGACCCACCTTAGAGGAACGAAAGTTCCTCTCGGCGTTGAACGCCACCTTAAACGCATCCCCCCAGGGATTGGGGTCGGCTTCGAATTAGCTCCGAACGTTCTGGACCTTCTCTCAGGCCTCCCATGAACACGGGAATGGACATATCGTCGAGTACGCTTTCGCGTACATCCCTGCCAACAGGGTCTTAAGTTCTTGGATATATGTTTCCAAGTCCTTAGCGCCCTGAAGGCACCTCAGAAACGCCAGATGATTCTGGAAAACCATATCAGTCGTTGCATACATGTCCATAAGCTTTCGCTTAAGGACTTCCCAGGTCGGGAACACGTCCATGACCGAATCCGAGGACGTAAACGGCCATGCACGGGCTTTGCTTATAGGATGGCTGAGTGCAAGCCCAACTTGCAAGTGATCCCCGATCACATTCGCTGTGGCGAAGGCCGTTTCGACCTTGCGAAGCCACATATAAAGGTTATCACCTTGTTCACCGTTGAATTCCTTTATCTTAAAGGATAACGGAGGGTATAACGTGGTTGCATTCGGGTTATATTTAGTGTTGGTGTACATGAGTACACCACGGTTGAGGTCAGTATTGACCGGTTTGAAAGGTTCTGAACCTTTGGTTATTTTAACCAATCAGGGCAGGGGCCCTTGGTGTGGTGGTGTGTCAGCCATCCACGTGTCAGTACGCAGGTGTGTACAATACATTTTAGCTAGGTACGAATTAGGAATATTCTACTTAGTATTACATATAGTTTATATTAGTTTCAATTAATTTATGCTAATTACATATTAAATATATTCAGTTTACATTTCACTCTATCTTGCGGACGTGCGACCTCGACCGGTCGCGCGCGCAGTGAGTGTCGAGGGTAGGAGGGAGCCCTCCCTTTACTTACATCCCGTAAAGGGAACACAGCCGTTAAGGCTAAATAGTAAACCAACCCGGGAATCTTGTCCCCGAGTAGGAGAGCTTTCCTACTAATCCCCTTACAAGGGCGTATCGGCTAAGTAGCGGTAGATACCGCTTTAGGGAAGAGTCTTCCTCTGTGCGCTAGTCGCACCGTGCGTTACGCACAGGCTACATCTGGTAGCACTTGTAGTCAATACAACACCTGCGTTGGTAGACTAGGCATCCTCTGCAAAAGATGAATCAGGACGATTGGGATTTTTTTACCCTCGTCCAGCAGGAAGCCTTTAAAGGCTGTTACCCTTAACGGGGGAAGAAGGCATGAAGCTCCTAGTGGAGCAAGGCCTTGAAGCCGTAAAGGCAAGATTAAATGCCCTCATCGCTCTTGAGGCGAGTTGTAGTGGAGTACATTCCACGGGGGTGCGCCCTCCATTATCGTTCAAAATAAAGAAGTTCACCGGGGAGAAGGGTGACAACCTTTACGTGTGGTTGCAAGAGGTCGAAACGGCCATCGTCACAGCGAATATGACCGCGGATCAATTGCAAGTGGGACTTGCATTGACCCATCTTACGGGCAAAGCCCGTACATGGGCGTTTACGTGTTCGGAGTCAGTCACGGACGTGTTCCCAACATGGAAGGTCCTTAAGCAGAAGCTCATGAACATGTACGCAACGCCTGATCTGGTTTTCAAGAATCAACTGGCGTTCCTGAGGTTCCGTCAAGGCACTAAGGACTTGGAGATTTATATCCAAGAACTTAAGACCCTGTTGGCAGGGATGTACGCGAAAGCGTACTCGACGATATGTCCATTCCCGTGTTCATGGGAGGCCTGAGAGAAGGTCCAGAACGTTCGGAGCTAATTCGAAGCCGACCCCAATCCCTGGGGGGATGCGTTTAAGGTGGCGTTCAACGCCGAGAGGAACTTTCGTTCCTCTAAGGTGGGTCCAGAACCCATGGACCTGAGTCAGACGAAGCGGAGGAGAAACCTTCCGCTAAGATTCACTCTGAATCTGTCTCGCTGAGTTCTGAAGCGGATTCATGCAATGTTGCAGCGGCAGGGGCCGCTGAGATGATTCCTGTGTGGAAGCACGGATCATCTGCGGAACAGATGTCCGCGGAACCCCCAGCGAGATATTCGCTTTAAGGGGCCGAGGGCGGCAAAAAGGCCCTCGTCCAAGCCGTCGGGAAACGACGGCTCCCAGTAGGTGAGGGGCGCCTTACTGGGGGATCCCTCAGTGCTGTTAATCCCCAGGGTAGGGGACGGCAGCACAAAGCCCCGAGGGAAACGGTTCTTTCTAGCACCGAGTTGGTGTACAAGCCAGGTTTGCTGGTAGTCCTTGCGGAAGTGAAAGGCTTTGATAAGCCTTGGAGAGTCTTGATAGACTCTGGAGCGCCTGACAATTATGTCAGACGGGCTTCTGTTGAGAAGAGTCGGCTGTATGCCGAGGCCCTACACGCACGTTCTCGTGACGTTGTCACGGTCCGTCTTGCGACGGGCGTACAGGTTTCTGTACCCAAGGTCTCGATTGACCTTAAGCTGAAGTTTGCAGACTTCGACAGCTTAGAACGTTGCCTAGTCCCGGATTTGGACTCGAGGTATGACCTTATTCTGGGCATGAAGTGTCTGGAAGGCCACAAGCCATGGATAGACTGGAAGTCTAAGTCCATTGGCTCAACGCACCCGCGGTCGGGTGAAGTATTGGTGAGTCATGAACCCACCTTTGCTCGATCGCAAAAGCGATATTGGCGTGAGATGCCATAGATTGGGATGTATGAAATGATTATTCCCAATGACGTTAAGGAAGGGTTCCTTAACGAGGGGGATTCGTCGGTTAATCCCGACGCCGTTATAGGTGAGACTGGTTAGTTGCCAGTGGCAGAGGTGGATTCCTCTGAGGTAACTCCAGTGGTAGGGGTAGAGACCCCTGTGGTTAAGCGCGAGGCGCTTCCAAGCAAAGAGACCCGTAGTTCTTATCTTTTGCACGTCGGAAATGATTCCGACCACGCCGTTATAGGTGAGACCGGCGAGTCACCGGTGGTAGAGGTAGAGACCTCTGTGGATAGGCGCGTGGCGCTTCCAATAGATGGGGCAATTGACTCCCCCCATCTGGGTCCCGGGATGAGTCCCGAGGCCAATAGTCAGCAGTCCTACAGGATGCTGAATAATGTTACAGGTGTTGTCACAGAAGGCGTAAGCCTGGAACGGTTGCCTGGGGTAGGCGAACTGTTGTCGTTGGAGGAGATGTCCTTCAACGAATTTGAACTGCTTTGAAAGCAGATGAAATCGACGAGGTTGTCGTATTACGTCCGGAAGAGGAGTTGAACTCCTCATCCACGATGTACGAGTCAGTTTTGGTGCAAACAAAACATGCATTGAATGCCCGAAGCGGCCTCAAGATCATTGCGGATCCTGAGGACCCTTACCATTCCTTATTAAAGGAATTTGGAGATGTCATTAGTGACAACCCGCCGATGGGGTTACCACCGGATCGGGAGTCCGACATGAGATTGACTTGGTTCCGGGAACCAAATACTGCGTCACTAGGCAGTGGCCGCTCCCCAAGGAGCAACGAGACGTCATTGACGCATTCTTCAAGGGGAGAGAAGAGGCAGGGATGGTACGGGAGAGCAAGTCTCCCCACTCATCTCTCACTTTTTGTGTTCGTAAACCGAATGGAAAGTGGCGCATTGTGCATGCGTACAACAAGTTGAATGCAGCGACTGTACCTATGCAGACTACGATTTCTCGGAAGGATGTCCTCCAGAACAATATGGCGGGATGTACTGTGTACAGTGCCTTAGATCTGGTGGACGGGTATTATCAGGTGCTCATGCGAGCATCCGATATTCCGCTTACAGCGGTCAGAACGCCTAGTGGCATGCTGTGGGAGTGGCTAGTTATGCCACAGGGGCTTTCGAATGCACCAGCGACTTTCAATCGCTTGGTGACTCAACTCTTCCGCCTTCATATAAAGTACGCTCAGACGTACTTCGACGATATATTCGTTCATAGTCGTGCGTAAGGAGACTCGTCTGATGTTCAGACGCACCTTATACACCTTCGAGCTTTGCTCGAATGTATGCGAGAGCATAAGTTATATGCGAACGCATCCAAATGTATATTTGGTGCTGAGTAAATTCCTTTCCTCGGATGCTTCATCGGTAAGGATGGAGTGCGGGCGGATCCCGCGAAGGTGAAAGCCATTGTGGAGTGGCCTTCGCCTGTAAATCTTAGATATTTACGGAAGTGGCTTGGATTAGCCAACTATCTCCACAAGTACAGCGAGAACTACGCTGAAATGGCGAAGCCATTAACCGACCTTCTTAAGAAGGATGTTGATTGGTGTTGGGAAACCAAACACCAAAACGCTTTTGAAGCGGTTAAGGGGAGCTTGTTGAAAGCTCCCGTTCTTGCTCTCCCAGATTCTGGGAAACAATTTAGTGTCGTCTGCGACGCCTCCGATTTCGCAATCGGATGTGCTTTGTTACAAGCAGAAGATGCAGGAAGGGAACGCGTAATTGCGTTTGAGTCGAGGCAGCTTAAAGCTGCGGAACGGAATTATCCCGTTCATGACAAGGAGCTACTTTCTTTGGAGTATGCCTTCGTCTGCTAAGAGCGTTTTTTTGGTTTTACGTTTTAATTGTTGGGCCTTTAACTCAACCGTAGGTCGTTTCGCATCTGTACATCAGTCGCCTCTGCAAGCCGCAGATTGTTTTGGGAGCGGAGGGTCGAGTAATCCCCTCTAGCTCATTATACCCGGCCGGGACGCGTTACAGAAGCACTTGTCCCGCCGGAAGTCCCTCGGCGGGAGTACACTTTGGTCGGATTCCCAAGTTCAAGTTACGCACGTTTGGAACGTGTTATTTTAAGTCTTTTGAATTATTACGTGGAGATATCGTTCATGGATTGTATCACGTTCTCATTTGGATCTCCCTATTGGATTACTGGAGTTTATATTCATATTGTTCGGGCTTTACGATCTGTTAAAATCGGATAACTCACGCGTTCGTGCAACACCATCATTCTGGGAGCTGATCACCTGATCATCCCCCGATGCAGGCTTCGCTGGAACAGGACCTCGGCGTTGATCCGATCGGGACTTGGACAAAGCAGTGAACAAGAACTCAGAATCTCCCGATTCGTTCCCCGAGTCCTCTCCGGAGGAGATCTCTATATGCTTGGTGTGAGCAGCGCGGGGACGTAAGGGCGCATGCGATTTGACGATGATGAATGTGTCGGCTGCGTCCGATCTTGGGCTTGGAAGATGCGCCTGCGTCTTGGCTTTCTTTGGAGGCACCGCTCGCTTCTCCTCGAGTTCGGAGTCGCGCGCTACGCCCCGCTCCCTTGAGCCCTTCGACGCGTCCTTACGCTTCTTGGAAACTTTTGGAATTTTGGAATATCGACTTTTGGCCAATGAATGGCGTCGCTTCCGATCTTGGTGCAGATCGATCAGAGCGGCCGATGCAGACCGGTCAACGCTATAGCCTGCAGACGAACGCCGGTACATCATGTCAGTGAACTGTTGGTGGCACCGATCTACGGCCGCCCAACGACTGTTTGACTCCTGGGTCCAGGCGTCCGATCGGCTCTGGTAGGACTCGACCTTCTCGATCTGGTCCTTGACCACGACCTGCAACTCGCCGATCTGCCTCTCCAGGTCACCCTGTTGGGTGCGGAGTAAAGTCCGATCGGACTGATCCTCCAACCTCTGCCGGTTGACAAACGCGATCTGTTCCCGGAGGTGTGACCTGTAGGCCTCCAAACGAGACAGATCATGTCGTGCGCCGATCAGTCCGTCCAAGATCGGTCGGAGCTGATCGCAGTGGTCATGGGACTGCCGATCAGCCGCGAGTAAAGCGTCAAACGCTTTGGCGATGTCGGTTGGCAGCCGATCTACACGCGAAGGAAGGTTAGAGAAGATCCAAGATGAAGATAGCGACCGATCAGCTTACCTCGCGTTGTTTTGTGGAAAAGCGTGCCCAAAATTTGACACACTTCTGGTCAAGTTTTGTCAAGGCATTTGGTCTAATTTCGGATTGGTTTAAACAAGGGGGGCTTTTCAGCCTATCAGACTCAAGAAGTGTCAAGAACGCAAGTTTTGGTGAGTCACCCGACTTTGGGTATTTTACATATTCTTGCGGGGGTACATTTAGGGACTATAGTGTAGTAGTATTTTAGTTGTGGTTTTACCTTTTAGGACAGAGGTTATACCTTTAAGTAAGAAAATCTTTTAGCTTTCGGATAAGTGGCTGAAACCTCTTCTGGTCTTGGTTCACACCACAGCTAGGGGTCGCCGTTCTTCCCTTTTCGTACACTAGTCGCCTCGACCCGCCGCGTTGTGTTTGGGGGCAGAGGGTCAAATTATCCCCTCTCGCCCATTATACCGTGTCTGGACGCGCCGCACGCGCACTTTGGCCCACCGGAAGTCCCTCGACGGGAGTACTATTTGGCGATCTCACCATATCAACTCAAGTACGTTTGGAACGTGCTA
>CM047587.1:17572243-17620163 GCA_026184515.1 Peronosclerospora sorghi | reverse complement strand
GATCCAATCTGCGATCCCGATCCACCGAGTGTGTAACTAGCCCATTCGATCGAGTACACAAGGTGAGATGGACACTAAACAATCGGATCAAGTGGGTTCTGATGACGACCGGTCGTCTGCTTGCAGCGGACGATCGGACCAGATCTCGAGTGGTGGTCCGCGGAGTACCCCCTCCGAAAGTTGGAAGGCTGGGCGCGATGGTGGTAGTCAGGTTATCGATGCTAATGTTTTCGATTTCGAACTTGACTCCACCACAGTTTGTTGGGCGATCTGGGCCAGGAGATGCGCGTTCTAAGCGATCACCTTCTGCAACTTCGTGGACACGAGGATGAAAGTATCCACTTCCTTCCGCAGTTGCAAGAGTGATGTATCCTTTGTGGCCAACTGCGACTGAAGCTACCGGACTGTCTTCCGGATCTGATCGACCCCGATCTGATGCCCATACGGTGTGTCGGAATCTGGAGTAATGTGAGGGCTGTCAGATCGGGCCGATCGGGGAGGCGAATTGACATGTGGCGATTGGGAGCATAAGGCACCTGCAGAAATGAACGTCAAGAGATGTTACAAGATGATCAGGTGCACAAGGACAAATACCTGGCGAAGGCGGATTCGAAGATCTGTCCATCGGTGAGGAAGTATTCTACTGTGAAGATCTGGGATGCCAACTGGTGGTGAGATCGGGTCGCTACCGTTGCGCCGCTACGACCAGACTCAGGGGCGGCTGCGGAGAAGTGAATGCAAAAATTTTGGTCACTTTGTGTCAGCGGAACGCCGATCAGCTTATCAGCGATCGGATTGGTGGAAAACAAGGAGGCTTTTAAGCCTATCGTGTGAAAGAAGTGTCAAGAACGCAAATTTTGTTGAGTCACACGATATTGCGTGTATTCTACATATTTCATGTTTTTACATATTGGGTACCGTAGGGGGAGTTTGGATTTTTGGTTGTTTAACTCAAAACAAGGAAGTCGTTCGCATCTTTGCACAGTACATCAGTCACCTCCGCACTCCGCGGAGTGTTTGGGAGATGAGGGTCGAGTAATCCCCTCTAGCTCATTATACCCGTCCGGGACGCGTTACAGACGCACTTAGCCCGCCGGAAGTCCCTCGACGGGAGTACGCATTGGTCGGCTTTGCAAGCCCAAGTTACACACGTTTGGAACGTGTAACCAAGTTTTTTGGATTATTACGTGGAGATATCGTTCGTGGAGTTTGTCACGTTCTCTTTGGATCTCCACATTGGAATATTGGTCTTTTCTTCTCACATTGGTTGGGCTCTACGATCGATTAAGCGATCTGCCCTTTGGAGTATACTTACTTTAAGTATAACCGGTTTGCCCGTACCCAGGGTGAAGAGTTCCGCCCAGGGTACACCACCCAGCACGGTCTAGCATTTAATACCCGAATCGATTTACAGCGACGATCCACCAAGTGTGTAACCAGCCCATTCCATCGGGTACACAAGGTGAGATGGAGACGCGAAAATCGGACCAGGCGTCCTATGCTGATGATAGGTCGTATGCTAGCAGCGGACGATCAGATCGGATCGTAGGCGAAGGTTCGCGGGGCACCCCCCCCGTCAGTTGGAAGGCTGGGCACGATGGTGGTCAGGTTATCGACACGTCGGTGTTCGATTTTGAACTTGACTCCACCACATATGAAAGTGGCAAGAATTTCGACGACAAGGTTCGGGACGCGCTTACGTTGCTTGAGGAGCAGTACAAAACTGTTTTTACCATGTATTCTTTGTGGTTGCTTCTTCGGAACACTCCGAAGTGGCAGGAGACTGTGGGTAAGTTGAGCGCCAACAGAAAGAAATGTAAAAGAAGCCGAGATGTGATGGGTAGCGGCGAAGAGGTAGAGGAAGAGGAAAGACGTGGGCCAGAAAGGGAGGATGCCAGGGCCTCTATCGCCTTGAGTTTGCAAAGGCTATCAGACGAGACAGCCCTGCGTAATCAGGAAGTAATCATGTCTCGAACAATGGAGGGCATGACTGCGACGCAGCGTCGCTTTTATGATCTGAAACAAGCGCAAATCCTGCGCAACTTGTAGGATCAATTAGAATCAAATAGAACAAATGACAAGTAATAGAAGTAGAATCGAATAAACGAGTGACCGTAGCGGCGTGCAGGAATTCCATTCTACTTTTTTCTACTTAAACTTCATTTAAAAGCGAGGAATGTGCGTTGGCCGTCTTATTTTGTGAGCCCCAAAGCTGTCGAACGCTACTTCCTGCGGACATTGCTGACAACTGTGAAGGAGGAAAACTTTTATGAGGATTTGCGAACACATGACAATGTCCAGCACGAAACATCAAGGATGCATGTGTTGCGCGCGGATTGTATGAAAATGACGATGAGTGAAAGCTTTAATTCAACCTTGTATTCTATTCTTCATCCCCTTTCTTCTGTCATAAATGTTCTATTAAATCGTTCCGTAACTTGTAATGCTGAGTTTGGTTTCGGACAGCTCGATACCGATTGAGAAACTCTGTGAACTCAACGGGAGGTGAGGAGAGGCAGGTGGAAGGAGATGAAAAAGCTGATGACGGAGAATGAGAAGGGACGTTTCCTTCGTATTCCGCTGGAAAACTTCTTCCTCGTTTGTCTTCAACAATCATATTGTGAAGAACCACACAACACGTCATGATATCGTGAAGAACAAAAGTGCGCCAGAAACGATCTGGTCCTTTCATAATAGCGAATCTTGCCTGCAAAAAGCCGAACGCCCTCTCCACATCTCTGCGCAACGCCTCCTGCATGGCGGCGAAGTGCTTCCGGTTTGCTCCTTGCGGGTGGGCGATCGTCTGCATCAATGTTGCCCATGGAGGGTAGATTCCTGGTAGAACGCCGAATCTTCGTCAGTTTACATGGTGCAACTGGGAAATATTGTGATGTTTAGTACTTTTATCATCAGCCAAGAAGTATTCCATGTCGTAATCAGTCCCATTGATCTTAAAAGACGCTGGTGGTGCGCGACCATTCTCGATGTCGGAAAAGAGATCCGAACGTTCAAGAAAATTGATATCGTTGTGGGACCAAGGCATACCAAAGAAAGCATGCCAGATCCACAAGTCGTAAGAAGAGGCCGCCTCAAGAACTATTGTCGGATCTCCTTCTTTTCCGGTATACTGCCAATGCCAACTAGTTGGTAAGTTCTTCCACGTCCAGTGCATGCAGTCGAGGCTTCCAAGAATTCCTGGAAAACCTCGTTTTGCGTTTGAACGTAGAAGCCGTTCAATGTCCGTTTCGTTTGTCCGGTGAGGGTATTAATCCACCAACCGGTTAAATGGTGGCCCGACAGAAACGATTTAGGCTCTACATGGCCGTACTTTTGCCGGTGCGCACATACTCGTCCCCTGCGTCCGCTGGCATTCCATTTGCAAGTTGGCGGATAGCTGCAATACACTTCTGAAAAGCGGAGAGGTCGATTTTTCCTGTTGCATCAGGCGTTGCTGGAAATATTTGTAACGGGGTTACATTCGTGTAATACTGAGTGTTGGTGTACATGAGTACACCACGGTTGAGGCCAGTATTAGCCGGGTTGAAAGGTTTCGAACATTTGGTTATTTTAACCAATCAGGTCCTGGGACCTTGGTGTGGTGGTGTGTCAGCCATCCACGTGTCAGTACACAGGTGTGTACACTACATTTTAGCTAGGTACGAATTAGGAATATTCTACTTAGTGTTACATATAGTTTATATTAGTTTAAAAAATTACATATTAAATATATTCAGTTTACATTTCACTCTATCTTACAGACGCACGACCTCGACCGGTCGTGCGTGTAGTGAGTGCGGTAGCGTAAAGGGAGCCCTCCCTTTAGCTACACCCTTAGTAAGGGATCCTTGCCGTTAAGGCACTAGCAAAGGCTACAGTAAACCAACCCGGGAATCTTGGACCCGAGTAGGAGAGCTCTCTCCTACTAAGCCCTTTATAAGGGCGTATCGGCTAAGTAGCGGCGAACGCCGCTTTAAGGAAAAGTCTTCCTCTGTGCGCTAGCCGCACCGTGCGTATACGCACCGGCTACATCTGGTAGCACTTGTAGTCAATCCAACACCTGTGTTGGTAGACTAAGACATCCTCTACAAGGGATGAATCAGGACGATTGGGATAGGTTGTCCTCGTCCAGCAGGAAGCCTTTAACAGGCTGTTATCCTTACTGGGTGACGAGGGTATGCAGCTCCTAGTCGAGAAGGGCCTTGAGGCCGTAAAGGCAAGGGTCAATGCCCTCATCGCCCATGAGGCGAGTTTAGGTGGAAGTCGTTCCACTGGGGTGCGCCCCCCAGTATCGTTTAAGATAAAGGAGTTCACCGGAGAGAAGGGTGACAACATTTACGTGTGGTTGCGAGAGGTCGAAACGGCCTTCGCTACAGCGAATGTGATCGCTGATCACTTGCAAGTGGGACTTGCATTGACCCATATTACGGGCAAAGCCCGTACATGGGCGTTTACGTGTCCGGATTCGGTCACGATCGTGTTCCACACCTGGGAAGTCCTTAAGCAAAAGCTTATGGACATGTTCGCTACGCCTGATCTGGTTTTCCAGAATCAGTTGGCGTTTTTGAGGTGCCTTCAGGGCACTAGAGACTTGGAAACGTATGTCCAACAACTGAAGACCCTGTTGGCAGGGATATACGCAAAAGCTTATTCGGATGATATGTCCATCCCCGTCTTCATGGAAGGCCTGAAAGAAGAGACAGCACGTTCGGAGCTCTTCCGATGCCTCCCCCAATCCCTGGGGGAGGCGTTTAAGGTGGCGTTTAAAGCCGAAAGGAACTTGCGTTACTCTAAGGTGGGTCCACAACCCATGGACCTGAGTCAGGTCGAAGCGAAGGAGAAACCTTCCGCTAAGAGTTACTCTGACGCCTTTCCGAAGGGCTTCGAAGCGGAGCTCCTTGCAATGCTGCAGCGGCATGGGACGCTGAGATGCTTCCTGTGTGGTAGCATGGATCATCTGAGGAACAGATGTCCGAAAAATCCCCAGCGAGACACTCGCTACAAGGGACCAAGGGTGGGGAAAAAGGCCTTGTCCAAGCCGTCGGGAAACGACGGCTCCCAGTAGGTGCGGGGCGCCCTACCGGGGGACCCCTCAGTGCTGTTAAGCCCCAGGGTAGGGGACTACAGCACAAAGCCCCGAGGGAAGCGGTGCTTTCTAGCACCGAGTTGGTGTACCAGCCAGGTTTGCTGGTAGTCCTTGCGGAAGTGAAAGGCTTTGATAAGCCTTGGAGAGTCTTGATAGACTCTGGAGCGCCTGACAATTATGTCAGACGGGCTTCTGTTGAGAAGAGTCGGCTGTATGCCGAGGCCCTAGAGGCACGTTCTCGTGACGTTGTCACGGTCCGTCTTGCGACGGGAGTACAGGTTTCTGTACCCAAGGTCTCGATTGACCTTAAGCTGAAGTTTTCAGACTTCGACAGCTTAGAAGGTTGCCTAGTCCTGGATTGGACTCGAGGTATGACCTTATTCTGGGCATGAAGTGGCTGGAACGCCACGAGACATGGATAGACTGGAAGTCTAAGTCCATTGGCTCAACGCACCCGCGGTCGGCTGAAGTATTGGCGAGTCATGAACCCACCTTTGCTCGATCGCAAAAGCGATTCTGGCGTGAGATGCCAGAGATTGGGATGTCTGAAATGATCATTCCCAATGGCGTTAAGGAAGAGTTCCTTAACGAGGGGGATTCGACGGTTAATCCCCGCTCCGATTTAGGCGAGACTGGTGAGTCGCCAGTGATAGAGGTGGAATTCTCTGAGGGTAAGCGCGAGACGCTTAGAGAAGAGACCCGAAGTTAGTCTCTTCTGCAGGTAGGAATTGATTCCACCATCGCCGTGTTCGGCGAACAAGTTGCGACTCCAGTGGTAGGGGTAGAGACCCCTGTGGTTAAGCGCGAGGCGCTTCCAAGCGAAGAGACCCGAAGTTCGTCTCTTTCGCACGTCGGAATTGGTTCCGACTACGACGTTTTAGGTTAGACCGGCGAATCACCGGTGATAGAGGCAGAGACCTCTGTGGATAGGCGCGATGCGCTTCCAATAGATGGGGCAACTGACTCCCCCCATCTGGGTCCCGGGATGAATCCCGATGCCAGTAGTCATCAGTCCTATTGGATGCTGAATAGTGTGACAGGTGTTGTCACAGAAGGCGTAAACCTTGAACGGTTTCCTGGGGTAGGCGAACTGTTGTCGTTGGAGGAGATGTCCTTCAACGAGTTTGGAAATGCTTTGAAAGCAGATGAAATCGACGAGGTTGTCGTATTACGTCCGGAAGAGGAGTTGAACTCCTCATCCACGATGGACGAGTCAGTTTTGGTGCAAACCAAAAATGCATTGAATGCCCGAAGCGGCCTCAAGATCCGCGCGGATACTGAGGACCCTTACCATTCCTTACTAAAGGAATTCGGAGATGTCATTAGTGACAACCCGCCGATGGGGTTACCACCGGATCGGGGAGTCCGACATGAGATTGACTTGGTTCCGGGAACCAAATACTGCGTCACTAGGCAGTGGCCTATCCCCAAGGAGCAACGAGACGTCATCGACGCATTCTTCAAGGGGAAAGAAGAGGCAGGGATGGTACGGGAGAGTAAGTCTCCCCACTCATCTACCACTTTTTGTGTTCGTAAACCGAACGGAAAGTGGCGCATTGTGCATGCGTACAACAAGTTAAATGCAGAGACTGTACCTATGCAGAATCCGATTTCTCGGAAGGATGTCCTCCAGAACAATATGGCGGGATGTACTGTGTACAGTGCCTTAGATCTGGTGGACGGGTATTATCAGGTGCTCATGCGAGCATCCGATATTCCGCTTACAGCGGTCAGCACGCCTAGTGGCATGCTGTGGGAGTGGCTAGTTATGCCACAGGGGCTTTCGAATGCACCAGCGACTTTCAATCGCTTGGTGACTCAACTCTTTCACCCTCATAGAAAGTACGCTCAGACGTACTTCGACATTATATTCATTCATAGTCGCGCGAAGGCGACTCGTCTGATGTTCAGACGCACCTAATACACCTTCGAGCTGTGCTCGAATGTATGCTAGAGCATAAAGTATACGCAAACGCATCCAAGTGTATCTTTGGTGCAGAGGAAATTCCTTTCCTCGGATGCTTCATCGGTAAGGATGGAGTGCGGGAGGATCCCGCGAAGGTGAAAGCCATTGCGTAGCGGCCTTCGCCTGTAAATATTCGAGATTTACGGAAGTGGCTTGGATTAGCCAATTATCTCCACAAATACAGCGAGAACTACGCTGAAATGGCGAAGCCATTAACCGACCTTCTTAAGAAGGACGTGGATTGGTGTTGGGAAACCAAACACCAAAACGCTTTTGAAGCGGTAAAGGGGAGCTTGTTGAAAGCTCCCGTTCTTGCTCTCCCAGATTCTTGGAAACCATTTAGTGTCGTCTGCGACGCCTCCGATTTCGCAATCGGATGTGCTTTGTTACAAGCAGACGATGCAGGAAGGGAACGTGTTATCGCGTTTGAGTCGAGGCAGCTTAAAGCTGCAGAACGGAATTATCCCGTTCATGGCAAGGAGCTACTTGCTATGAAGTATGCCCGTGTCAAACTTAGGGTTCACCTACTCGGCTCAAAGCCGTTCGTGGTTTATACTGAACACGGGTCCTTACGGACAGCGACAAATTCGCCTCATCTCTCGCAACGGATGGCCCGTTGGCTCTCCTTCTTTGCGGAGTACAACTTTGAGGTTAAGTATAAACCTGGCAAGCAGAACATGCTTGCGGACGCGTTATCGCGTCGTCCCGATTACGAGCTCGCTCACGCGACATTCGTCACCACGTCTGTGGTAGATCTCATACGCCAGGCGTATGAGAAAGGCCCTCAATGTACGGCGCTTACCGCGCGTTAGCTGAAAAGGGTCTTGGCTCGTCTGAGCCAACCCTGTCAAGTCGAGCTAAAGTTCGTTTACACAGTTACAGGTACTGTGACGGTTTGCTATATTATAGCACGAGAGCGGAGGACACTACGCGGGTGGTTGTTCCTCATGATGAGGAACCGAAGTATAGAGTCCTCTTTGAGGCACATGACGCCCCTACCGGGGGTCATTTAGGTCGGGATAATACCTACAGCGCTTTAAGCGCTTTGTATTGGTGGCCCAATATGTATAAGTGGGTCGGTGCGTATATACGCACCTGTGAGACGTGTCAGAGGGTCAAACCCTCTGCAGATTCGGCTGCGCCTTTGGAGAGCTTATCGGTTCCAACGGAGCGTTGGAAATCCATTAGCATGGATTTTATCTTCGGTTTTCCGAAGGATAAGGCCGGGAACACCGGCATATTGGTCTTTGTAGACCGTTTGAGCATAATGGCTCACCTGGCGGCGGTGCGAGAGTCCATTTTTTTTAATTGATGGACAATGAACAGCAAATGTGTTCCTATACCGTGTCTTTCGACAGCATCGTCTACCCGATTTCGTTGTATCGGATCGGGATCTCCGTTTTACGGGACAATTGTGGGGAGCGTTGTTTAAGGTGCTAGGCACCAAGCTCCTCATGTCCACTGCGGATCATCCGCAGACGGACGGTCAGACGTAACGCGTTAATCGCGTTGTGGGTATTCTCCGTAGTTTATGTCCGGATTCTACAAAGAGTTGGAGTGAGATGCTTCCTATGGCCGAATTTGCTATCAACAATTCGGTACATGCATCTACGGGGTTTAACCCGTTTTACGTGAACGGATTAGTAAATCCGAGGGTTCCGTTGACGCCACGTGTGGGTGTGGCCCAGGGCTTGAGGGGGAGGATTCCCCGATGTCAGCCCTGTATCTGTGCGAAAGCACATCGATAAGTTTTTATCGACGCACCTTAGTAACTTACGACAAGTCTGCGATAACATGGCGGAAAGCCAAGACAAACAGAAGGAGCAAGCTGACCGCAAGGGGCGGCGAAACGAAAAGGTATACAAAGTAGTAGAAAGTGTTTTATTAAACGCTAAAAATCTTCCTACACATGCAGTTTCAAATGTGTTGCGCAATAAACCGCGCCCCAGGTTTGTGGGGCCTTTTAAGGTACTAGCCCGAAAGGGCTTATCGTATACCTTGGACATCCCGAAGGTGATGCGTACGCATCCAACCTTCTCTGTGGGTATGCTTAAGCCATACCATGACCCGGAGGCGGGCCCCCTGCTGGGGGAGGTTGGTAAGCGGATAGCCGTAAGAGCCGTAAGACACGGCAGGGCGGAGGAAGCCCGAGAGGGCTAAAATGCGACCACGAAGCTCCGCAACGTTCGTCTCGAGAGAGGCAAGCCGCCACTCGAAGAGATCAGTGGCATCCCACTCATCGCGGAGTCCCTCGTGGATATCATGGATGCGATTGCTGTGTGATAACAGCGCTCGCGAATCTCACGTAGCAATTGCGCGACCTCCTCTTCCAATGCTCGATGCGGAGGGTACTCCACACTATCATGTTGAGCGTCTGATGGCGCGACACCTTCATCGGGGTCAAACCCAGTATCTGGTGAAGTGGAAGGGTTATCCACACTCACAGAGTTCGTGGGAGTTCGAGACTCCTCTACGGCAGGATTGCCGCGACGTCGTTGACGCTTTCGAGCGGGAGAATCCCGCTGGAGGTCAACGACCAGAGGGGCATGAGAAGCCCCTTCACTCCCAGTAATTCGGAGTTCGCCGGAGGTAGATGTGGCGCTCACACTGTCCTCTGGCACCGTGGTGGAGACAGGGGCGCTGGCGGAGCGCGTGCGATATGGAGCACGTAATAGCTCCATCGCTTTGGCTCTGGCGAATACCAGGTGTAATGCCCTCTCCACCCAAATGTCACGACGGGAATAGCTGTTGTGCAGCTCATTGAAGCTGGGGAGAAACTTCTCTCCTTCCGCCCAAGCGCGGAACTTCTTCTCCGCATCATCAACACTCTCTCCCGGAGAAAGAACGATAGGAACCTCGCGGAGGTTCTCAACAGGGGCACCCTGTGCCTGCCTGTCGAGGCGTTCTCGGTATAAGACGCTAGTGAACTGCTTTTGCGTAAGCAGTTGTTGCCGGAGTTTCTCACGGCGTTCGCATTGATACGGTTGTTCAGCCGCGGGGCCAGGGATATAGGATGCTAAACCAGATCTTACCACACGCCGAGCCCACTTTGGAAGGTCACGAGGCCCTTCAAAATTATAGGCCGCCCGTGACGGGCGTTTGGGTCACGTAACGCAGCCCTTAGTGCCTGTGCGGCAAGTTGGGTTTCTTGAGCTGCGTCCAGCTCATTGGTGACGATCACCTTTGGCGATCCGGATGTATCATCCGACATCAGCAGGGGTGGCGCACTAGTTAGTGCATTTTCCCCACGTGTGGGGAATGGGTTAGGCTGCCGACATCGTCGTTCGGCGTTGTCGGAGCGGTCAACCGTTGGGGAGATATCCCCAAGGGCATCCACCTCCGAGTTCTCGGAATAGTCTACATCATCTAGAGGAGACTCCATAGCACCACTGAAGGTGTTCATGGATAGCCAGAGGTACTGGAGTTGGAGTTCTCCAACACAATTTTGTTTATTGCGTAAGCAATAGTCTTGATGGGGGAGGATGTAACAGGGTTAAATTCGAGTCACATTTAGTAGGTGGTGTATGTGATTACACTACGGTTGGGGTCAGTATTGACCGGTTCGAAAGGTTTTGAACCATTGGTTATTTTAACCAATCAGGGCAGGAGCCCTTTGGGGTGGCGTGTCAGCCATCCACGTGTCGGTACACAGGTGGTGTACACTACATTTTAGCTAGGTACGAATTTGGTATGTTCTACTTGGTATTACATATAGTATACATTAGTTTAAATTTATTTAGGCAAATTATATATTAAATATATTCAGTTTACATTTCACTCTATCTTAGAGACGCACGACTTCGACCGGTCGTGCGTGTAGTGAGTGCGGTAGCGTAAATGGAGCCCTCCCTTTAGCTACACCCTTAGTAAGGGAGCCTTGCCGTTAAGGCACTAGCAAAGGCTACAGTAAACCAACCCGGGAATCTTGGACCCGAGTAGGAGAGCTCTCTCCTACTAAGCCCTTTATAAGGGCGTATCGGCTAAGTAGCGGCGAACGCCGCTTTAAGGAAAATTCTTCCTCTGTGCGCTAGCCGCACCGTGCGTATACTCACCGTCTACACAAGGATCTTGGACACTTCGCAAAAGTTGCCCGCGCAGATGAAATACGCACGTGCACAGATAATCCTCGTCGCATCGATTGTCGCACAACTCACGTCCTTGCCCCTCGTGGATCTCGTTTGTCCGAGGAAATAATCATTGCGACAATTGCGTCCTCGGTTCATCACGGTCCCCTTTTCCTTGAGGCTCCTCGCAACCGCATTTTGTTCCACGATTGTCTACGAACGACAGAGGTTCACGTGAGAGTGCTGCTCGGTGACGCGAGAGACGACGCGCAGGACCCTCACCAGCCGTGGCGACTTGACGCATCCATGGTACTCACAGTCGTACACAAAACAACGTCGACAAAAGAGGCCTAGGCACACAGTCACACGCGCAGGATCACAACCAATGGTGCTTTTCTCGTACGACGCGACGACCCGGTACGAAATAAAGAATCCTACGTACTGCGAAAGCAATCCGCGATCTTTTCATACTCCATGTCCGCGTCCGGCTCACAGGATAAGAGGGTAAATTTTTTTTACGTCAAATCAGCAGGATTTCCCGAAAGCAGCAGGGTACCTCAGGGTGTGAACAGCATAATTTACGATTATAATTACAAGTCAAATCAGCAAGATTTTAACGAAATCAGCAGGGTACCTCAGGGTGTGAACAGCATGATTTACGATTATAATTACAAGTCAAATCAGCAAGATTTTAACGAAATCAGCATGCTGATTTTGTTATCGTATTTTAACCTTAAAACGTTAGGTGTGACCCCCCCTATTGCCAGGTAGGCCATATCGCAACTTTGGAAGATGCACGAAAGAGCTTGGGCCTGAACAGCAGATGGCCCTGCGACTGCAACTCTGAGATAATATTTGAAGTGAGAGAGAGCTCTTAAAAATTTCAAGGTGGTATTGGTGTTGGAAAACGAAAGTAAACACATGCAACGACTTCTTGATTAAACGCGTGCCAGACGCGTTTCGGCCCCCCGCTGGAGGCCTCCTCAGTGGCTCTACAATCTCGAAGTGAGAACTCCATTCACCTGGCTCTCCTACCACCTACTGTACTAACTATTCCTTCTACAATCAACTCCCTCTATTGCAGCACCAAACGTATACAAACTTTTTGGCTGCTATAGCGGATGGCTGTTAATCGTGTATAACAGCTTCAGCCTGTGCCCGGCTGTATTGGCTGCTATAGAGAAAATCTCTGCCATTTACAAAGATCTGGGATGTTACGAAAGTGGCTCCATATCTGAATTCTACCTAATTGGCACGCCCTTTGCCTTTATTTCCCTTCACAAAGTAGCTGTCCAAAGACTTCTGCTTTGACGCGGCAGTATTGCTCGAAAAGACAAAGCGTTTGAAGCGGCGGAGGAGCTTATCCAACTCCTCTGCCTGGTCAAACTGAGATCCTTTCTCCACCATGCCAGCCAGCAGAAAATCGGCAGCTTCCTGTAGCTGTCCCCAAGGCAGGGACACCGGCGGCTCCTCGTCACCACTTCCCTCGTCATCGTCCTCCACCGCAGCGGGATCAGATGACACCTCGGCCAGGATTTCTTTGTCGGAGAGATGCTCGATGATGGGCAGAGTACCGTCGACTTGGAGGTAGGCCTGGGCATCCATAGTGGAGGAGGTGCTGTGCTGTGGAATCCTTGCCAGAAGCGCAGAAATCCTGCTGACTGGGTCGACGTCATCCGCATTGAGTATAGAAACGACGTCCATGCGACCGCAAGTGGGAAGAATGCCTGTCTTCTCCCAGCAATGGCGAATTGTTGAAGATTGAACATCGTCCCATGACTTGACGAGTATGTCGATTGCTTGGCGAATCGTGAAATTGTTGGGCTCAAAGGAATGGTCGGCGGTGGATTCAAACTTGTCAAGAAGGTAATTGATGTAGCGAGTCTTGTACTTGACCTTGAAGTTGGCGATAATCCCTGTATCGGCTGGTTGCAGATGCGAAGTGGTGTTCGGAGGGAGGAAATGAACCTGAGGATTTAGGGATTGTCAGCATCTCCGAGTCAGTTGCAACAAGGATAAATGAAACTTACCGTTATGTTGGTCAAAAAATCTCTGTAATCGTCAACAGAATGAGGACTGGTATGGTGGAATCAAGTTCAAAATCGAACACAGTTGTCTCGAGAACGTTACCACCATCGTGCCCAGCCTTCCAACTTACGGGGGGGTACCCCGCGGACCTTTGCTTGCGATCCGATCTGATCGTCCGCTGCCAGCAGACGACCGATCATCAACAGAAAACGCCTGGTCCGATTGATCTTGCGTTGCCATCTCACCTTGCGTACCCGATGGAATGGGCTAGTTCAACACTCGGTGGTTGACTTAGGTCTGATAGTATGCAGACCGTACTGGGGGGTGTACCCTGGGCGGAACTCTTCACCCTGGGTACTTGTAGACCGGTTACACTTGAAATATGTATAGTCCAATGGGTCTACCGTCCAATCGATCTAGACCCAACCAATACGAGATAATAGAGGGTAGACCACTCTACTGGTCTAGCCCCTGACAAATATGAGAGAAGACCAAAGCCGGTCTAAACTCCAACCAATGTTATAGTAAACCAATATGTCCACTAAAAATCCAATATGCTCGTGAATTCCACAAACTATATCTCCACGTAAAGACCAATCCACTTGTTAGTACGTTCCAAACGTACGTGACTTAAACTTGTGAGAAGTCAGCCAATGGACACTCCTTTCGAAGGACTTCCGGCGGGCCAAATGCGTCTGCGACGCGCCCCGGCCAGGTATAATGGGCAGGAGGGGATTACTCGACCCTCTGCCCCCAAACACTTCGCGACGTGCGAAGGCGACTTAGAAAACCAAACTTTTTGAGAGTCTCTTAGGACCTCTTAGCCACTTTTCCAATCCAAGACTAATTTACTTCTTTTCCACTCCAAGGCCAATTTACTTCTTTTCCAATAACCTTACGGTACCAATATGTACCGAAAACTAAAAAATGTAAAATACAAGCAATGCCGTGTGACTTACCAAAATCCGTGTGCTTGACACTCCTTGCACATGATAGGCTTAAAGCCCCCCCTTGTTTCCACCAATCCGGTCGCTGACCACCTGATCGGCACGCCGTTGACAGAAGGTGACCAAAATTTTGCCTTCGCTTCGCCACACTGGCATTGTCCAGCAGAAGCAGGATTTGGCGGCTCTGACGCTAAAACTGACGGTTCAAGTCGAGAATCCAGGGTATGAAAACGTCAGCCTTCATCCATGATTACTTGTTGGAAAAGTACTTGATGTGCGGTAGCTTTGTCATGTCGAGATTAAGGTAGCAACGAGGTTTGGCAGCAGTTCCAATGACAAGCGGTTTCAGCTTCTCGGAGCCTAAAAAGAGTTTGTCTAAGCACACGTCAAAAATTCTCAAAAAGAAAGCACTTGATGGTTGCGTTGCACCCGAGAAGCACGGTGATCCGGGCCTTGTCCTTTATGTAGCCCTTCTCTGACCTCTGGGGAGTGTCTTGTTCGGAGCCATTCGGAAGAACAAGCCAGTCTCACCACAGTTGAACGCGTCGCTGAGGGCGAAGTTATCGATGACGTTTTGGAGCTCGAGTCGGAAGGCAGGAAGGTCTTGCAGAGGGGCACTCTCAGCCTCGCCATGGAGACGGTACGACTTGATGTTGTGGCGCTCTTTGAAACGACTGATCCAACCGTCTGAGGCTGTGAAATCGTTCTTCTCTGCATCGGGGTTGTTGACGCCAAGAAAAGCAGCAAATTGAAGGGCCTTGGCTTGAACGAGTGCGTCGGTGAGTACGACATTGTTGGACCTCATCTGGACAAACCAGATTTTGACAGCTTTGTCAACCTGGAAAAGCCAGCCGTAAGCACTCCAGAAAGGTCTTAAGTGCCAAACATCAAAATCTTATTTCATCGTGGAGGGGGCCACGGAACCGCTTGATGCGCTCCATGTCGCCACCCTGTGCCTCCACTGTCTTGGCATTTTGGATGACGGAGGTCTTTTGGCGATTCAGGATATCTACTGTCTTGCGCTTCATCCCAAATTTTTCTGCGATATCCTTGTGGGAAAGTGCCGGATTTTTTTAATGCAAGTCGAGAATGGCCACCTTGGTGTCCAGAGAGATGACCTGTATCTTCTTGTGTTTGTTGTTGTCTACCATTTTGTGTGTGGTGAGGGGAAGGGTGGAAAATGTGAGTGAAGAAATTCGGGGGAAATTTGGTGTGTGTGTGCTCTCCTTTTAGCTTCTCTCTGAACCGAAGATTTTTTTGCCTATTAATTAATTGATTTTTCCGGAAATTTCAGCAGGAAATGCCCCTGATGAGTAATAGGCCCCTGAACATTGTCTAGATTCTTCTACGCATTTCCAATCACCCTTTTCAAGCATTTTTAGGGGGGGAAATCCGGGTGGCTGTTATAGAGGGAGCAGAAATGTATGTAGCGTATACTGGCCCATGGCTGTTGCTGTTATAGCCGAAAAGCTACTATAGAGGGCGAATTTTGGCTGTTGGAGATCCGTATGGTCGTTTTCAGGGCTGCTATACCGGAATGCTGTTATCCCGGAGGCTGTTATAATTCGACCGTGATCGAGTGGTTCACTACTCACTGCGGGACCAGAAGGTCCCGGGTTCGATCCCGGGCCAAACCAAGTTGGTTGGTTTCAGAAAGTATAATGTGACGAAATTTCCCGGAGGCTGTTATAGAGGGAGTTGACTGTAGAGAATTCGATATGCCCTTGTTGGAAGAGTGTGTAGCCATTTTTGGCTTTGCACTCTTCCGGAATGGTGGAATCCCATTGGCTGTTTGCATTGGTATACATTTTGCATGTTTACGGCGGTTACTGATTTAAGTCGCGTTAGGTACCGGATAGCTACTTAAGTAACCTTAAATAATATATACTTTTCCTTTTGCTTTTATATAGTGAGTACGCCTATTGAACTTCTCTACGGCTACGGCGCGCGCGCACCTGTTTGACACCTTCCACTGATCCTCCCACGCTGAAACTTTATCAGCAGGTGATTCTTGATCGTGCGAAGTGAACCCAACGTTTTCTGTGCTATTTTAACAGGTTATGAGCCCAAGTTGTGCCAAGTAGTCAAGTGAATTATTCTTGGTTTTTCAAGTGTACTTACGTGGATTTTTTTGTGGTTACGTTACGTGGATCTGGTGGAAAGTCCCCTGTCGACAGGGCCAGCTGAATTACGTGACTGATTGAAGTGTTTGAAATTGATTGGAGATTGTTGACTCCGATGGAGACGATGTGACCTCCGCCAGTGATTTTAAGGCGTTGGTGCAGAGTCTGAAGGAAGTGGCGACCCGCCTGACTGCTATTGAGGATGTACAGGCCCGGCAGTCACTTCCGAGTGTGTCCTCCGGGTCCAGGAAAGGGTCACCAGTACGGGTGCAGGACGCCGGGTTCAGGGACAGCCTACAAAACTACCGTCCGTTCGGCCATCAGATGACTCTGAACGACTTGGCCGAGGACGAAGGGGTGGAGGCCGGTGCTAGGCCACACCCGCAAGTGAACGCAGCACCTCGCGGAGTGCCGGTCGGCATGCAAGGTGTGGGCGGGGCTGGTGCACCCATAGGGCAAGCAAATATGCCGGTGCACCAAGCCGGGTACAAAATACCCAAACTAAGTATTGAGAAGTTTTCGGGGCGCGAGGTGTATCCCGGCCTCGGTGCAGGGTACCGCCAATGGGCGTACCTGTTCATGGAAGCGGTTGAAATCGGCGAGTTGACGTCCGGTTTTCAATGGAGCGAGCGACTCAAGGTCAACAAATTTGGCGAACATCTTGAAGGCACTGCCGCGGAATATTTTCGCTCGAACATTGGTTCGTGGTGGCAGGTGCGACCGCAGCTGACTTACGTCATGGAGCAAATGTGGTTGGGATTCAAGGTTAACATATCCCACCACCAAGCTGCGGCCTGGTTCGCTACGGAAAAGGATGCGAGACGCTCCTGGACCGAGCATTATCTATACCTAGTAGCTCTGGCTCGCGAAAGCGGGTCGAGCGAAAAGTTAATTGTTGAAAATACCGTCAAGTTCGCTGCGCCCCGATTGAAGGTGATGCTGATGGCCAGGTATGATCCTGGCAGACAGGACTACCTGGGCCACGCTCAAGAACTGATCGCCTGGGCGCAGGAACTGGAAGACGATGCGTTCAAGGGCAGACAGGCCGTTAAGTTGCAGGCGCATGCCGCAACATCGGTTAAGGGTCGCCGGGCATGCTATACATGCGGTGACGAGGGGCATATACAAAAGTATTGCCCCGAAAAGCGTCGCAAAGGTGACGGAAATGGGAACCAAGCAATGAAACGTGGCGGAAACGACAAGGCGTCGAAGCGTTTCGTGTTATCTACTGTGGATTCCAGCATAGACGCTGATATTAATGCATGTGGAACCGATAACGATAACGAGAATATATGGATCATTGACAGCGGTGCGAGCAGGCACCTGGTTTCAAATGTTGATTTGCTAGATGATGCAAAGGAGTGCGGTCCTAGTGACACGTTCACATTGCCTAACGGTGGCACCCTGAAAGCTGCTATGGTCGGCAGCCTTACGTTGCGGACGTGCGACGCAAGTGAAACGGTCGTTGTTTTGACCGAAGTATACTTCGCACCGCAACTCGCGAAAAATCTGATATCGCTGGGTAGATTACGCGAAAAGGGCTGTGCAATTGTCGACGACGGTCACAAGCTGCGTGTTATGGTCAAAGGACAGAAGGTGTTCGATGTGGTGACGCACGGGTCAGTTTTTGTGGCAAGATTGAAGGCCGAAAAAACAGATGGAATTTCAAAAAGTTTTGAAAGCATGGTTGTAAACAGTGTGCTGGAGGATGTCGATTCCGACGCACACACTGGGAGTCTGCATCACTTCCACGTGCGGCTGGGTCACCTGGCCTACGACACTGTCGAAAGGCTGGCGAAAGACCCCAGGTCAGGCATCGTGCTCACCGACATGAGTAGGCCGAATTGCCAGACCTGTGCTGAAGGCAAGGGCACAAGGAAAGCGCACCCGAAGAAGAAGGCGTTGTCGAAGCACGCAGAACGCGCACTTATCCTTGGCAAGAGCGACGAAACCAAGGGGTATAAAATGTTGCTGCTTAAGGACTGAGTGGTCGCAGTGACCAGGCACGTCACAGCGATCGAGACGCTAAGCGATGAGGCTAGCAACAAGATCACCAAGGTATTGGAAGGTTAATGCAGCCAAGAGCTCGAAGATTTGGCGGAATCTCGTGCCAGGGTGAACGTTTCAAATGTACCAACTCCAGGGCAATCAAGTGATGGAATGCCGGAGACTGGAGCCGCGCCAAAGGGCACGGAAACCGATGGTCAGGGCGCAAGGAAGTCGCGCCGAAAGCCTAAGAAGACGCCTAAAGGACGTGATTATGAAGCGTCGAAGTTAAAAGGGACGGTTGCAAGAAATGATGTTTCGAAAGCAGTCGATGAAAATGGCAAAAATGCGGGAAACGCTCTATGCGTCTATGCTGTTTGCGAACCAGATGTTGGGTCGTCAAGTGCGTTATCAATGCAGCCAGACCCCAATAATTATCCAGAGGCGCATGGTGGCCCTCATTCGGTGATGTGGAAACACGCCTAAATGGAGGAGATCAAGTCACTCGAAGAGCTAGGCACGTGGGACATCGTGCGCCGTCCCGCCGGCAAGGTGCCTCTCCCGACCAAGTGGGTGTACAAGACGAAAGTATGTGCAGACGGTTCGGTCGAGAGGTACAAGGCCAGGCTAGTTGCCAGAGGTGACAAGCAAGTTTTTGTGGACGATTACTTGTTCACGTTTTCAACCGTCATGGAGTTGAACAACGTAAAGTTGCTCTTGGTGCTGGCGCAAGTATGGGGGGTAGCGGCACGCCATGGCGACGTGCCAAGTGCCTACCCCAAAGCGATGTCCGAAAGCAATGTGGAGATATACCTGCAAGTGCCACAAGGTATGGAAATCACGGACAAGAAATTACATGATTATGGTGTGAAATCGCCAAAGGAGCTCGCGCTCAAATTGAGACGAAACCTGTATGGTTTGAAGCAGGCTGGACGCCTGTGGCATCAATGCCTGTGCGAGACATTGATGAAGTTTGATTTCGTGCAGTGTGTCACGGACACATGCATTTTCGTAAAGCATGTTGGAAACGAAACTGCTGTGGTCGGAGCGTACGTTGACGACCTCCTGATCACCGGCACTAGTGAGCAAATCGTAAATGAATTTTTCAAGGACATGCAAGTGTTAGAACTAAAGGATTTGGGACGTGTCACGAAGTTTCTCGGTATTCGGATCGATGGGAATCCGAGGGATGGATATACATTGGACCAAGAGTCGACGATCAAAGAAATTCTGATCACACACAAGCTGGAGAAAATAAATTCGGCGCCCACGCCGGTGCTAATGCTCGATGAGGACAAGGATTTTCAAGAGCGATTGCCATTGCAACCAAGGGGCAACCTGCCCAGTATCAAGCACTTTCAATCGCTGGTGGGCAGTCTGCTGTGGGTCACGAGGTGCACACGTCCTGACGTTTCGTTCGCTGTGCACCGCGCCACAAGAAAGACCCACGCACCCACCATAGGTGATTACAAGATTGCTAAAAGGGTGCTCAAGTACCTCAAGGAAACGAGCAACCTGAAACTGGTTTTGAAGCACGACGAGGATCTGCCGATGCCGCTACGCATCATGGTGTACAGCGATGCGGATTTTGCGGCGGACAAGGCAGACAGAAAGAGTGTTTCAGCGATGGTGCTTTTCGTTAATGGTATGCTTGTGAGCTGGGCCTGCAAGAAGCAGACAGCGGTGGCATTGTCAACAGCAGAAGCGGAATTTGTTGCTGCTGCAGTAGCTGGCAAGGAGGCGCTGGGTCTGAGAGAGTTGCTTGCGGAAATTGGTATGCACTCGAAGACACCATTAGTGTTCAAGATGGACAACCAAGCTGCCATCAAGCAATTGGAGGACGAGTCGAGCGCTGCTAGCACGAAGCACGTCGACATCAAGCTCAAATTTCTAAAGGACTTCACGAGGAAGGGCATTGTTTCAGCTAGTCACGTGCCAAGTGTGGATATGCTAGCCGATCTACTGACCAAGGACCTCAATGCGCCAAGGATTCAAGTGTTGCGTGCAGCGCTAGGATTGCAGTGACGATGGTGCAGCCTCCGGTCTTCCAGGAGGTGTGTTGGAAGAGTGTGTAGCCATTTTTGGCTTTGCACTCTTCCGGAATGGTGGAATCCCATTGGCTGTTTGCATTGGTATACATTTTGCATGTTTACGGCGGTTACTGATTTAAGTCGCGTTAGGTACCGGATAGCTACTTAAGTAACCTTAAATAATATATACTTTTCCTTTTGCTTTTATATAGTGAGTACGCCTACTGAACTTCTCTACGGCTACGGCGCGCGCGCACCTGTTTGACACCTTCCACTGATCCTCCCACGCTGAAACTTTATCAGCAGGTGAGTCTTGATCGTGCGAAGTGAACGCAACGTTTTCTGTGCTATTTTAACAGCCCTACCGTGGGCTACTCTGGCGTCGACACCTTGAAGTGCTGCGCACCGCTAGCGCACTTCCAACAATTGGGTCCTCGCTCTTGACGCACCTAAGATGCCTCCTGCTTAGTCATCTCCACAGTCGAATCCTGGTGATTGTCGTTAGACTCGCGTAAACGAGGTGGAGCATCCAAAAGCCGACGTTTTCGACGCGGCACATACTCATGATTTAATCGACTACTTCATGTATGACGTTGCAGAAGTGTAATAGCACTGTAATTTAGTATTAGTCTATTTGAAGCTCTACTGGTGATACTCTGCTTTCTACCGCAGTAAGTGAACCCACATATCCTACACGTCTTAGCCGAACATTCGCGCTGCGGTGCGGGACACAATGCCCAGAATCTCTTCGATTTCGTCCTCTGCGAATCGTTTGTGAAGACTTGGAATCAAAGCCACCGCTTCTTCGACTTCTTCAGGGTTCAAATTAGACAGACACGCGATCTCAAACTCCTCCAGTCGGTACTCTACTGTCTCTCCATCCTCTTCGCGTTGAAATGCGAGTGACATTAAAGCTCTTTATAAGAAATGACATCAGCAAGCGTTAGCATCTCGAATGTTTTCTTTTCAACCGTTGAAAGACGTACTCGCGGAGCTCAGTTACCGAAGCTTGATTGGCTACGGGGTCCTTAGTACCACTGAAACGCTGTACATACGAGTAAGTTTTCTGAAACACACTACAATAACAGATTTTAGGCACCAAGAACGAAGCACATTTATACAGTACAGGAACTGCCATCCTTAAAAACGCACTTGGTGAGCTGTTTCTCTTGTGTCTCATAGTCAGATTTCTGCTTCTCCAAAATAACGGCTACCTCAGCATTCGACAGACACGTCTCGTTGCGAAAGTCGCCACCCAAATTCAGCTCCGCTGCGTCCTCCGTATCTACGACGTGCTGCGGGTTTGAGGACATGTCTTTTTTAATCCACAATTGATATAGTTACCACATTAATCTAGTTAACCTGTGTAATTTCATTACATTCCATGCAACGATTCATTATTGTTTCGTAACCAATGCTAAGCAGCTATAGTGCCCAACTGCGAGTGATAGCAGCAATTCCTCGACGCATCTATACGGCTAAAGCGGGCTCTGGGAGCATTGCTGGACCCAAGATTACAGGTGTCTTGCGTTTCTACAGGGACGTAAGCGTCGAGGAGGTTGACATGAAAGAGGATGGCACTGATCTCCGCAAGCTATTCGCTGTGACACTAGACGGCAAGACAGTTAAGACGCCGAGACAGCAGCCCGTGAGATTACCTACGCGGGCCATGGCATATGCGGTGGCTCATGAGTGGGATGCGCAGAAACACGACATCCGCCCAGCTACGATGCCCCTCATGACGCTGGTGTCCACGGCCCTGGATCTCATGTTCACTTCTAGCAAGAAGGAAATCATTGACGAGATAATGCACTATTTTCACACTGATACAGTATGCTACCAAGTTACAGCTAATCATCAGGAAAATCTTGTGGCACTACAGCAAAAAAAGTGGAAGCCTATTCGCAAATGGTTTGGTGATACATTTAAAGGAGACGTTGATGTAAGCCACGGAAGCATTGATCGACTCGCTCACGATCATCACGTTGTGGATAAAGTTCGTGCACATTTGGAAAAGGTTTTTAAGAAGCTGTGTTTGGACTGAGGAATATGAAAGGAAAACTTATGCTGTGTTGATGTATCAGCTAGACGACTTTCAACTAACAGCCATGCGCGCGTTAACGAGGGAGTGTAAGGTACGCTTTAAAGTATGCCGTGCATTTTAATGCATAAGTGATTGTGAATGCTAAAGATTTTTTGAGCTCAGTCTGTGATCATAGCGTTGGCTGTCTTCAAGCGCCACATCACGTCAAAGGAAGCAATGAAAACCAGCCGCTTGGAAGAGGAATTTCAAATTAATAACTGGGGGCTTGTAGAAGGCGGTCACGATCTTGATCGCGTGAACTGTGCTGTGAAACTATCAAGTGCATCCTTTTTGCTTTACTTGCTAGAAAATAAGCACTCAGCTATCTGAGAAGCAGAGCAAGCGATAAGGGTGCTCAGAATAACTTAGCGAAAATCGAGAGGAAAATGCTCTTGCAATGACATCCTACTCTTCAGATCCGTCCTGTTGGATAAATTTCTTGATCTGATTCGGGTCGGTGATCAAGGAGAAAATGAGGTTGCTAGTTTCCTAGTCGGAAAGTATTACATACCGCAAGTAGAACAGGTCTGACAGATATAATAGATTCTGAAGGCTACCAGACGACGGACGATACTTCTGAAAGCTTCGCAATAGCACTTGCTAAAATAGTCCATCTATTTTTGGTTTTTATTAAGACTGAGCAGGACTATTTTTAGGTAGCAATTTGTATTTCGTTCTCATTAGTAGCATAACTAGTGTACAGAGCTGGCGGATAGTATACTGCCACCACGTTTTTTTAAATCGTTTTGTCCAATTAGCTGCTTTAAATACACCTATCTAGCCCAATCGAAAGAGCGTGCGAAAGCACAGCTACGGTCATTCGATTCATGTCATTCCGACAAGTCCTCGCAACACGGCAGGAGTATAACGCTTTCTCGCCACAAATTCGTTGGCGGTTAGTATACTGCCGAGGCGTTACTTACTCTCTTCTGAAGGTTGGTTTGTCATTTATAGATGACCAAGGTTCGTAACGATAATTATCAGTCCTACTAACGCAAATTCAATGCCGTTTATTTCGTTTTGCTCTTAACAGGATGCCTAGAGGAACCAAACTTACGCAAGAAGAACAGCAGCGTATCATTGCCTTTCAAGAGGCCAAATTTTTTTTTTAGTAAAAAGAGATATGTGTATTCTTTTTTTAATAGTGGGGAACCACCCTCAAAACCTTTTAAAAATTAATGATCGATAGTGAACAAGTACTGTAAAGGAAAGGTGAAAAATAAATTTTGAGTTTGAAATGATCCTGAAATTTAATGTTAACAATCAATTGGAACTTTTTTAAAAAGTAACAATGTACCTTTTAGTGGGAGAGCCATCGCTAAGCACGTACATCGTTCCAGGCCTGTTGCCCACACCTTTCTTGCCGACCTTGAAATCTACAACAAGCCCAAACGACCGGGAAGGCCCAAGAAGTTGACGCCTACTGCTACCCGCCGACTTCTCCGTGAAGCTGCAAAGGGGAAATTGAGCTCGTCCAAACTCAAAACTTAGCTCCAGCTATCCATAAGTGCACGACGTATCCGCGAGATACTTCAAGCTGACCCTAACATGGCTTACGTGAAGCGAAAAGCAACTCCAGTACTTACTAAAAGACACAAGGAGGCCCGGCTCAAATGGGCTCGTGACAAGGTGACCTGAGACGAGAACAAGTGGGGCCTCTGCGTTTTTTCAGACGAAAAAAAGTTTAATTTGGATGGACCAGACTGTTTCCAGTGCTATTGGCATGATTTACGACGCGAACCTGAGACCTACTCTATTCGTCAAAGTGGAGGTGGAAGTGTGATGGTTGGGCGGCGTTTAGTGCTAATGGTAAGTCGGAGTTGGTGGTTTTAAGCGGGAACCAAAATAGCGAGAGCTACATATATACGCTGTCTGAGTATGTACTGCCATTTATCGATGCATTGTACGGTCGATCGTGCATATTCCAGCAGGATAACGCTTCTATTCACGCCTCAACTGCCACCAAAGACTTTCTTAAGGAGAAAAATGTCGCCGTTATGGAGTGGCCTGCTTAGTCACCGGACCTAAACCCCATCGAAAACTTGTGGGGGGTGCTAGTACGAGCTTTTTACGCCCAAGGAAGTCAGTTTCAAACCCGCAACGACCTCATTAAGACAATCAAGACGTCGTGGGAAACAATCAGCGAGGAACTCACCTCAAAGCTGGTGAAATCAATGCCGAAGAGGTGCATCGCTACACTAGAGCTTCATGGAGCTAAGACCAAGTATTAGACGCTGTTTGAGCGCTTAAAACGTAGTAGAACACGACCTATTCGCTCCGGCAGTATACTTTCCGCCACGCTAGTTAGTTTAAACTTCAGGTTTTTCTTCATTGCAGCTGAAGTAATTGCCCGAATGGCATGAATCTACCCACATTCAAAGTGTCTTCGCACGCTCTTTCAATTGGACTAGATATATGCATTTAAAGCACCTTGTTATAAAAAAAGGGGTGGCAGTATACTATCCGCCAGCACTGTATTAGTGCTCGGTTCTGAGTACATACGTTTTTGTTACACATAAGAAATGTATACCACACTACAGATGGAAGTTTACCATAACTTCAACAGCTGGTACATATTTCATGTTAGGCTAGCTAAACACTTTTCAATATACATTCTGTTGATTTAGTCCCTGGTTTGGATATTTTCTTCTTTTCGTTGCGAACTGTCTTCTGGTATATTTTTCGCTATTAACGTGTGTTTGACTGTGGAGATATCTATTTAAAAGACTTTTCGTTATGTTGGGGATATTATCACGCATGTATAACTCAAGTTTTCATCTACAAGCGCAACTATAGATACGAACAGCTTTCAACAGCACTATCAAACGTAAAGATCTAGGCTGGAAGTAGGAGCACGAGCGGACCGGAACAACATTACCCGACAATGCCGTCCGGCTTCCGGAGCTGTCACCCCAGACTCTCTACATAGTGAATTGCAATGAGTCCCATTTGATTATACCGTACGACGGGGTGTAACAACGGAAGCAGAAATTGATAATGTAGAATTCGGACAGCTTATCCATCGGGACCGTACGGCGACTTTGTTGCAGCGGCAAGCATGGAGGGGTTCTTAGACGAAAGTAGGACCACTGGGATTAAGTGTGGATTTTATAGCGGACAGCGAACAGACCTTTTTTCCTACGGTCCGGCATATATTAAGGGCGGATCTTAGCTTGCTTTATCATCCCCAAAAGATTTAGATCTTATTACCGGAGCTAAAACTTGTGATATCACCTCCAGAGCTACAATGCTCGTCATCCAAGCCTATATTTTTTACATGATGGTCCATGCTCAAGGGTCAAGAACAGAACACGAGGTGTATCTTCATCAATTAATCTTGATAACTATATTTATAATATTTTGTTTGAGAAACTACGATGAGCTTATCCGTGTCAATGTAGCGTATATCATGTTCGTCGTCACTCACATCGCCCTGGCGTACTGCTATACACGCGTTCTAGACACCCTGGGAGTACTAACGCGCGTAATTCCACAACGAGACGAAACAACAGAAAAAAATGTAACACCAGTAATAGAACCTAAGCGAATTTTATTATCCACGTTATATCCACTTAGTATTCCACTTTAATCGAAGCGTGACCGTAATAATATCCACAATCAACGAGAGAGAGAAACTTCCAGCCGTAATCACGGCGTACATAAACTCCACTCAATCACATGATAGATATAAGTCAAACTCAAAAGTGATTTTATTATTATTAAGATCAAAACTTAAATTAATACTATGCATATATGTAAGTTGGTGTACCTAACATAATTTATGTACACCACACCATGATGTCATCGAAAAGTCGTCAAAAAACAATTCACGGGACGCGAGGTGCTGCAGGAATTGCGCGCCCTTCCAACATACCCACTCCAGATAGTATCCCCGAAGAAATAGCGGCGTTCTGAGGAACCTATCGATGGAACCAGAACCATGAATAATAGAATGAGTGCCCATAAGCGACCTCAGGATCCTGCAGATAGGCCGCACAGAATATCACTAGCGAGTATTGTAAAATATTCAAAATACAGTTTTTTTTTATTAAACCCGGGTATGAGGGACGGGCTAACGTCAGCAAGTGAAAAACTAACTAGCAGCAAGTGAGACAGCGACTAGGAAAAAAACAAAAAAAGTATCAAAAAGGGTAAAAGTATATCCACAGGCAAGTTGTACATGCACAATCGGGAAGACCTTGTAATATGTACCAGTTGTAATATTTCAGATGGGGTTGGTAACAGATGTTAGCTGGATTGACTTGAGCAGAGTTGCATATATCTTACCTTTGATCGTTAAAGTCTTAAGCGCATTCTACTCTTAGTTTCGTTCTCTGCCTTGCCTCGTAAGTTCCATTGAATGCTGCAATTATTGACAAGTTGGTTATTCTTGGTATATTAGAATTACAAGGACAGACGAGGATCGTTACCCTCAAGCACAGGTGGCCGTGCGAGGGAACAATCGAACACCGATGATCAAATTGACCCTGATGATATTCACGACGATGAAGACTTCGACGTTCATGCGGAGGAGAATGTCGGGCAGATCTTCAAGGATTTTGAAATGGTGATCCGTGCCCGGAGGATGACTTAAGTTACACCGAAGATGAGGAAGAGGAAGCATCCGTAGAGCTTTCCCGGAAACCTGCAGCCGCCATCTCTGCAGTCGCCGCAGATCTTGCTGATTTCTTCCGTCAGGAGCTTCAGAAGTTTTCCACTCTGGAGGAAGCGCGTGCGGCGCTGCGTAATAAAGCTCATTTGGAAGGCTTTTCCATTCTAAAGAAGGACGAAAAGAATGCGGACAAGAAGTAGGGGAACGCAGACAGAGGACCAACAAAGGAGTTATGAAAACTATGTTGATATATTGCACATGCCACGGTTCACCCTTCCAAGACGAATCCATGGAGGCCCAAAGACAAACACAGAATCATAAAAGGAAAAGTCAATGGTCGGGCACCATCAAGAAAATCAATGGCAGCTTTCGGGTTACCGTGTCAGGCGTTCACAACCACCCTGCAACCAAGGACATTAGAACTTTCCTAATCGCTCGACGAGGGACGACCGAGCAAGAATTGTTTGTTTTCAATCTCATAAAATAGTGGACCCTCAAGGCGATAATTTTGGACAACCTGAGGGAAAAGTTGGGGATTTCTTTCCTTTTGATTGCGAAAGACATACATAACCGCCGACAAAAGTTTCGCAATCAACAAAAAGCGGGACTTCCGGAAATGGACGCATTACTACGTGCCATAATGGCTGATAATGCGAGATTTCGGCTCAAGAGGTCAAAGGATGGCCACGTTACTCATCTCATTATCATCCCGAGCACAATTACTCAGCTAATGCTGGAGGAACGGAAAACAGCTGTCATTCAAATAGATGAGACGTATAGAAAGAACAAGTACGGGGCCGGGATGCTGCATATCATCTGCTCGACAAATACAAATATAAATTCCACGTACACTTTGACTTACTGTCTCCTTCAATCAGCGAAACAGCATGATCTTCAGTGGATTTTAAAAGATTTGTTTACGCCGGAGTCACTATCCAACCGAAAGTAGTTGTCACGGATGCAGATTCAGCAGCACTGATGAACGCCTGCACGATCGTCCTTCCCAAAGCGCACCACATGTTATGCTATTGGCACATTCAATCCAACATCAAGGCGCAGCACCAAAGGGACTTTCCATCATGCGAGACTCCAGGAGACACTCAGTGGACTTTCGCAACTTTTCTGAAGAAGTGGTCCAACCTGGTCTTGAATTCCAAAACTAAGGAGTTGCTCAATACTGGATGGAAAAAATAAAAGGAGACATTCCAAAGTTATGTGCGGAGTATATCCAAAACCGTTGGCTTGACCCGTACAAAGAGAAGTTTGTTGGTGCTTGGATTACCCACACCAAACCTTTCGGACAAATATCGTCGTTGTGGTGAAGTTTACCATAAAATTGGTGCACAATTGTGGGTGTTACTGTGGGCACAACTGTGTGTACATCTTTGTGTACAACGGTAGGTACATGGACGGGCCATCGGATTAGAAGCGCCATTAGGTACGGGTACCCAACGGTTAGCGAAGGACGACAGAAAAATCAGGTCGACTGGTCGACGGAGTACATTGGAATGGGTAGTTCTGATTGGTTTATATTAGGTAATCGGTAGATTTTAGGATATAAGCACTAATAAAATTCTCTTTTTGCGTCCAACTACTAAGGACATCTACAGGGACGGCACCTAGCGCCTCCCTTAAAGTTTACACGCACCTCTACGTCCCGGGCGGGAGCACTTAGTGCATTTCTTGTCCTACTGGGAGGCTTAGACTGTTGAAGAACTCGCACTTCAACTCCGCCCGCTGTGTTAGTGGATTCTTCCGTAAAGGTCTTTTTTTGGTAAGTGATCGAGCAGTGTGCTCTCACCTCTTCCCCCATTGGTCCACGTTTGGCCCCTAGAAGTTCGGCTGCTTTAAGCGCCCCACCGAAACTCTAGGTGGAATTTCGTGGAAACCGTCGATCAGCCAGTAGAACGAGCTGATCGACCCTGCTCCTAAGTTTGAGCGTAGAATACATCGTATATTGGGTATTCTATTAGCGTATAAAGCTTAAGAGTCTCGGAGATCAAGTGGTGAAGGTTTCCTCCACCTGATCAAGTACCCCTTCGCTGATCTCCACAAGATCGACGATCTGCGATCACCGACTCGCAACTCGCGTCAATTCGTGGGTAACCAACTAGATCGATCAGCGGTCCTGATCATCGACTGTTTGCGACTGATCAAGTCTGATCGAGCCTGATAACCCCTGATCATCAATCACCAACCTTGATCATCCCCTGATTATCGATCAGCAGCCCTGAGCATTGACTATTTGCGCCTGATCAATCCTGATCGCACCTGATCAACTCGGTCGATTCGCTACGAGTTTATCCCAATCTTGCATCGGAACCTTGCGGATCCACATCCCTGTCATCTGAAGAGCGACCCACACCCAAGCCGCCGGGTACACAAGGTGAGCAGGAACCCAAGCAGTCAAGGGACAACCGGAGGACCCCCTTTGTTAGTCGGCAGTCCGGGTGCCGTGGTAACGCCTGATCGAGCGTCAAAAACTTTGATCAGGCGCTCCACCACAATGGTGCGCGTTCCCGGATCTTTGGACGACGCGGGATATCACCGCGATTCTACGCAAGATGGCGCTGATGCGGACGTGAAAAAGGAAGCGGAAGCATTATTGAAGATTAAAGTGGAAAAGGAGGAGGCTGTTGTGGCGATGGAAGGCAGTTCGCCGTCGTCATGTCTCAAGAAGAAAAGAAATGCTGATCATCAGGACCCGGGGAGGAATCCTGATGAGATAAAGGAGGAAAAGCCTCGATCACCTCCCAAGGCTCCTTCGGGAGCCCCTGCGGATCATAACGCAAGTTATGATCCGCCTATTTCATGTGTGTATAATGATCCAGATTAGAAGCCAGCGGTGACATATTTCAAGTCTGACCAAACGAAGGAGTCAATGAAGGCGCCTGGGTAGGAGAGCAACGAAAGTCGATCAAGTATGCCGCCATCACAACCTGATCTGGATAGGACATTTTATAGGAAGGAACTGGAATAGTTCTTATTGATGGATTAGATCATGAGCCTACTCGGGGTCACGATTAGCGGAAAGCTGAACGGATCAGTTGATCAACCAGTGACGAACGGTAAGGACAAGATTCAGCTGGTGTTAGGGCTAACACGCCTGATCAAGCAAGTTGGTCCGACGACAAGCGCCTCCGATGCTGAAGAAGTGTTCAATCAGGGCCCTGAAGATGTTTGGACCGCTACCCAGCGGCTGTTTTATCTGTTGGTGCCTGTAGTGGGTCGATCTGTTAAGATGGAACCCCCGCGCTCGCCGCCGAAAATTGAAGCGGGTCCGTCGATCAACGCAGCTGAACACACAGGATCATTCTGTTACGAATCCGCTCCTTCCGCGGGCGTTGCGTCTGAGATGGAGTCGAGACGTGCCGGAAGTATAGAACACAAGATTACCAGGATGATGATCTACCAGAAGGATGAAGCCCAGTTCTCAGTTGTCAAGAAAGAACCTCAATCAGTCAAGGCAGGAGATGATCAATCATCGCAAGACCCACGGCTGCAAACATTTTGATAAGGCTATGGGCGGTTTCTGGCTGAGGAAAGAAGCAAGTCGACCCCTGGAGTTGTTCGCGCGAAGATTTATCAGCCAAAGCCAGGAAGATCTGCGACGATCAAAGATGTTTACATGGAATCCGTGCATTCGCTCCGTGATCAGCTGTCGAAGCCAGGAAGATCGACGACAGTTATAGAAGTTTGACATGGAATCTGTGTATTCGTTCCATGATCAACCATTCAAGGGTGATAATATAAATCCAGATGAGCCGATCACACTGCCTCGACAAGCCACGGTTGCGTCAGCGTACACAGGAAAGCCTGATCAACAGCCGATTCCTAGGATTCGGATGTCTGCGATCAGTGATCTAAAAGAATTTTCAGGGAAAGAAACGGATGAAGATCAATCGCGGAATTGGATTAGACGTCTCAAGTCAGCATTTATGCGTGATCAAGCCTCTGATCATGAGAAGTGTTGGATCATGGGTCATCTGCTAAAAGTACCAGCGCGCAATCGGCATCGCCAGCTGGGCAGATCTACTCGTGCAAGTTGGAAAAGTCTCGTCGATGAAGTTGAAGCTCAGTACTGTGGAAGTGGCCAATCGGCATCTCGCCAATATTACTACACAAAGCAACGATCTTATGAGACTCCCATTAAGTATCTTCACCGGTTGAATGTGGCAGGAATTCGAGCCAAGTTGTCGATCAAGTACGGACCGTCTACGATCTTGCGTGAACATGTGCAACATTTCCTCGACCCGTTGACCAATCGCAAATTTGCCGATCAACTGGCACTTCTGCGGTTGGATAATGTTACGGATTTGGAAGATACGCTGAAATATTATGCCCGCACTAAGTCGTACCAGCAAACGGCGGTGGTAGGGGCTAGGCGATTCCGTCAGCAATTTGGCGATGATCGATCACCTTCCCCAGCTCGAAAGCCTAAATCAGTGCGCGCGATCAAGATGATGTCTGGAAGTGAATAATCGAGCTCCGATGACAGTAGAAGTGATGGCGATAAGCGTCGTTACATGATTGCTGCTATGCGCGATCAACCAGTGACGCACGATCAACCTAGTGAGCCTCGATCTGGCAAACGAAGTGAACCAAGTGCAGTTGATCAAGGGGCGACGAATAAGTGTACTCATTGTGGATCGATCAGGCACGATAATTTACGTTGCTGGAAGCGCCTGAACTGTCTGAAGTGTGGCAAGAAGGGACACCCAACCGATCACCGCTTGTACGTCTGCTGTGAATGCGGCGAAATTCATGACGCTGGCAAGTGCCCTATGGAGGAATTGGACAATCGTATTCGCCAGTGGTACAACCCTACCAAGCATGCGGGAATGTTGCCCAAGGAAGCTGAAGACATGTTAAACAAGGACGCTCACCAGGTTGGAATCTGGTACGAGACGAGAGTTCTGGTGTGTCAATTTTTTCATATGTGGATAAGAAGCGGGTGGATCAAGCAGAAGGAAAAGAAAATGAAAATTGTGATCAGCCTGATTTACCACGTTTGAATAATTTCCGTGTTAATAAGTTTTCTTGTTCCCGGTGATCATGGAAGTTGATTTGCTTCCGGGTGAATCACGTGGATATTGGAAGTACCACTCGCCCAAAAAATGGTTTAAACAAGCCAAGGCAAGTGGCAAAATCAATAACGAACGTGCCAAGTTGCTATTCGATTCTGGTGCCGAAGTGTCGATCATCGACTCAACCTTTGCTCGTAAGGTGGGTTGTCAGATCGACATGAGCCAAGCACAAGAATGTGTTGGTATCGGAGAAAGTGCATACCTCACAGAAGGGCGCACTAATATCAAGGTGATGTTAGCGGGCTCTTTGGTTTATTACTTCCATGCATGTGTGGGAAGCTCGTTGGTCAAAATGTTATATTGGAAATGGATTTTATGATACCAGCTGGTGTCAGATTGGACATCGCCCACGGTGCACTAAGTTTGCCTGACGAAGTGATCATCCCATTGGAAGGGCGTCGTCATTTGTACGGGTCAAGTTGAAACTATATAAAACTTGATCAGTTCGTGCAGATCACAGTAGGTCGATTTGCTGAGGTTCGGATTCGTGATCAGCGATATCGGATGTTATGGATTACTCGCGGAAAAGATTGGTTACCCACTGTGACTAGGGGCATGGGTAATCTACGGTATCTGCGTATTACGAACGTTGCTGATCATCCGATCATCCTACACGACGATACGATTTTAGGAATCTGGATGAATAAAGACGACGTGCCCCGTCGCTCTGAGTTTATTTCGGTGGGGTATAATCGTTATAAGGAGTGTAAGACTGTGGTGGAGTCATGTTCAAAATCGAACACCGAAGTGGCGAGAACCTGACCACCATCGTGCCCAGCCTTCCAACTGCCGGGGTGGGTACCCCGCGAACCTTCGCCTACTATCCGATCTGATCGTCCGCTGCTAGCAGACGACCGATTATCAGTATAGGACGCCTGGTCCGATTTTCGCGACTCCATCTCACCTTGTGTATCCGATGGAATGGGCTGGTTACACACTTGGTGTATCGTCGCTGCAAATTGCGAGACCGTGCTGGGTGGTGTACCCTGGGCGGAACTCCTCACCCTGGGTACGGGCAGACCAATTATACTTAGAGTAACTATACTCAAAAGGGCAGATCGCTTAACCGATCGTAGAGCCCAACCAATGCGAGAATAAAAGACCAATATTCCAATATAGAGATCCAACGAGAACGTGACAAACTCCACGAACGATATCTCCACGTAACAATCCAAAACTTGTTTACACCTTCCAAACGTGTGTAACTTGGGCTTGCGAAGCCGACCAATTCGTACTCCCGTCGAGGGACTTCCGGCGGGCCAAGTGCGTCTGTAAAGCGTCCCGGCCGGGTAAAATGAGCTAGAGGGGATTACTCGACCCTCTCCTCCCAAACACTCCGCGGCGTGCGGAGGCAACTGATGTACTGTGCAAAGATGCGAATGACTTCCTTGTTGAGGTGTTAACGACCAATAAAGACGGAAAACCCAAAACAATCTTAAAAGGAAAAACCAAAACTACCCAATCCTATCTCCTTACGGTCCCCAATATGTACAAATCTGTAAGTACACGCAATATGTGACTTACCAAAATCGGTGTTCTTGACACTTCTTACACACGATAGGATTAAAAGCCTCCTTGTTTTCCACCAATCTTGAATCCACTTCACCACAGCCTCCCCTGAGTCTCGTCGCAGCCGCACAACGGTAGCGATCCGATCTCACCACCAGTTGGTATCCCAGATCTTCACAGTAGCAGACTTCCTCACCGATGGACAGATCTTCGAATCCTCCTTCACCAGGTATTTGTCCTTATGCACCTGACCATCTTGTAGCCTCTCTTGACGTTCGCTGCTGCAGGTGCCTTATGCTCCCAATCGCCACATGTTAATTTGCCTCTCCGATCGGCCGATCTGACAGCCCTCGCAACACTTCGGATTCAAACACACCGGATGGGCATCAGATAGGGGTAGACCAGCTTCGGAAAACAGTCAGGGAACTTCAGTCGCAGTTGGCCACAAAGGATACATCATTCTTGCAACTGCGGAAAGAAGTGAATACTTTGATCCCCGTGTCCGCGAAGTTGCAGTAGCATCTCCGGGCCCAGATCGCCCAACAAACAACGCGAGGTAAGCTGATCGGTCGCTATCTTCATCTTGGATCTGCTCTAACCTTCCTTCGCGTGTAGACCGGCTGCCAACCGACATCGCCAAAGCGTTTGACGCTTTACTCGCGGCTGATCGGCAGTCCCATGACCACTGCGATCAGCTCCGACCGATCTTGGACGGGCTGATCGGCGCACGACATGATCTGTCTCGTTTGGAGGCCTACAGGTCACACCTCAGGGAACAGCTTGCGTTGGTCAACCGGCAGAGGTTGGAGGATCAGTCCGATAGGACTTTACTCCGCACCCAACAGGGTGACCTGGAGAGGCAGATCGGCGAGTTGCAGGTCGTGGTCAAGGACCAGATCGAGAAGGTCGAGTCCTTCCAGAGCCGATCGGACGCCTGGACCCAGGAGTCAAACAGTCATTGGGCGGCCGTAGATCGGTGCCACCAACAGTTCACTGACTTGCTGTACCGGCGTTCGGCTGCAGGCTCTATCGTTGACCGGTCTGCATCGGCCGCTCTGATCGATCTGCACCAAGATCGGAAGCGACGCCATTCATTGGCCAAAAGTCGATATTCCAAAATTCCAAAAGTTTCCAAGAAGCGTAAGGACGCGTCGAAGGGCTCAAGGGCGCGGGGCGTAGCACGCGATTCCGGCTCGAGGAGAAGCGAGCGGTGCCTCCAAAGAAAGCCAAGACGCAGGCGCATCTTCCAAGCCCAAGATCGAACGCAGCCGACACATCCATCATCGTCAAATCGCATGCTCCCTTACGCCCCCGCGCTGCTCACACCAAGCATATAGAGATATCATTCGGAGAGGACTCGGGGAACGAATCGGGAGATTCTGAGTTCTTGTTCAGTGCTTTGTCCAAGTCCCGATCCAATCAACGCCGAGGTCCTGTTCCAGCGAAGCCTGCATCGGCGGCTGATCAGGTGATCAGCTCCCAGAATGATGGTGTTGCACGAACGCGTGAGTTATCCGATTCAGCGCCTTCCTTCCAGCCCGGAACATCTGGACTGCGCCATCACGCCCGATAGAAAGGGGTGTCGATCGGAGATCGATCTCTTCCGTCGTTGAATTCAGATGCCACTTTGCCATGGTCATCGGGGTAGATCGGTAGCTTTCACCGATCAGCCCTGACCAAGCAAGGTCTAGCCCGGTCAATGTACCGACCAGATTTCTGGCTCTTCCCTCCAGCTTTGAAAACCCCTGACCCGTCTGCGTGGCGAGCGGATCTAGTCACAGGACCGAAAATCGCCCGTCTGTATGCAGATCGACCATGGGCAGTTCTACTCAGCGCCAAGTTGGACTCCATGTTCGCGTCGACTCCTTGGATCGATTCGATTCTGGGTCGACTTCGGGCTTTTAATACAGCATATTTCCGGGCGATCTGGTAGTCTACCCATTATCTCATCCTTCCCGCGGGTTGGAAGTTACGTGACCAAGACCTGATCCTGTTTCAAAAGCGCCGGACAGCGCCGGAGTCGGGCGGGCGAGGCCTAGCTATCCCTATTCCAGTTTATTCTGGAAGGGATGCTGGCCCGCGAGTGCGACATCGACATCTTTCTGTATCTGGTGTTTCTTCATATGGCCAAGCGTCGCGTTGAGAGCCCCGGGGCGTTGACTGAGGACGGCATCTGGTATCCCGGTCTCCATCGTGACGAGCTGATCACAGACCTGAAAGACGCCTTGATCCAGATCGATCGGAAGAAGCCCTGGAGCAATCAGCATCAGGACCAGATCGAAGACCATCCGGCATTAACTATATGTCGTCTGTAGGGTGATTGCGAAACTTGATGCGGTGGTTAGCTGACCAGATAATCCATAATACATGTCATCTTTCTTTCAAAATTCCTGATCACCTGATCACTTGACCAAATTTCATCACTTTCTCCAAACTTGCACCAACACGTTATCACACACAGTTTCCATTCACATCGCGAAAATTATCACCACGTTCGTCACTCCACTACTCCAGTTGATCACGCTAATTCACAATAATTCAGACCTTACACATATTCACACCGATCGATATACTGATCGGTGCTACCTCGTGTCTTGATTTTTATATTCATGAGTCTGCATCACTGCGAAGCGATTCCGACTGACTCGTTCTCGCTCGAACTCTCGTAGCAGTTCTCCGCAATTTAGATCAAGTTCATCGATCCAAGTTGCTTCATCATGATCTTTCCACCTGACCAGATATTCTCGGTGGGTGCGACCGAAACGTGTCTTCTTGACCGATCGGACATCTAGCACCTTCTCCACCTCGAATTCGTCCTCCTCCAATGGCCATTCTTAACTGTCCTCCGGCAGCAGAGCTTCATCAAAATCGAATCTCTCCGCTTCATCCACCAGACAGGGTTTTTTGGGCCGATCGGGGAACTCTATGACCAGATTCAATTTGGACACATGCACGATAGGAAAAACTTTATAATCCGTGCCGATCGTGATCAGACGGGCAGCATGCTCACCGATCATCTCTGCTACACGGACAGGACCGTGCCACATTTGAGCCAACTTCTTTGCATAGCCTTCCTTGACCCGATAGAGGTATAACCATACCCTCGCCCCTGGTTCAATACCATGTGGGAGGACCTGATCGTTATTCCGATCTGCTAGATCTTGCGTGGCCTGACGCAACTTTTCATTGACGACTTTTTTCGCATGCTGATAATGCTTCTGGACCTGCATGCGCCAACGACGGGCATCGCGATTGCGGGTCCGAGTGCAGCCGATCGGTATTCGCCGCTTCAAGTGTCTATCGAGGGTCCCATCCATACGTCAGATAGAAAGGCGTTTCTCCTCGGACCCGATCGGTTGAAGAGTTGAGTGCGAATACCAGTCTCTATGCATACTCATCCCAGTCATGTTGGTCCGGATCGGCCACATACATCTTAATCGCCCTTGTTATTGTCTGCACCATGCGCTCAGCCGATCCGTTCTCTTGCGGACGATATGCCATCGTCGCGCTCTGCTTCTGGCCTAGCATTTTATTGAATGATCGGAACACCTCAGCCATAAAACCGGGTTCCCGATCGTGTCTAATAACTTCGCTGGCGCCGAATCTTCTGAACACGCATTCCTCGTAACTCTGGGCGATCTGCTCCGCAGATCGGGATGCACTAGCCTTTGCGATCACCAGAACAGTGAATAGGTCGACCCAGATCAGCAGCTCAGTGTTGCCGCGTGTCGATACGGGCAGCGACGGTATGTGGTCCATCGCTATCACCTGGGAAGGGTAGATAGCCTCAATATTTCCGGGCGACCGGCCCTTGATTATCGGTCTGCCCTTTCCGGTCTCGAAATCTGTGCAACAGACCACAATATTTCTGCACGCTCCGAAAAAGTCCTCTCCAGTGAAAGTGGGTCTTGATCTTGTGGTATGTCCTACCTATGCCTTAATGTCCCCCTTCTAGACTCACATGGTAGTGATGAAGGGCATCCGGCTGTAGCAACTCCGGGATCACCAGTTTCGCTAGTCGATCTCGATCGGCACTGTCTTGATCAATGTCACGGCAGTAATACAGCAATCCATTGTCGTCCACATCGTAACTGTCCGCGATCTTGGTACACTCTTTCGCCTGATCATTTGTTAACTTGGACAGTTCACCGCGCAAATAGTCCTTCAAGTTGACGATCCACTCTTCTTCGTCCTATGCCGTTCCGCCCTTAGCTGTTGTACAACGTACTCACTCAGCGTTTCCTTTGGGAACGATCGGCGAGACTTCCGAGTTCGCGATCTAGTTGCCGCCATCACATGCACCTGATCAGGGCTGTCCTTGATCAAGCCCAACTCCGGGAGCCTGTTTATTTTCATGAGTTCATGTAGAACGACCTCCTCGGTGATCGTCTCCCCGATCTGGTCCCGCATGGCTTGTGTCGCGAGGTTATCGGCGCTCCTGTTCCAATCCCGTTTCACGTGCAATAGCTCGTGGTTGGGATAGTCTTTCAGTGCCTTCATCACCCGATCATTCAGCAACTTCAGCCGTGGCGCCTTACAGTCGATCTCCCCGGTGATCTGCCTTATCACTAGGTTGAAGTCACCACATATGATGATCCGTGTGGTGGAGTCAAGTTCGAAATCGAATACATTTGTATCGACAACCTGACCACCACCATCGTGCCCAGCCTTCCAACTTACGGGGGGGTACCCCGCGGACCTCCATTCGAAATCTGGTCCGATCGTCCGCTGCTGGCAGACGACCGGTCATCATCCAAAGACACTTGGTCCGATTCACTTAAGTTCATCTCACCTTGTGTACCCGATGGAATGGGCTAGTTACACACTCGGTGGATCGGGATCGCAGATCGATCTGATTCGGTCTTGAATATGAGACCGTGCTGGCTAGGTGTACCTAGGGCGGAAATCTTCACCCCAGGTACGTACAGACCAGAAACACTTCCAAAAGATAAATTCCAATAGGTCGATCGTCCAAACGATCTAGACCTGACCAATACGAAATAATAGAGGGTAGACCAATCAACCGGTCTATCCCCTGACCAATATGAGAGAAGACCAAAACCGGTCTAAACTCCAACCAATGTTACAATAAGCCAATATGTCCACGTAAAGACCCAATATGCCCGTGAAACTCCACAAACGATATCTCCACGTAAAGACCAATCCAGTGAATAGCACGTTCCAAACGTACTAGAGTCAAAGTGTCGAGATCGCCAAATCGTCCTCCCGTCGAGGGACTTCCGGTGGCCAAACTGCGCGTGCGGCGCGTCCAGACCGGGTATAATAGGCAAGAGGGGATAATTCAACTCTCAGGCCCCAAACACTCCGCGGCGGGCGGAGGCGACTAGTGTACGTGAAAAGAATAACGGCGACCCCTTGCTGCGGTGTAGACCAAGACCAGAAGAGGTTTTTGCCACTTATTCCTAGACCAAAAGACTCTTACTTGGAAAATCCGCAACTAACCAATAATACTACCTCCCTATGGTCCCTAATGTACCCACACAAAATTATGTAAAATACCCAATGTCAGGTGACTCACCCAAGACCTGCGTTCTTGATACTCCTTGAATCTGATAGGCTAAAAAGCCCCCCTTGTTTAGACCAATCGGAAACTCGACCAACTGCCTTGACCAAAAGTGACCAAATTTGTGGTACACTTCACCATATCCGCCCTTTCTTTTCTGATGACATCAGATCAAGACATAGAAGGAGTCCCCGATATTCCGCCTCGTTGACCTTTATGTCAGGCGTGAAACCGCTACTATAGACCATTGTGGTAACTTCCACAGTATGGCACTATAGGAGCCGACCTTCTTCTTCACGCTGGCCGATCCGTCGAAACTTAAGACCAGGAGTTCCTCATCCCGATCGACGATCGGTGGCGGCAGTGAGATTGACTGTCGAGGTTGCTTCCTTGGGGCAATCTCCATCAGAGCTTCAGCCACTTCAGACCGAGGGGTGATACTGGCAGCCAATGTGCCCAATATCTCCTCCTCTCCCTTGATGCACTTGAAGACCTCGAGGGACCACTGTGACAAGATCGCTGACCATCGTCCGATCCGACCGTCCATCCCATTGGCCGATAATAGCCAGGCCAATGTCGACTTTCTCGAAAGAACCTTTACAGATCGGCCGACCAGTAGGTTATAGCACACATCCAGAATTTGTAGTAGATCCAGAACTTCCTTTTCGACGATCCCATACTCAACTTCATTCAGCTTCAACGCCCGGCTCGTAAAAGTGACCGGTGGTACACTCCATCATGTTCTTGCACTAGAGTGGCAGAAATGGCCCACTTACTAGCGTACAAAATGACGATCGGCAATTTTTCCGGATCGAAGTGTCTAAGAATCGGTGCCGTCACCATCTTGGCCTTCCGCCTACCGAAAGCAACCTTTGCACGCTTCATGTGTTCCTCTGCCTCCACCTGCGTAAAACCTGCGGGAATATCAGAGTCGCAGCCCTCCCGTAAAGTTGCCCGATCTTCTTTGCGCAACATATGGTAGTCGACTTCCCGGAGCTCGTACAGCACGGCCGCGTAAATTGCTAAGTCTTCAATGAAGCGGCTGTAGTAATTTAAGATCCTTAAGAAGGACTGAATTGCCTTCAGAGATCTGGGAAACGGGAGGTAGCTCAGTGACTCCAGATCCTTGGGATTGGCCTCCAGACCACTGATCGACACCATATGACCCAAATAGGTGACCTTGGAAATGCCCCAAAAACTCTTCACAGCACTGATCGACAGGTTCCAGCGATCACACGTCTCCAACAACCGTTCAACCTTCTCGCACAGATCGCTCCATGACGAAGCGGGGATCAGAATGTCGTCGATATACGATCGCCTCCCCAGAACGGACGGTCTCCTTTCCCGATCTGGTTCACCCTATGTAAATACATAATGGTTTTCGGTGGGGTCCCGATCGGTACTGATCTTGAAGTGTCGATACAATGCGTTGTCGATCAGCCTCTGGTAGATCTTGGGCGTGATCTTCAAACCGAACGGCATACGGTTTCACTCGAACAGACCGAACGGCGTAACAAATGCGGAGATCTCGCGAGCCCGATCGGTCATCGAAACCACCCAAAATCCACTTGCCATATCCAGTGAGCAATACCATAGGGTCTTGTCGAGATCTTCTAACAGATCGCTGACCAGCGGCATCAGGTACACCATAAGCTTGGTCAACAGATTTTTTACCAACCGATAATCGATACACAACCTGATGTCGTCGCCGTTCTTCTTGATCACAATCACGATCAGTGGGGCCCACGGCGAGGTCGACGGAGAGGTCGACGGATTAATGATCTTGGTAGACAACATTCCTTTAATAAGATCGGACAGTTTTTCGCGGTACTGTGGCACCACACGTCGGCATCGCTGGGCGATCGGCTTGGCATCACTCACGTCGATGTCACAGATCTCTCCGCGAGCAGCGGGGGGTAAGGCGTTGCCTTTCCCGATCAGCAGATGTTTCTCTTTCCATATGATCTTCTTTAGATGATCGATCTGATTGGGACTGTTGACATCCCGATCACCCACTTGCAGATCGTCCAAGGTGACCTCGGTCGGATCAGCAGACACTTCAGAGAGGACTGGCATCTGGATCTCCAGCTCCTGAATATATTGATCCCCGCCCTCATGGATACAAACTTGGTCGTCTTCCGGGTCAATATCACCCACACCATCCTGATCGGTTGAACACTGCTGTTCCCGATCGTCTGCCTGCCTTTCAACGACATCGATCTGCTTAGGCGCGCAATCGTGGTCCGCCCCTGCAATGCCATGTTTCCATTTTTCTATTCCCGGCTCCACTGTCGCCTGTTCTGTGACGCCACCACGTTGACGAACCTTGGCTCATCTACTTGATAGTCCACCGTGTCCGGCGACTGCGGTGCCTTTATTCGAGCTAACATCTTCTTTGGGGTTACATAGCTGGGCCGTTCCGCCATAGGTGAGGTATCTTCTTCCACCAATCCATCATCGCTGATCAGATCGGTGGTCGCTTGGTATGCCAAGTTCTGCCACTCAACATACCGTCTCAATCCGATCGAGACGAACCCCATCTTTCTTGGCACTTTCCCTTCCGACAGCCACATGCCAACAATAGCATTGTTGTCGAGAGTAAGCGGCTTGTCACCGATATTAGTGACTCGAACAAAATCATATCGGCCGGCGCTCTTCACTAATGTCGACACCCACCGATCTCCCCTGGTCACCCATAACTTCCTTGATCGAAAACCTTTGTCGACCGGGGTATCAGCGGATTGGCCGACTGGAATTGTAACATCTTGGTCCCACCTGACCAGATCGGTGTGCGATCCGTATAGGGGCAGCCGACCGGCTAACTGGATCTGGACCTCATCCGGGAATGTAAGCACTCCATGAGACAGATCAAGGCGAATACCCGCCGGCACCATGAAATCCATGCCTAACAGGGCATCCTGACCGGACAACTTGTCAACCCAAGCGCTGAAGAAGTAGACCAACGAAACCGATAGGGTGATCTTCGCACGAGTCCTTCCTTTGGTCATGTAAGAGTTTTCACCGATTCCGACGCATTCTTGTCTCTGGGTGTCGTCTATACGACATCCAACCTTACGAGCAAAGGCGGAGTCGTTAATCGAGACTTCGGCCCCAGAGTCGAACAACATCGTTGCCTTCTGGTTGTTAATCTAACCACAGGAGTTCGCCTGCTTAAACCATTTTTCGGGCGCATGATACTTCCAGTATCCGCGAGACTCCCCAGGCAGCAGATCCAGCTGCATGACCACCTTCGATCGGGAATATTCATCGGTCGTGAGATTGTAGACCGGTTGATCCCGATCGACACAATTGAGAATATAACATGTATTGTCGGTTTTATTCTCCTTGCCGACATATGCATAGATGCCAAACGTAGATCGCTCGGCTCGATCCAGATTCCAACCTGGCGAGCGTTCTAGTTTAACATCTTCTCCACGTCAGGTGCAAGCATCCCCGCGTGCTTGCCCGGCACATACCACTTGCGCATCAGATTGAAAAACTCTTCGATCTTTCACTGTCCGGCCTCGTGGATCTCTCCACATGACTTGCACACGAAGAGGCAGTGATCGGTGGGGTGGCCGCGTCTTTCACACTTCTTGTATATCAGCTTCTTCCAGCAGCCCCGATCATCGTGCTTGTTTGACCAGCAGTGAGAGCACTTCTTGCGAGGTCGGTCCGGATCCTACTTGTTTCCACTCCTGCTATTCCGATCTGCCTGGTCAGGCGTCGATCTGGTTCTTGGGACAGGTTCCGCGACGAAGATGGGGCAATATTGGTCCTCGTCTGACCCCCGACTGGACTTGCCGCTACTTTCTTCTTCCGATCCAGTGCTGTCTTCAGTCGCGATCGCCTTAACAGCACGGGCCGATATGGTCAGGGGCCTCTTCACCGGATGGGTCTGGGTCTTAGATCTGTAGCGACCCGATCCAACGGCGCCCTCATGCTGCGTGAGTGTTGCAACGTCCGCAACGTCCGAAACGTCTGGTTCACTTACCCACATCTTTGAAGCGCAGCAGAGTGAGCTGATCTGCCCGCTCTTGGTCATCAAGGGTACTGATATAGTGACCCACGTGCTCCATAGCGGCACCGTTCGGCGGGTTGCTTTCCTTGATCACTATCCCAGCGCGAATTACAGCCACATTCAACGGTGTAAGTATTCAATCGGCGTCTCGTCGCCCCGCTTCTGCATATGATGGTATTTGCGGGCGGTAGAGAATCCGGAGTTGCAGTACTGCCCCTCAAATTCTAAATATAGCAGATCCCAGTCAGATCGGACATCCCGACTCAACTGTTGGATCCAGTATATCATCAGTATAAAGATCAAACACCGTTCCTTTTTTGGTGTCTGATCCCGCAAAAAAAAAGCAGACTTGAACCGACCAAACCACGCCCTGGCTTGCTCCTCGTCGGCTTCCTTGCCAGTAAAGTGCTTGAGATCCGTTGTCGCAGCCATGCGAATGCGTGGGATCGCAGTAGATCCAAAATCAAAGGCGGTAGTAGAGGCTAGGTTAGCCCTGCGCTTTCTGCCCGCCCCTGCACCGTCTGACCCATAGTGGTCATCCGGATCGCCGATCGACTCCATGTCGAAATCGATGTTTTTGCTTGATCGGCGTGGTCGGGTTGGCTGTGGCTTGCATCTTCCTCTTCCAACTGGTCTGCCACCTCGGGTAGCCTTATACGTTGATGCCACTTACTCCATATCAACATCCCGGCAAGTATTGACATTTTGCCGGGCAGATCGGTCCTGGGCATGCGGATGCGGATGAGATCGGTATCGTTCTCCCATGAAACGCTCCATCATTGCCTCAAACATGGCTTGGACGTTAGCTTGGGTCAGGGTAAACGTATTGGTCCTCCTTTGGAGGTACTGAAGCCTGTGGTGGCTCCTGAGGCCCCGACCGGCATGCAGCTCCTTGCTACCGCACGTCCTTTTTATGCTCACATAGGGGTATGGTCCGCCCCCATGGTCATCCACTCAACACCGACCTCCAACTCCGATGAGCTATTAGAGGAAGGTGTAGACTGATACAGCGATTTATCATCGTAACACACATCGTCATGTGCTGCCGTGTCTTCAGCAACCTTCAATGCCATGGTGGGAGTTGGGCGGCGAACCGCCCCCACCAACGGCACCAAATGATCATGGAGAGTCGACATCGACCGCTCCAGCCTGCGAGTGTCCAGATCAAACAGTTTATGTACGTTGGCGAGGTTTTGCACTTTTAAGCCAACCTCAGCCAACATCGCCAGCAGGTTCTTCACCAATAGCAACGGCCGATCGCTTTCCCGACCTGCGCCGACCTGCGAATTTTCTTCCAAGTCATCTTCATCGGGTGGGGCATTCCCAGCCTTTGCTTGGGGACCTTGGGAAAGTGGATCGGATCGTTCCGATCAGCCTCCGAGTCGTTTTCATATTTTATATTTTCATCAAATCGTTCATTCAAATGCGCAGGACAAAAGTCCTGATCCTTTCCGGAACTATATCAAGACTTGCTATAGTCCCGATCGGATCCGGTGGGAGCCTTATGGGGAGGTAAAAACTTATTAATCCGGATCTGTTCCTCCACCCGGCCAGATAGGACATCGCCATACTTATCGACAACGAGAACATTAGGCGATAGCCCTTACTTATGTTCTCTCCAAAACGATTCCACATTTAATTCGTTATAATCAATTTTTGACGAGATATCATCTAGATGATATCCCTGGTTCGAATCCGGGCACGCGCACCATTGTAATGGAGTCAAGTTCAAAATCGAACACCGAAGTGTCGAGAACCTGACCACCATCGTGCCCAGCTTTCCAACTGACGGGGGGGGGGTACCCCGAGAACCTTCGCCTACGATCCGATCTGATCGTCCGCTGCTAGCGGACGACCGATCATCAGCATAGGACGCCTGGTCCGATTTTCGCGTCTCCATCTCACCTTGCGTACCCGATGGAATGGGCTGGTTACAAATTTGGTGGATCGTCGCTGCAAATTGATTTGGGTCTTGAATGCGAGACCGCGCTGGGTGGTGTACCCTGGGCTGAACTCCTCACCCTGGGTACGGGCAGACCAATTATACTTAGAGTAAGAATACTCCAAAGGGCAGATCGCTTAACCGATCGTAGAGCCCAACCAATGCGAGAATAAAAGTCCAATATTCCAATATGGAGACCCAACGAGAACGTAACAAACTCCACGAACGATATCTCCACGTAACAATCCAAAACTTGTTTACACGTTCCAAACGTGTGTAACATGGGCTTGCGAAGCCGACCAATGTGTACTCCCGTCGAGGGACTTCCGGCGGGCCAGGTGCGTCTGTAAAGCGTCCTGGCCGGGTATAATGAGTTAGAGGGGATTACTCGATCCTCTGCTCCCAAACACTCCGCGGCGTGCGGAGGCGACTGATGTACTGTGCAAAGATGCGAACGACTTCCTTGTTGAGGTGTTAACGACCAAGAGAGACGGAAAAACCAAAACTACCCAATCCTATCTCCCTACTGTCCCCAATATGTACAAACATGAAATATGTAAGTACACGCAATATCATGTGACTTACCAAAATATGTGTTCTTGACACTTCTTGCACACGATAGGCTTAAAAGCCTCCTTTGTTTTCCACCAATCTTGAATCCACTTCACCACAAGAATCTCGCGTATCAAGCTTCTACCGATTCTGTGCATGACGATCAAGAAAGTGTTGACCAAGGTCCCTTGATTGAGAAAAAGGAGTATCCTATTCCTCTAGGAATTTTGGTACGACCTACGGACTCAATCACGGCATCTGTGGCATTAGTAACCGGAAGATCGCAGAAGGTGCAAGAAGTGCAAGAGAAGTGCGATCAGGAGCCGAGTGTGAAGGGCCTGACTCTTTATCACGAAGTTGAACTATCTGTTGCAAGATATGAGGCTGATCAAGATATGCGTGAGCACCCAGTCTCAGTCGTTCACAGTGAATTTGATATGTTTCCTACCGATGACCAAGTGTGCTACCATGAAGATGGAGATTTGTTCGTGGAAGAGTTGGAGAAACAGCTTGCCACGCTTCTTGAGGTGTCAGCAAGTACCGAAGAAGTGATCAAGGACGATCTGCAAGTTGGTGATTCATTGATCAACGCAGCAGAGGAAATTGATCAGCTTCGCGATATAATTTGGGCGAAGAAACATGTGTTGATAGGGAATGGAAACGCGTTGCCTCTTGCTGCACGTGGAGTTGTTTGTGACATGGAAGTAGTCAATCCTCGCCCTATCGCTCAAAGATGTCGGAAGGTTGCTCCACAAATTTGCGAGAAGTTATGCCTTGATCAAGGGATTATTGGCCACAAAGATCATCCAGCCATCTACATCACCCTGGGCATCACCTATAGTCATCATTGTGAAGAAGAATGAGGTTGGTATTCGATTATGTATCGACTATCGCGCGGTGAATCAACTCACGAGTTTGATGGTATACCCTATGCCTCTGATCTCGGATTCGCTCGAAGCTTTGGATAAAGCGTCGTGGTTTTGCTCTTTGGATATGGCGAGTGGTTTTTGGGTCGTGTCTATGACCGATCGAGCACGTCAGAATCCGGCTTTTGTTACCCCGTTTGGATTGTTTTAATGGAATCGGATGCCCTTTGGACTAAAGAATGCTCCGCAGATCTACCAGCGGTTGATCGATAATGCACTGTATGGGTATCTCAAGGTTAAGGACGGTGCTGATGAGTCAACTGATGTATTTACTGAGGGAGAGCCCGACCAAGTGCAAGGCCTGACTGTACTGCTACGACGATCATATATCGATGATATTTTGATCCCTGCACCTACATGGACCATCTTGTGTGATCAAGTGCAAAATCTATTGGAGACGTGAGATCATTGGAATTTGTCGATCAGTGTGGCTAAATCGTACTGGGGGAGGAGTGAAGTTCCTTATTTAGGGCATCATGTATCTAGCCGCGGTTTGGAAACAAGTCCAAAAAATTTAGATGATCTGATCGATTTGCCTTTTCCTGGTACCTTACGTGCTATGCAATCGTTTTTGGGAAGTTTGAACTATTACCGTCGATTTATTGAAGACTTCGCGATCTATGCCGCTGTTCTCTACGAATTAAGAGAGATAGATTATCAAGAGTTAAAGAGTCAAGCATTGATCAACGACAGTACGGTACATAAAGACGATCGGTTAACCAGGGCACGATTGGCATTCAGTATGCTGAAAGCGAAGGTTGCGTCAGCCCCAACCCTGCGCCATTTCGATCAAGCCAAAACGCCGGTGATCGTGGTTTATGCCAGCAAGTGGGCAGTATCTGCAGCGTTGGTACAAGAACATGATCAAGTGCATTTCCCCGTCGCATTCGCTAGCCGGGCACTGAAGAGCGGTAAGCTGAATTACAGCCCCGTCGAAAAGGAAGTGCTGGATCTTATGCGAATTTTGGACGTCTACTTTACGATGCTGGTCGGAAAGGCGATCACTGTCTCGTCACGTCGATTCACGTTGAAGTGGTTACTAATATCCAACGGGCTAGACGGACGATTGGGGATATGGGCTGCGATCTTATCACAAATGGACCTGGAGATCAAGAAATGTGTTCATGGAGCAGCGGAGGTACTAGGGGCGTTAGCCGCAAGTATCACCCCTCGGACCGAAATTGATAAAGCCCTGATCGCGATCGCGCCGAAAAAGCATCCTGGCAGTTGATTGAAGTGTCACCTCCCACGGTTGAGAAAGGCGAAGATCTATACGTGATCAGTTTCGACGGATCTGCAAGTGTTAAGCGATGTGTTGGTGCGTTTGGTGCTATCGTGTGAAAGTTGCCAGATTGGAAGATCATGATCGCGGTTGCTGATCATGCACCTAACATCACGGTGAATGAAGCCGAGTATCGTGGATTGCTTTGAGTTGAT
>CM047587.1:17503213-17556591 GCA_026184515.1 Peronosclerospora sorghi | reverse complement strand
ATCAACTCAAAGCAATCCACGATACTCGGCTTCATTCACCGTGATGTCAGGTGCATGATCAGCAACCGCGATCATGATCTTCCAATATGGCAGCTTTCACACGATAGCACCAAACGCACCAACACATCGCTTAACACTTGCAGATCCGTCGAAACTGATCACGTATAGATCTTCGCCTTTCTCAACCGTGGGAGGTGACACTTCAATCAACTGCCAGGATGCTTTTTCGGCGCGATCGCGATCAGGGCTTTATCAATTTCGGTCCGAGGGGTGATACTTGCGGCTAACGCCCCTAGTACCTCCGCTGCTCCATGAACACATTTCTTGATCTCCAGGTCCATTTGTGATAAGATCGCAGCCCATATCCCCAATCGTCCGTCTAGCCCGTTGGATATTAGTAACCACTTCAACGTGAATCGACGTGACGAGACAGTGATCGCCTTTCCGACCAGCATCGTAAAGTAGACGTCCAAAATTCGCATAAGAGCCAGCACTTCCTTTTCGACGGGGCTGTAATTCAGCTTACCGCTCTTCAGTGACCGGCTAGCGAATGCGACGGGGAAATGCACTTGATCATGTTCTTGTACCAACGCTGCAGATACTGCCCACTTGCTGGCATAAACCACGATCACCGGCGTTTTGGCTTGATCGAAATGGCGCAGGGTTGGGGCTGACGCAACCTTCGCTTTCAGCATACTGAATGCCAATCGTGCCCTGGTTAACCGATCGTCTTTATGATCCGATTTCTCCTTGATCAATGATCGGCTCTTCAACTCTTGATAATCTATCTCTCTTAATTCGTAGAGCACAGCGGCACAGATCGCGAAGTCTTCAATAAATCGACGGTAATAGTTCAAACTTCCCAAAAACGATTGCATAGCACGTAAGGTACCAAGAAAAGGCAAATCGATCGGTTCATACAAATTTGGATTTGTTTACAAACCGCGGCTAGAGACATGTTGTCCTAAATAAGGAACTTTACTTCGCCCCCAGTACAATTTAGCCACGCTGATCGACAAGTTCCACTTATCGCACTTTTCCAACAGGTTCCGCATCTTATCACACAGGGTGGTCCATGTAGGCGCAGGGATCAAAATCCTCGATATATGATCTCCAGCCGCTACAGCACAGACGGGCCCGGTGTCTGGTCAGGCTCTCCTACAGTAAATACATCAGCTGATTCATCGGCACCGTCCTTAACCTTGAGATACCCGTACAGTGCATTATCGATCAACCGCTGGTAGATTTGCGGAGCGTCTTTTAGGTCAAAGGGCATCCGATTCCATTCAAAGAATCCAAACGGAGTGACAAACGCCGAGATCTGACGTGCTTTATCGGTCATAGACACGACCCAAAAACCACTCGCCATATCCAAAGAGAAAACCACAACGCTTTATCCATATCTTAGAGTAGATCAGAGATCAGGGGAATTAGTTATACCATCAAACGTGTGAGTTGATTCACCGCGCGATAGTCGATACATAAGCGAATATCAACCCCATTCTTCTTCACGTTGGTAACTACAGATGATGCCCAGGGTGACGTAGACGGCTGGATGGTCTTTGTGGCCAATAGCTCCTTGATCAAGACCGGTAATTTCTCGCGAAATTGCGGAGCCACCTTTCGACACTTTTGGGCGATCGGGCGCGCATTGCCCACATCGATATCACAAACAAGTCCACGTGCAGCAGGAGGCAGCGCGTTCCCTTTCTCGATCAACAGATGTTTCTTCGCCCAAATTATATCACGATGTTGGTCAATTTCCTCTGCCGTGTTGATCAAGGGATCACCGACTTGCAAGTCATCCTTAGTTACTTCTTCGGTACTTAAGGACACTTCATGCAACGTATCGAGCTGCTTCTCCAATTCTTCCACGTACAAATCTTCGCCTTCATGGTAGCAAACTTGATCATCGATAGGAATTACACCAAATTCACTACGAGCGGCTGAGACGGGGTGATCACACATATCTTGAACATGCTCATCTCTTATAACAGGTTGTTCAACTTCGTGATCCATGGTAGGACCTTTCACCCCCGGCTCCTGATCGCACCGCTCTTGCACTTCTTGCACCTTTGGTGACCCTCCGGTTACTAATGCCACAGACGTCACGATCGGGTCCGTAGGTCGTACTAAAATACTTCCAGGAGTAGGATACCCCTTCTTCTCGACTAGGGGACCTTGATCGACACTTTCTTGATCGTCATGTACAGAATCGGTAGAAGCTTGATACGCGAGATTTTTCCACTCCTTGTAGCGATTGGATCCCACCGAAATAAATCCAGGGCGACGGGGCACGTCGTATTTATTCATCCAGACACCTAAGATCGTATCGTCTTGTAGGATGATCGGATGATCATCAACGTTCGTAATGCGCAAATACCGTAGATTACCCACGCCCCTTGTCACGTGGGGGAGCAATCTTTTCCTCGAGTAATCCATAACTTCCGATATCGCTGATCACGAATCCGAACCTCAGCAAATCGACCTACTGTGATCTGCACGAACTGATCAAGTTTTATATAGTTTCAACTTGACCCGTACAACTGACGACGCCCTTCCAATGGGATGATCACTTCGTCAGGCAAACTTAGTGCACCGTGGGCGATGTCCAATCTGACACCAGCTGGGATCATAAAATCCATTTCCAATATAACATTTTGACCAACGAGCTTTCCACACATGCATGGAAGTAATAAACCAAAGAGCCCACTAACATCACCTTGATATTAGTGCGCCCTTCTGTGAGGTATGCACTTTCTCCGATACCAACACATTCTTGTGCTTGGCTCATGTCGATCTGACAACCCACCTTACGAGCAAAGGTTGAGTCGATGATCGACACTTCGGCACCAGGATCGAATAGCAACGTGGCACGTTCGTTATTGATTTTGCCACTCGCCTTGGCTTGTTTAAACCATTTTTTGGGCGAGTGGTACTTCCAATATCCACGTGATTCCCCCGGAAGCAAATCAACTTCCATGATCACCGGGGACCGAGAAAACTCATCAATACGGAAATTAGCCAAATGTGGTAAATCACGCTCACCACATTTTTTATTATCTCTTTCTTCTGCTTGATCATCCCTCTTCTTATCCACATATGCAAAAATACACAAACCAGAACGCTCGTCTCGTACCAGATTCCAAACTGACGAGCGTCCTAGTTTAACAAATCTTCGGCTTCCTTGGGCAACATTCCGTCATGCTTGGTAGGGTTGTACCACTGGCGAATGCGATTGTAAAAATTACTCCATAGGGCACTTTTCCACATCATCAGTTTCGCCGCATGCTCGGCAGACGTACAAGGATTGATCGGTCGGATGTTCCTTCTTGCCACACTTCAGACAGGTCAGGCGCTTCCAGCAACGTAAATTATCGTGTCTGATCGATCCACAATGACTGCACTTCTTCATCGCCCCTTGATCAACTGCACTTGGTTCACTTCGTTTGCCAGATCGAGGCTCACTAGGTTGATCGTGCGTCACTGGTTGATCACGCATAGCAGCAATCATGTAACGGCGCTGATCACCATCACTTTCACTGTCGTCGGCACTTAATTCCTCAATTCTAGACATCGTCTTGATAGCGCACTGCTTTAGGCTTTCGCGCTGGGGAAGGTGATCGAGCATCGCCAAATTTCTGACGGAATCGTCTAGTGCCTACCGCCGCCTTTGGCTAGCACGACTTATTGCGCAAATAAACTCACAGCGTCTCTTCCAAATCCGTAACATTGTCCAACCGCAGAAGTTCCAGTTAATCAGCGAGTTCTCGATTGGCCAATGTGTCCAGAAAATGTTGCACATGTTCACGTAAGATCGTAGGCGGACCTTCCTTGATCTACAATTTGGCCCGAATTCCTGCCACATTAAACCGGTGAAGATACTCGATAGGAATTTCATCAGATCGCTGCTGGACTGTAAGGGTCTTGATCACCCACTTGTAAATCATCAATCGTAACTTCGGGCGAGTCGGCAGACACTTCAGGGAGGATTGCCATTTGGCTTTCCATCTCCTGAATGTACTGTTCCCCGCCTTCATGTATACAGACTTGTTCATCTTCTGGGGCGATATCACCTAGACCATCTGGACCGGCTGAACGCCCCTGGTCTTGATCATCGACGGGCTGTCCTTCACTGATATCGGTCTGATTAGGAATACCGTCATGGTCCGACCTAGCAATATCATGTTCCCCTTCTTCCGTTTCTTGCTCCGCTATCGCCTGGTCTTGTGCTGACACCACGTTGACTAACCTTGGCTCGTCTACTTGATGGTCCACTGTTCCTGGTGACTGCGGCGCCTTTCTTCGGACCAACATCTTTTTCGGGGTGACATAACTTGGTCTTTCCACTAAAGGTGAGGTATCCTCTTCCACCGACCCATCATCGCTGATAAGATCGGTGGTCGATTGGTACGCCAGGTTTTGCCACTCGACATACCGCCTCGATCCAATCAAGACGAACCCCATCTTCCTTGGTACCTTCCCTTCTGCTAACCACATACCGACAATAGTGTTATTGTCCAGTGTCAGCGGCTTGTCACCGATATTGGTAACACGGACAAAATCACGTCGACCAGCACTCTTTACGAAGGTCGAGACTCACCGATCGCCCCTGGTCAACCATAGCTTCCTCGAACGAAAACCTTTCTCAACCGGGGTATCGGCAGACCGACCGACTGGGATAGTGAGGTCTTGGTCCCACCGGACCAGATCGGTATACGAACCATACAGAGGTCTTCGACCACCCAACTGGACCTGGACCTCATCCGGGAGTGTAAGCACTCCATGTGACAGGTCTAGGCGAATACCAGCTGGGACCATGAAATCCATACCTAGTAAAGCGTCCTGACCAGCCAACTTGCCAACCCAAGCGCTGAAAAAGTAGACCAGCGATCCCGACAAAGTAATTTTCACACGCGTTCTTCCTTCGGTCATATAAGAGTTTTCACCGATCCCGACGCATTCTTGTCTCTGGGTATCGTCTATACGACATCCGACCTTACGATCAAAGGCGGAGTCGGTTATCGAGACTTCAGCTCCAGAGTCGAACAAAATCGTCGCTTTCTGGTTATTAATCTTGCCACAGGTTTTCGCCTGCTTGAACCATTTATCAGGCGCGTGATACTTCCAGTATCCGCGGGATTCTCCAGGCAGCAAGTCCAACTGCATAACCACCTTGGTCCGGGAGTACTCATCGGTCTTCAGACTGTAGACCGGATGGTCTCGGTCGACGCAATTTGGAATAGAACGTGTATTGTCGGTCTTATCCTCCTTTCCGACATATGCATAGATGTGAACCGTAGAACGCTCGGCTCGATCCAGATTCCAACCTGGCGAGCGTTCTAGTTTAACAACTTTTCTGCGTCCGGCGGCAGCATCCCCGCGTGCTTGTCCGGCACGCACCACTTGTGCATCATGTTAAAAATTTCTTCAATCTTGCAGTGGCCGGCCTCGTAGATCTCTCCAAATGACTTGCATACGAAGAGGCAGTGGTCCTTTGGGTGGCCGCGTCTCTCGCACTTCTTTCACACCATCTTCTTCCAGCAGTTTGGGCCATCCTGTTTGCTCGACCCACAGTGGGAGCACCTCTGACGAGGTCGGTCCGGATCGGACTTGCTTCCGTTCTTTCCCTTCCGGTCTACCTGGTCGGACTTCGACCTGGTCTTCGGGGCAGGTCCCGCAACATAGACGTAACGATACTGGTCTTCATCGGATGACTCCTGGCTGGATTGACTTCCAATTTCCCCTTCCGATCCCGTGCTGTCTTCGACTACGATCGCCTTGACCGCTCGGGTTGGTCTGGTCCAGGGTCTCTTGACCGGATCGGTCTGGGTCTGTGTATTGGATCGGTATCGACCTGATCCACCAGCACTCTTCGTCCTCATGCTACGCGACTGCTGCAGCGTCCGTAGAGTCTGTTCAACTTCACCCGCGTCCCTAAGACGCAGCAGAGTAAGCTGGTCCGCCAGTTCTTGATCGTCCAGGGTACTAATGTAGTGACCCACATGTTCCAGAGCAGCACCGTTCGGCGGGTTATTCTCTTTGATTGTTATGCCGGCACGAAGTGCAGCCACGTTCAACCGATGCAAATACTCGATCGGTGTCTCGTCGCTCCGCTTCTGCATATGGTGATACTTGCGGGCACTCAAAAATCCGGAGTTACAATATTGCCCTTCAAACTCTGCACATAGCTTGTCCCAGTCAGACCGGACATCCCGACCTAACTGTTGGATCCAGTTGGTAGCCGGTCCTTTTAACAAATCCCGGAAGATCAGACACTTTTCACTTTTCGGGGTCTGGTCTCGCAGGAACGCAGACTTGACCCGACCGAACCAAGACCGGGCCTGATCTTCATCAGCATCCTTGCCAGTGAAGTCCTTGAGGTCGGTCGTCGCGGCCATACGGATGCGCGGAATCGCAGCAGATCCAAAGTCGTAAGCAATAGTGGAGGATAGGTTAGCCTTGCGTGGCCTGCCAGCGCCCGTACCGTCTGACCCACAGTGGTCGTCAAGACCGCCGACCGACTCCATGTCACAGTCACTTGTCTTGATTGGTCTACGCGGTCTGGACGGTTGCGGCTTGCGCTTCCCTTTGCCGCCTTGCTTATCACTTCGAGTGGGCTTGTCCACAGATGTTACCGATTCCATATCCACGTCTCGGAAAACATTGGCACTTTGCTGGGTAGACCGGTCTTGGACATGTGGGCGCAGAGGTGGTCTAACCCGGTCTTCCATGAAACGCTCCATCATCGTCTCAAACATGGCTTGGACGTTAGCTGGAGTCATGGGCAACGTGTTGATACCCTCCTTTTGCGGAACTGAGGCCTGTGGGGGCTGCTGGAGCCCCGACTGGCAAGCAGCCCTTTGCTGCCGCATGTCCCTTTTTTGTTCAGGCTGGGCATGGTCCACCCCCGTGGTCATCCGCTCGACACCGGTCTTCAACTCTGATGAGCTGCTTGAGGCCGGTGGAGACTGATAAACCGAGTCGTCATCAGAACCAATGTCAACAAGCGCTGTGGAGACTTCAGCGACCTTCACTGCTGCGGTGGGAGTTGGGCGGCGAACCGCCCCAACCAGTGGGACCAAATGGTCGTGGAAGGTCGACATCGACGATTTAAGCCTCCAAGTCTCAAATTCAAATAATTTTTGGACATCGGCGGGGTTCTGCATTTTAATGCCAACCTCCGCCAACATCGCCACCAAGTTCTTCACCAACAGTAATGGGATATCACTCTGGATCGGCTCGGTAGTGGGACCGAGAAGATGGTCGGGGATCTGGAGGTTCAACACCCGAAAGACCACGTCAAAACGAACAAATCGTTTCAGCTCAAAAATGTTATACATCTTGTTTAGGTCTTCTTCAGTGATGCCTCCATCTCCGACCTGCGACTATTCTTCGAGGTCGTCTTCGTCGGACGGCATTCCCAACCCTTTATTGGGCATCTTGGGGACCTTGAGGACCTTGGGGAGGTTGGTCAGATCGTTCTGATCAGCCTCCGAGTATTTTTTGTCTTTTAATTTTCCATCAACTTTTTTATGCACATACATAGGATCAGGACCAAGGTCCTGATCCTTTCCGGGACTATAGCAAGTCCTGCTATAGTCCCGATCGGCTCCGGTGGGAGCCTCTTGGGGAGGAAAAAAAATATTAATCCCGATCTGGTCCTCCACCAGGCCAGGCCGGACATCGCCATCTTTATCGAGAACGAAGACGTAAGGTGATAGCCTTTCCTTACGCCCTCTCCAGAACGATTCCAAATTAAAATCTTCAAATTCAATCTTTGATGACAACTCGCGGTGATATCCACGATCACCAAGTGATCCGGGCACGCGCACCATTGTGGTGGAGTCAAGTTCGAAATCGAATACATTTGTATCGACAACCTGACCACCACCATCGTGCCCAGCCTTCCAACTTACGGGGGGGTACCCCGCGGACCTCCATTCGAAATCTGGTCCGATCGTCCGCTGCTGGCAGACGACCGGTCATCATCCAAAGACACTTGGTCCGATTCACTTAAGTTCATCTCACCTTGTGTACCCGATGGAATGGGCTAGTTACACACTCGGTGGATCGGGATCGCAGATCGATCTGATTCGGTCTTGAATATGAGACCGTGCTGGCTAGGTGTACCTAGGGCGGAAATCTTCACCCCAGGTACGTACAGACCAGAAACACTTCCAAAAGATAAATTCCAATAGGTCGATCGTTCAAACGATCTAGAGCTGACCAATACGAAATAATAGAGGGTAGACCAATCAACCGGTCTATCCCCTGACCAATACGAGAGAAGACCAAAACCGGTCTAAACTCCAACCAATGTTACAATATGCTAATATGTCCACGTAAAGACCCAATATGCCCGTGAAACTCCACAAACGATATCTCCACGTAAAGACCAATCCAGTGAATAGCACGTTACAAACGTACTTGAGTCAAAGTGTCGAGATCGCCAAATCGTACTCCCGTCGAGGGACTTCCGGTGTCCGAAGTGCGCGTGCGGCGCGTCCAGACCGGGTATAATAGGCAAGAGGGGATAATTCAACCCTCTGCCCCCAAACACTCTGCGGCGGGCGGAGGCGACTAGTGTACGTGAAAAGAATAACGGCGACCCCTTGCTGCGGCGTAGACCAAGACCGGAAGAGATTTTTGCCTCTTATTCCTAGACCAAAAACATTTACCGGAAAATCCGTAACCAAAAGACTCTTACATGGAAAAACCGCAACCAAAAGACTCTTACTTGGAAAATCCGCAACTAACCAATAATACTACCTCCCTATGGTCCCTAATGTACCCACACAAAATTATGTAAAATACCCAAAGTCAGGTGACTCACCCAAGACCAGCGTTCTTGATAATCCTTGAATTTGATAGGCAAAAAAGCCCCCCTTGTTTAGACCAATCCGAAATTCGACCAACTGCCTTGACCAAAAGTGACCAAATTTGTGGTACACTTCACCACATTCGTATCCAGCACTTATCCACAGTAACCGGAACCTAAATGCGCGCCCCCCACTAAAGAAAAACTTGGTCTGCCGTGTGATGCCGCTTGCCCCTCTCTACTCCTACTGAATATGCCAAAGTGACCAAGCGCACAGAGAAAACGGGCGCGTGGTTACTGTTAGTTAACCGTGAGAAGAAAATGCAAAAGTGTTATATTTAGACTGGACTATTTTTTAGTCCGTCTCAAAAAAAAGCAATTTGTGTACACCTATTTTCGACTTTTGTGCGTCGATGCTAAAACCTTGGAAAACCACAATATCGCAACTTGCTCTTGGTTTCCAACACATACTGACCTTTGATCTCCTATATTCGCTCACTCGGATCGGGCGCCGATCGAACTATTTTCAAAGCTTTCCTGGGTAATGGAAGTAGCTCGAAATGAAGCACCGGATTGGTCGGTTGAAGTGTATTATTTCTAGGTTTAACGATGGAGAAATGCAAGTTGTGTACAAATCGACTACTGAAATGTCCGACGTCGCCAATAGTTAGTTCAAAAAGTCGCGTCGCTGTGATGCATCACTTCAAATCTTCGGTGAATCGCCAGGTTGACTGACGTTGAACCTCTCAGAATGAGAAAGGATGTTAAATATCCAGTGTCATACAAATCACACAATGAAATCTTTGGCCGTACTTTTCCATACCCAGTCATCCACTTCACATTGCCATGCAGACCTTCTTGCCATCGCCCGACTCGATCCAGTCGCCCACGTTGATTTCCCCATTCACTTCGTGCGTACAATACGAAAATCTTCAAGATGCACAAGTTCCATCAAACTTGAATCGTCGTACGAAAAACGTGATCGCAGCGGTGATAGTCCTTGCAATTTTTGCCTCTGTGATTGTTTTTGTGGTCGTAGTCACCACGTCGATGGATACATCGGACGCACCCATTGTACCCACACAATTGCTAACATTACCGTATGTCGCTGTTGCAAATCTCGCGCTAGTTCGTGGAAAGTCCGAGGACGATGCCAAGGACGAATGCGTTCAGCGTGGATGGATTCCAACGGGTGGGAACTGGGCACCAGCATCGGATCATGATGCAGCGTCGTTTTTATGTATGCAACAAAGTGTAAAGACTGCATTACGTCATGGCGAGGTTGGTGCCATGGATTTCAAGGACGTATCCCTTGTACGACGAGTGATTGTCATTTCGGACGCACGAGAGTGTCCGTTGCAGATGGAGACAGTCTCTAATCCACGCTCACATGTCCTTGTCTGTATCGAGTTCGTGTCGGCAAGTGCAGCCTTTCGTACGCAACAATATGTCGTTGATGTCATGACCACGACCGAGTCGTTCTATAATCACGACACGCCGGGGTGGATTACGTGGCCACGTGACCTCACGACGGCATCCGACGCTTCCAGTCTCTTTTTAGTGCTTGCTACGTCGTCCGCCCCATTGTAGGACTTGCACTACTCACGAATGCTACGACCGATACCATCTACGCTGCATGCGATCAGCTCGAACCGCAAGGAGAGTGGGAAGCACCGGCATTTGTACTGAACTCACCTGTCAGTAGTCGTACCAAGAGCTTGAGGACCCCGCTCGTCTGTGTACAGCGTCCATCGACCCACGTACGTGATCCATTTTCCGTACTGACAAACCTCGCCGTCGTTGCATCGACTGCATCGTGTCCAGAGGCGGTCAATGGCACCGAAAGTCCCAGCACTCACGTCAAACTGTGCGCCCAGTGGGGTCATGTGGATTTGGTCGACCATACAAATGATCCACGTCTCGTAACGAGCCACGCACCATCGTCCTTCATTGCAGAAGTAGCGCAGTACGAAACGACAAGCGAGGAAGCTACGGAGTTTAGCAGCTCGATGCTCCCTGGTGAGTGGACTGTCATCGGTAGTGAAGCTACCGACGATGGACGTATCTTCTTCCTGACGCGACAATTCGAGTCGTTTGTCGTCCGAAACACGACGACGAACAACACGCACAGCTCCGTACGCCGCATGGACGAGACGTCGTCGTCTGTTGAAGCAAGTGCGTCGAAAGCAGCCCACGAGCTATCGTTTCGTGTTCTCCAAGTTGCTGACATGCATCTTACTGGCGACCCCGACTTGCCTTGTTCGTCAGGTCCTGCCTCACTCCGAGAGAATCTTTTAGCGGCTGCCTCCGAGATTGCAGCACAAATGAGGAGACACACCAATTCCACGAGCGCTGCCACCGCCGGCAAAGAGAAGGATGACCCGTTGTATCATGTTTGTCGCGAAGCACTAACGGTTGCGTTTCTCGACGAATTGATGGAAATCGAGCAACCCGATTTTGTCGTCTTTACGGGCGACAATGTTCAACCAAACCTTGATCCGGCCATGCACACACTTGCCATGAATACGTTTATCGACCGTGTGGAAAACCGAGGCATTCCATGGGCTGCTGTATTGGGCAATCATGACACGGACGGCGGGCTCTCACGCGAGGAAATGGTGCGTTTTATGACACAAGGAAAGCAATTTTCGCACGTGAAGCGTGGACCACGTGACGTTGATGGTGTAGGTAACTTTGAGGTGAATGTCCTGGCGCCCATCGACGGTGCGTGGGGTCAGCAAGGCTCGACTGTCTTCCGTATGTACTTCTTGGATTCCCATGGCCTCCTTCACAAGGCAACGTACCCTTCCATTCTTGACCCTTCCGACTATGACTGGATCAAAAAGTCGCAGATTCATTTCTTCCGACAACTAGCGCAGTCTCATTTAGCTGAAGAGGCTACCAAGGACAGGAGCTCGTCACGGAATCCCAGCGTTCCAGCGATCATGTACTTTCACATTCCAGTTCCAGAGTATGCTCTGGCTTCTCCATTAAACCGCGTGGGCCAGAAAAATGAAGATGTTGCAAGTGCTGCAGTGAACACGGGCTTGTTCTCCCGCCCTCGTTGAAGTCGGGGACGTGAAAGCCACGTTCGTGGGCCACGATCATCTTAACGAGTACTGTTATTTGCGTCAAGGCGTTCAGCTTTGCTATGGTGGTGGCATTGGACTCGGTCGAGCGTACGGGCAGACGAGGTTCCAACGGCGAGCAAGAGTAGTAGAGTGGAAATTCCACGCAAACAAGACGCGCACGCTGCGAAGTTGGAAACGCTATTTCGACGTGCCCAACGATATCCAGTCCCTTGAACTTCTCTACATGGAATAGGAAACCACCCGGATGAACGTTCGCATAGGAAAAATATACGTGCCCAGTCTCCGTTGCTCCCGACTGCTGCTCACTCGTGAATCTGCTACGTAGAATGCAGCTTGACGCCACAATTGTTTTGTCGGGATAGTCGCATTTCTAGCAGCAGGTACAGCTTGAAATCGTCAAGGCTTCAATGGTCACGAGCTGAAACCATAGGAGCAAAACAGACAAAAGCGTCAGGTTCCCATACTTGATCACATCAGCAAGTACTCGTTCGCCTTCTCCAGCTCTTGCTCCTGTAAACCTTCCCCCCAACTTCCCACGTCACCACCGGTTTTATGCCGCATTTCTCAAGGTGCTCGAAACGAACGTCTTGCTTACGATACAAATGCATTTGCGACAGTCTGCCCAGTAGTTTCCATCATCATCACCACAACATTCAATACATGCCTCACCTCTCGAGGTTGCACCATCCATGTTTATGTTACAACCGCTATCTTCTTAAAAGCACAATTCAAGCATACTTGCGTGTTGATCGGACCCCATGAAAGGTAGGAGACTTTCACCGAATGCATCGTACAGAAAGGCGACGATATCGCTCAGTGCAGACGACGACAGCGATGACGATGCAGCGCGATTTGTGGGCTTCAACAAGGAAAAATAGGTCCCCGAAGCGTGCTGCAGTCACCAAGACTGTTACTATCTAGCACGTGTAGCCAGCCATGTTGAGGCAAAATACTTACCACAAGGATGCCAAGACAATTCTGTGCCTCGAGTCTTTCAACCAGATTGGGATTCGACGAGGACAAGGCTGGCTCGAGTCGTTGGTAGTATCCTTCTAAATTGGGGAAAAGTAGTGTTTCCATCACCATGGGACCCAGGAACAGCATGCCTACGAGTGAAAGTGATCATTTCAGGACGGGATCAGCAGCTCTAATGCAAGGGGAGCGTTGCCGTACCATGGAGAGCGCCGTACTGAGTTGAAAACGGGCACAAAGAATCGGTTATCGCCTTGTGATAAGTTTTGGACACACGCGCTTGAATATTGGCGTATTGTTCGCCATAGCGTTCACAGATTTGAGCCACGAGCTTGGCAGCGTATTTACGCAGAGCCCAGTGGTCATCCGCCGGGTTTTCACATAGCTGAGTGCCCAACACACACGTCAAAATAGCTGGAATCAGTTGATGTAGCTAAAAAATGAATCACACACGACAGACACCATAACAAGGTATAAATTCAAGACGTAGCAGTAGCAGCAAAGAAAGAGCAAACCCACGTACATAGAGTTCTACATGTAAATTCTGGTTCACGAGTAGACAGCGACATGCTCGCATGAGTGAAACTAACAGCGACAGATCGTGGTTACTATGCTTCACTTCTTCGTAGATAAAGCGCGAAAAGTAAGGCAAGAGCTGATGGATCCCTGGGTCTTGAGCAAGGCTCGTAAAGGCCGCACGTTGGAGCTCAAACTCGTCACTCTTGACTGCTTCCGTCACTTTGGTATAGTAAAGCTGCATCTCCTCCGTCAGTACGTGCTTGACACGAGGTTTTCTGTCCACACTGTTGACAAAAGCTTCGTCCTTGATAGATGTATGACACGTGGAATCATCTTCCACCGACTCATTCTCTGGAATGAGCGGCTGGACGCCATCGACAGCCAACCAGTGAATATTAAGCACGGGATGGAGAGGAATTTGTCCCAATGGAGCATTGAGTAGCTCGGAAAGCTCCAGTTCTTCGTCCTGTGCAAAATACAGCGACTCATCATCTTCACATGGTTTGTACTTGATGGTCCCAGGCGCCGAAAAGCCATAGAAACTCTACTCACGCCAATACGGAACGCACATGAGGGACACGAAGACCACGTTAGAGTAAGAAACGCCTTTGATACGACGTACCTCTAAATTCCGCGCTCGAAGCGCCTGATTAATATGCGTCGGGTCCAATTGCGGACGTCGCGAATGTCGCTGGAATTTAAGCGCATCTTGCACGACTTCACGCACTCGGAGCTCCACTTCTGGTAGCAGCTCACGTATACAATCTTCCCCAATGTCATCCAGACCGAGGCTTTGCGCCACCACTTGCACGGTCTCGGGGCGAAGCAGACTCATTTGATCCGGTTGTGACGTTTTACTAAGTCTGGGCTTTCTTTTATGTCGTATTTTATAGGTACGAATCGAAGTCGTTGACTTTTTATCGTCCTTTGCACTTGGAAAATCAGCGTCACTGTAGCCTGTTAGCACTTTCGTTTTTTAAGACTTTCGACTCTCACGTCTAGGCAGCGGCCGCTATGCGCTTAACTACGCATATACTATCGGATCAAAAGTTTCAGGTCAGATAGTGTAACACTGCGCTGATCCCTATTTCCCTACAGGTTATGAGCCCAAGGGAATAAGCGCGCAAGAAGTGATTTTTTTCGTTAAGTTTGTGGTTTCACGAGTATTCTCGTTACGGTCACTTTTGGAGATAGTGAATTTCCCCTCATATTCGGATGGCAAGTGGTTTTAGTTTATCGTTTGGTTTGTTTTTTAGTTTCGATTTTGTGGATTCAACATGAACGAAGATGAAGAAAAACGCAGTGGTGACTGTGAAGTGGACCCTTAAGGTTACTTTGGGCAGCCTGAAAGGAGTCCAGACACGGCTTGTGTCTGTGGAACAGGATCAAGGCCGGACGTCGGTTGTGAGAACAGCGCCCGGGACGAGGAATCACTCCCCGGTCGCTGCCCCGAACAGTGTGTTGTGGTGAAGTGCAAGTGAAAATTATGGACCAGTTTGTACCAGTGTACCATTTTTCATGGCAGATCGATCGGGTTGGCTGAAAGGACGGAGTGTTTTGGTCCAATCGTGTGCTTGGAGTGTTTTGTACGCAGATTTGGGGTAAGGCACACGGTTTACATATAGTTTACATATTGGATTTTAATTGGCTATATAATATAGTGTTCGTATTACATCGGGTTGCGTAAGTCGCCAGTGGCTCCGATCTGAGTCATTGAGAGCAGAGGGTTAACAGGGTCCCCTCACGCTTATTAAGCCCAGCCAGGACAGAGCTCCACAGGAAGCCCCACGACAGGGAACACTCGTTACGTTCACTCACCCCTCAAGTTCGGCCACGTTCAAAGGAGACGTGTTATATTGGCTGGGTTACTCATCGCGATCTGCGGTCAAGTGAAGAATTTATTATTGTCTGGATTACTCATTGCTCTGCAATCAATCCAGGATTTACTATTGGATGGATTACTCACTGCCAAGGGCAGTGTGGTGGAGCGGCTGATCAAAGTTTTTGAAGCTTGATCAGGAGTTACCACGGCGCCCGGACTGCCGTCTAACGAAGGGGTCCTCCGGTTGTCCTTGACTGCTTGTGTTTCTGCTCACCTTGTGTACCCGACGGCTTGGGCGTGGTCGCTCTCCAGGTGGTGGGGATTTAAGCACGGCAATTCCTTGATGCAAGATTGGGGAACTTGTAACGAGTTGACCTATGTGCTGATCAGGCATTATCAGGTACAATCAAGCTCGAATCAGGTGTGATAAGGCTTGATCAGCAGTGATCAGGCTTGTGCAGGCGTTAAAAGTCGTTGATCAGTTGTGATCAGAATTGATCAGGCTTGATCAGGTACTGAAAGACGTTGAACAGCTGTTATCAGACTTGATCAGGCTTGATCAGGTGCTAAAAGTAGTTGATCAGCTGTGATCAGCTGTGATCAGGCTTGATCAGATGCTCCAAGTCGCTGATCATCCGTGATCAGACTTGATCAGGCCTGATCAAGTGCTAAAAGTCGTTCAGGCACGAGTTGGCGCGAGTCGCGATCAGATGAACGCGGGTCGCGCGTTTCAGAGTGTCGATCAGGTGTTGATCGGCGAAGGGGGTACTTGATCAGGCATCGAAAGTCTTCACTGCCCGATCGCGGAGCCTCTGGAGTCTTAAACAGTTAAAGGAACACCGAAATATATGTATTCCTAGCCTAGACGTACGAGAGGGGTAATTTCACTAAATCCACCTAGAGTTCCCGTGGGGCGCTTACAGCAGCCGAACTCTATGGGCCAAACGTGAGCCAAACGTGGAAGAGATGAGAGCACTGCTCAATCACGTTCCCTAGACCAAAAACCTTTAAAAAGAAGAACGGCTGACACAGCGGGCGGAGTTGCGGCGAGTTCTCACACTCTACGCCTACCGGTGGGCCAAAAACGCACAAAGTGCTCCCGCCCGGGACGTAGAGGTATTTACTAACGAGGGAGGCGCAAAGGTGCCGTCCCTTAAACGATCTACTCGATCGTACGCAAAAGTAGAACTTTATTATCACTTAAAATACCATTTCCCTAATTTCAACCAATCAGAACCGTCCATTCCAGCGTCCTCCGTCCACCAGTCGACCTGATTCCTCCGACGTTCGTCGGTGTTCGTTGGTGTTCGTTGAGTACCTGTACGTAATCGTCCCATCTTCCCATGCCCCGTCTGTAACGGGGCTACATTCGAGTTACATGTAATGTTGGTGTACATGAGTACACCACGGTTGAGGTCAGTATTGACCGGTTTGAAAGGTTTTTAACCTTTGGTTATTTTAACCAATCAGGGCAGGGGCCCTTGGTGTAGTGGTGTGTCAGCCATCCACGTGTCAGTACACAGGTGTGTACACTACATTTTAGCTAGGTACGAATTAGGAATATTCTACTTAGTATTACATATAGTTTATATTAGTTTAAATTAATTTAGACTAATTACATATTAAATATATTCAGTTTACATTTCACTCTATTTTGCGGACGTGCGACCTCGACCGGTCGCGCGCGCAGTGAGTGTCGTAGGTAATAGGGAGCCCCCCTTTACTTACATCCCGTAAAGGGAATACAACCGTTAAGGCTAAGTCGTAAACCAACCCGGGAATCTTGGCCCCGAGTAGGAGAACTCTCCTACTAAGCCCTTTACAAGGGCGTATCGGCTAAGTAGCGGTAGCTACCGCTTTAAGGAAGAGTCTTCCTCTGTGCGCTAGCCGCACCGTTCGTATACGCACCGGCTACATCTGGTAGCACTTGTAGTCAATCCAACACCTGTGTGGGTAGACTAGGCATCCTCTGCAAAGGATGAATCGGGACGATTGGGATAGTTTGACCCTCGTCCAGCAGGAAGCCTTTAAAGGCTATTACCCTTAACGGGGGAAGAAGGCATGAAGCTCCTAGTGGAGCAGGGCCTTGAGACCGTAAAGGCAAGGGTAAATGCCCTCATCGATCATGAGGCGAGTTGTAGTGGAGGTCATTCCACGGGGGTGCGCCCTACATTATCGTTTAAGATAAAGGAGTTCACCGGAGAGAAGGGTGACAACCTTTACGTGTGGTTGCGAGAGGTCGAAACGGCCTTCGCCACAGCGAATATGACCGCTGATCACTTGCAAGTGGGACTTGCATTGACCCATATTACGGGCAAAGCCCGTACATGGGCTTTTACGTGTTCGGAGTCACTCACGGACGTGTTCCCAACATGGAAGGTCCCTAAGCAGAAGCTCATGGACATGTACGCAACGCCTGATTTGGTTTTCAAGAATCAACTGGCGTTCCTGAGGTTCCGTCAAGGCACTAAGGACTTGGAGATTTATATCCAAGAACTTAAGACCCTGTTGGCAGGGATGTACGCGAAAGCGTACTCGACGATATGTCCATTCCCGTGTTCATGGGAGGCCTGAGAGAAGGTCCAGAACGTTCGGAGCTAATTCGAAGCCGACCCCAATCCCTGGGGGATGCGTTTAAGGTGGCGTTCAACGCCGAGAGGAACTTTCGTTCCTCTAAGGTGGGTCCCGAACCCATGGACCTGAGTCAGGTGAAGCGGAGGAGAAACCTCCCGCTAAGAGTCACTCTGACTCTTTTTCACAGAGCTTCGAGGCAGAGATCTTAGCTATGTTGCAAGTGCATGGGCCGCTGAGATGCTTCCTGTGTGGAAGCACGGATCATCTGAGGAAAAGATGTCCGAAAAATCCCCAGCGAGAACACTCGCTACAAGGGACCAAGGGTGGGGAAAAAGCCCTTGTCCAAGCCGTCGGGAAACGACGGCACCCAGTAGGTGCGGGGCGCCCTACTTGGGGATCCCTCAGTGCTGTTAAGCCCCAGGGTAGGGGACGACAGCACAAAGCCCCGAGGGATGCGGTGCTTTCTAGCACCGAGTCGGTGTACCAGCCAGGTTTGCTGGTAGTCCTTGCGTACGTGAAAGGCTTTGATAAGCCTTGGAGAGTCTTGATAGACTCTGGAGCGTCTGACAATTATGTCATACGGGCTTCTGTTGAGAAGAGTCGGCTGTATGCCGAGGCCCTAGAGGCACGTTCTCATGACGTTGTCACGGTCCGTCTTGCGACGGCCGTACATGTTTCTGTACCCAAGGTCTCGATTGACCTTAAGCTGAAGTTTGCAGACTTTGACAGCTTAGAACGTTGCCTAGTCCTGGATTTGGACTCGAGGTATGACCTCATTCTGGGCATGAAGTGGCTGGAAAGTCACGAGCCATGGATAGACTGGAAGTCTACCATTGGCTCAACGCACCCGCGGTCGGGTGAAGCATTGGCAACGCCATCTTGAACGCCTCCTCCAGGGATTGGGGTCGGCATCGGAACAATTCCGAACGTGCTGGCCCTTCTCTCAGGCCTCCCATGAAGACGGGGATGGACACATCGTCCGAATACGCTTTCGCGTACATCCCTGCCAACAGGGTCTTAAGCTCCTGGATATAAATCTCCAGGTCTTTAGTGCCTTGGCGGCACCTCAGGAACGCCAGTTGATTCTGGAAAACCAAATCAGGCGTTGCGTACATGTCCATGAGCTTCTGCTTAGGGACCTTCCATGTTGGGAACACGTCCGTGAGTGACTCCGAACACGTAAAAGCCCATGTACGGGCTTTGCCCGTAATATGGGTCAATGCAAGTCCCACTTGCAAGTGATCAGCGGTCATATTCGCTGTGGCGAAGGCCGTTTCGACCTCTCGCAACCACACGTAAAGGTTGTCACCCTTCTCTCCGGTGAACTCCTTTATCTTAAACGATAATGTAGGGCGCACCCCCGTGGAATGACCTCCACTACAACTCGCCTCATGATCGATGAGGGCATTTACCCTTGCCTTTACGGTCTCAAGGCCCTGCTCCACTAGGAGCTTCATGCCTTCTTCCCCCGTTAAGGGTAATAGCCTTTAAAGGCTTCCTGCTGGACGAGGGTCAAACTATCCCAATCGTCCCGATTCATCCTTTGCAGAGGATGCCTAGTCTACCCACACAGGTGTTGGATTGACTACAAGTGCTACCAGATGTAGCCGGTGCGTATACGAACGGTGCGGCTAGCGCACAGAGGAAGACTCTTCCTTAAAGCGGTAGCTACCGCTACTTAGCCGATACGCCCTTGTAAAGGGCTTAGTAGGAGAGTTCTCCTACTCGGGGCCAAGATTCCCGGGTTGGTTTACGACTTAGCCTTAACGGTTGTATTCCCTTTACGGGATGTAAGTAAAGGGGGGGATCCCTATTACCTACGACACTCACTGCGCGCGCGACCGGTCGAGGTCGCACGTCCGCAAAATAGAGTGAAATGTAAACTGAATATATTTAATATGTAATTAGTCTAAATTAATTTAAACTAATATAAACTATATGTAATACTAAGTAGAATATTCCTAATTCGTACCTAGCTAAAATGTAGTGTACACACCTGTGTACTGACACGTGGATGGCTGACACACCACTACACCAAGGGCCCCTGCCCTGATTGGTTAAAATAACCAAAGGTTCAAAACCTTTCAAACCGGTCAATACTGACCTCAACCGTGGTGTACTCATGTACACCAACATTACATGTAACTCGAATGTAGCCCCGTTACAATTGCGATGCTTCGACAGCAGCTCGATCGTGCCAAACGTGCCGTGGTGCAACGAGATGCCGAGATCAAGCGGGCCGCCTTTAAACAGCTTATGCCATTGCGTGACTTCGTTGACACTGCATTCAACGATCCCCAGACTAAGTTGAAGACCATCGAAAACGCTGTGGCCGATAAAGAAAAAACCATGGTCGATCAAAGCACCCGGATCCGGGATCTGGAGAGCCGTCGTGACCGTGATCGCTATCTGCGATCGGTACATGAGGATACTATCGCTGATCAAGCGCAAGAGCTGGATCAGCTTCAGCAGCGCATGGCCAAGTTACAAGAGGAATACGATCAGGCTGCTTCTAGGAATCAGCGCTTGGTCGAACAGGAGTTCAAGCTCACCGCCGAGATTGATAGGCGCAAATACCAATACAATATACTCCGGAAGAAGAATAAGTCCAATCGCATACAGATGGATGAATATACCGACATCGTGGCCCAGACGCAGGAAATATATGAGCGGGTCGAGGGAGTGTCTGACCTCCAAGCTGAGCTGGGTGATCTACACGCCGCATATTCTCAGCTAGAGAAAGGGCTTTCCACCGTGCAATGCCGCTTCGATCAAGTTTCCGCAGAACGCGACACGCTACGCAGTCAACTGCAACAGGCTCAAGACGAAGTCATGCAATTGCGCTTGTTTCACTCGGATCTTCAGGCCCAGTTGGCTGGTATGTCGTTGCGGATGCAGATCACACCGGTTGCACGTACCCCTCCGGCAGGTTCTTATCAGGCCACATCGCCGGCTGGCCTTCCCAATACTTCTCCAGACGACTCAATCAGCAGCGCTGCTCCTTCGTCTAAAAGACGCATACAGCGTCCCGATATTCCTCTAGGTCAAAGCGGCCACGCCTCCTTTCCACTCTTTCGGAGGCGAAGACGGAAGACGATGATCCCCCAAGTCCTGATCAGGACGATGAATGTGGATACTCTGACCCGATCGCTTCCATTCCCTCTACTCCAACTACTCCAACACTTAGCAAGTTCGGGAGCAAAGATTTAATTGATCAAGGCTCTGACGGGTCTCTTTTTCCTCGTACGGGTGATTTCAAGACGTTGATCCCGGTGCCTGATGATGCCATATGTGGTGGAGTCAAGTTCAAAATCGAACACCGTAGTGTTGAGAACCTGACCGTCATCGTGCCCGGCCTTCCAACTTACGCGGGGGGGGGGGTACCCCGCGAACCTTCGTCTTCGATCCGATCGGATCGTCCGCTGCTGGCAGACGACCGATCATCAACACAGGCGCCGGGTCCGATTTGTTCTTCATCTCACCTTGTGTACCCGATGGATTGGGCTGGTAACACACTCGGTGGATCGGTGCTGGGAATTGACTTGTGGTCTAAATGTGGTAGACCGTGCTGGGTTAGTGTATTCTGGGCGGAACTCTTCGTACGGGTACGGGTAGACCAGTTATACTTGGAGTGAGTATACTCCAAAGGGCAGATCGCTCAACCGATCGTAGATCCCAACCAATATGAGAACAAAACTCCAATAATCCAATATGGTCCAATAATCCAATAGGGAGATCCAAATGAGAACGTGATATACTCCACGAACGATATCTCCACGTAACAATCCAAAAGACTTAATAGCACGTTCCAAACGTGCGTAACTTGAACTTGAGAAGCCGACCAAAGTGTACTCCCGTCGAGGGACTTCCGGCGGGCCAAGTGCGTCCGTAACGCGTCCCGGACGGGTATAATGATCTGGAGGGGATTATTCAACCCTCCACTCCAAACACTCTGCGGCGTGCAGAGGCGACTGATGTACGAAGCGAAAAAGCTAGCGACTTTTTGTTGAGTTTAAGTGAGGCCTAAACAGTAAAACCAAAACCAAGCAAAACTAAAACTATCCCCTATGGTCCCCAATATGTATAAACATGAAAATATGTAGGTACACGCAATTTCATGTGACTTACCAAAATCCGTGTTCTTGACACCTCTTGCACATGATAGGCTTAAAAGCTTCCTTTATTTCCACCAATCCGATCGCCGATAGGTCGATCGGTATGCTGCTGACCGGAAACGACCAAAATTCTTGGGTCCGTTTCGCCACATCCGCCCCTGAGTCGTGTCGCAGCCGCGCAACGGTAGCGGTCCGATCTCATCATATCCAGATCTTCGCAGAAGCGGCCTTCACCAATGGACGGACCTCTGAATCCACCTTCGCCAGGTACTTGCCTTGCACGACCGATCGCCTTGTGACCTCTCTTGAACTTCTTTGCTGCAGCTGCCCTGCGTTCCTCATCGCCCCATATTGGTTCGCCGACCAGATCGGCCCGATCTGACAGCTTCTCAGCACTTCAAGGTCCGACACACTGGGCAAGCATCAGATCGAGCCTTAGCTCCGGAAAACGGTCCGTGAGCTCCAGTACCAGTTAGACATCAGGGATTCTTCACTCCTGCAACTGCGGAAGGAGGTGGATACGTTGATCCCCATGTCCACGAAGTTACAGGAGGTAACCACTGAAAACGCACGTCTCCGGGCTCAGATCGTCCAACATGCAACCCAAGGTAGGTCGATCGGTCTGTTTCCATCTTGGGTCTGCTATGACCTTCCTTTGCATGTAGATCAATTGCCCGCCGATATCGCCAAAACGTTCTACGCCTTATTCACAGCTGATCGGTAGTCTCATGATCATCGCGATCAGCTCCGACTGATCTTGGACGGGCTGATCGGCGCACGGCACGATCTGTCTCGCTTGGAGGCCTATAGGTCCCACCTCCTGGAACAGCTCGCGGTGGACGACCGGCAGAGGTTGTAGGACCAGTCCGATCGGACCTTACTCCGCACCCAACGTGGTGACCTGGAGATGCAGATCAGCGAGTTACCGGTCGTGGTTCGGGAGCAGATCGGGAAGGTCGAGTCCTTCCAGGACCGATCGGACGCCTGGACCCAGGAATCAGATCGTCGCTGGGCGGCCGTAAATGGGTGCTATGAACAGCTGACTGACTTTTTGCACCGGCGTCCGGCTGCATGCTCTAGCGCCGACCGGTCTGCATCGGCCGTTCTGGACGATCTGCATCAAGACCGGACCTGACGCCACTCATTGGCCAAAAGTAAGCACCCCGAAAATTCGCAAACTTCCAAGAAGCGTAGGACGCGTCGAGGGGCTCAAGGGCGCGGGGCATAGCGCGCGACTCCGAACTGGAGGAGACGCGAGCGGGGCCCCAGAAGAAAGTCAAGACGCTGGCGCATCTTTCAAGCCCCAGATCGTAAGCAGGTGACAAGTCTATCACCCCCAAATCTCGTGCGCCCTCGCTCTCCCGCGCCGCTCGAACCAAGTGTATAGAGGTCTCCTCCGGAGAGGAATCGGGGGGCGGATCGAGCGATTCCGAGTTTTTGGTCACTGCTTTATCTAAGTCCCGGTCCGATCAACGCCGAGGTTTCGTTCCTGCGAAGCCTGCATCGGGGACTAATAAGGCGATCAGCTCCCAGAGTGATGGTGCTGCACCGACGCACGAGCCGACCGGATCGGTACCTTCGTTCCAGCCCGGCACATCTGGGCTGCGCAAGCACGCCCGATTGAAAGGGTTGTTGACCAGAGATCTGCCTCTCCCATCGCTGACTTCGGATGCCACTTCGCCATGGTCATCGTGGCAGATCGGTAGCTTGTACCAATATGCCCTGACCAAGCAGATATTAGCCCAATCTCTATCGCGCCCGGACTCCTGGCTTTTACCTCCAGCTACCAAGGCTCCTGACGCTTCTTCATGGCGGGCGGACCTGGTCACAGCACCACAAATAACCCGTATGTACCAAGATGAGCCATGGAAGGTGTTTGTCCGCCCCAATCTTGGGTCCATGTTTGCGTCGACTGCGTGGATCGACTGGTTCTTAGGTCGAGTGAAGGCCTTCAACGAAACTTACAGCCAAGCGATCTGGGAGTCTACACACTATCTAGTGCTTCCTGGTCGATCGCAACATGATCAAGGCCTGATCTCGTTCCAGAGAAACCGAAAGAGGCGCCAGAGTCGGGAAAGCGAGGCCTGGCAGACCCTATGCCAGTTCGTTCTGGGAGGGATGCTGGCCCGCGAATGCGACCTAGACATCTTCTTATATCCTGTGGTTTTCCATATGGCCAAGCGTCGGGTTGAGAAAGCCGGGGTGCTAGCTGACGACGGCGCCTGGTATCCCGGTCTTCATTGTGACGAGCCGGTCACAGACCTGAAGGACTCTTTGGCCCAGATCGATCGGAAGGAGCCCTGGCGCAATCAGTACCAGAACCAGATCGGAGACCATCCGGCGCTGACTATAGGCCGTCTGTGGGGTGGTAGTGATTCTTGATGCAGCAGTTAGCTGACCAGATAATTCTTAATACATGTCATCATTCTTTTCACATTCCTGATCATCCAATTACTTGACCAAATTCATCACTTTCTCCAAACTTGCACCAACACGTTATCATATACAGTTTCCATCCACATCGCGAAAATCATCACCACGTTCGTCATTCCACTACTCCAGTTCATCACAGTTCATCACAAATTCACAAAATTTCGACCTTACACATATTCACACCGATCGATATACTGATCGGTGCTACTGTGTGTCTTGATCTTCATCTTCATGAGTCTGCATCACTGCAAAGCGATTCCGACTGACTCTTTCTCGCTCGAAATCTCGTAGCAGTGCTCCACAATTTAGATCAAGTTCGTCGATCCAAGTTTCTTCGTCATGATTCTTCCAGCGGAGCATATATTCTCGGTGGGTGCGACCGAAACGGGTCTTCTTGACCGATCGGACATCCAGCACCTTTTACACCTCGAAATCGTCCTCTTCCAATGGCCTTTCCCAACTGTCCTCCGGTATCAGATCCTCATCGAAATCGAATCTCTCCGCTTCGTCCACCAGACAGGGCATTTTAGGCCGATCGGGGAATTCTCTGACCAGCTTCAGCTTGGACACATGCACGATCGGAAAAACTTTGTAATCCGTGCCGATCGTGATCAGACTGGCAGCATGCTCACCGATTAGCTCTTCTACACGGAAAGGGCCGTGCCACATATGTGACAACTTCTTCGCATAGCCTTCCTTGACCCGATAGAGGTATAACCATAGCTCTCCACTGGTTCAATACCATGAGGTCGGACCTGATCGTTATTCCGGTCTGCTCTATCTTGTGTGGCCTGACGCAACTTTTCATTGACGACTTCTTTCGCATGCTGGTAATGCTTCTGGACCTGCATGCGCCAACGACGGGAATCGCGATCGCGGGTCCGAGTGCAGCCGATCGGTATCGCCGCTTCAAGTGTCGATCGAGGGTCCCATCCATACGCCAGATAAAAAGTAGTTTCTCCTAGGACCCGATAGGTTGAAGACTTGAGTGCGAATACCAATCTCTATGCATACTCGTCCCAGTCACGTTGGTCCGGATCGGCCACATACATCTTAATCGCTCTTGTGATTGTCTGCACCATGCGTTCAGCCGATCCGTTCGCTTGCGGGCGATATGCCATCGTCGCGCTCTGCTGCTGGCCTAGCATGTTATTGAACGATCGGAACAGTCAGCCATAAAACCGGGTTCCCGATCGTGTCTGATAACCTCGCTGGCGCCGAACCTTCTGAACACGCATTCCTCGTAGCTCTGGGCGATCTTCTCCGCAGATCGGGATGCACTAGCCTTTGCGATCACCAGACCAGTGAACAGGTCGATCCAGATCAGCTGTTCAGTGTTGCCGCGCGTCGATCTGGGCAGCGCCGGTATGTGGTCCATTGCTATCACCTGGAAAGGGTAAGTAGCCTCGATATTACCGCGCGATAGCCCCTTGATTATCGGTCTGCCGTTTCCGGTCTCGCAATCTGTGCAACAGCCCACATATTTCTGCACGCTCCGAAAAAGTCCTCTCCAGTGAAAGTGGGCCCTGTTCTTGTGATATGTCCTGCCTACGCCCTGATGTACCCCTCCTAGACTCACATGGTAGTGATGAAGGAAATCCGGCTGTAGCAATTCAGGGATCACCAGTTTCGCCAGTCGATCTCGATCGGCACTGTCTTGGTAAGCATCACGGCAGTAATATAGCAATCCATTGTCATCCACATCGTAACTGTCCGCGACCTTGGTAAATTCTTTCGCTTGATCATTCGTTAACTTGGACAGTTCACCGCGCAGATAGGCTTTCAGGTTGATGATTCACTCTTTTTCATCCTGTGCCTTGAGGATCCATTCCGCCCTTAGCTGCTGTACAACATACTCGCCCATCCTTTCCTTTGGGAACGATCGGAGAGACTTCTGCGTTTGCGATCTAGTAGCCGCCATCACATGTACCTGATCGGGTCTGTCCTTGGGCTTGATCAACTCCGGGAGCCTGTTTATGCCCATAATTTTATGTAGAACGGCCTCCTCGGTGATCGTCACCCCGATCTGATCCCGCATGGCTTGGGTCGCGAGGTGGTCGGCGCTTCTGTTTCAATCCCGTTTCACGTGCAATAGCTCGTGGTTGGGATAGTCTTTCAGCGCCTTCATCACCCGATCATTCAACAACTTCAGCCGTGGTGCCTTACAGTCGATCTCCCCGGTGATATGCCTTATCACTAGGTTGGAGTCACCCCATATGATGATCCGACCTTTCTTCTGTGATGACAACAGATCGAGACATAGAAGGAGCCCCCGATATTCCTCCTCGTTGACCGTTATGTCAGGCGTGAAATAGGCGGCGGCTGCTACCATGGGATAACATCATGATACGTCACTAGCATCATACATGACGGGTGGAAGACCATTGTGGTAACTTCCACAGTATGGCACTATAGGAGCCGACCTTCGTCATCACGCTAGCCGATCCATCGAAAGTCAAGACCAGGAGTTCCTCATCCCGATCGACGATCGGCGGCGGCCGTGAGATTGATTGTCGGGGTTGCTTCCTTGGGGCAATCGCCATCAGAGATTCATCCACTTCAGACCGAGGGGTGATACTGGCAGCCAATGTGCACAATATCTCTTCGTCTCCCTTGGTGCACTTGACGACCTCGAGGGACCACTGTGACAATCTCGCTGACCATCTGCCGAGCCGACCGTCCATCGCATTGGCTGATAACAGCCAGTCCAATGTCGACTTTCTTGATAAAACCTTTACAGGTCGGCCGACCAACACGTTATAGCACACATCCAAAATCCGTAGTAAGCCCAGAACTTCCTTTTCGACAATTCCATAGTTGACCTCGTTCGGCTTCAACGTCCGGCTCGTAAAAGTGAACTGGTGGTACATTCCATCATGTTCTTGCGCTAGAGTGGCAGAAATGGCCCACTTACTAGCATACACAATGACGATCGGCATTTTTTCCGGATCGAAGTGTCTGAGAATCGGTGCCGTCGCCATCTTGGCCTTTAGCATACCGAAAGCAACCTTTGCACGCCTCATGTGATCCTCTGCCTCCACTTGCGGACAATCTGCGGTCAGATCAGAGTCGCTGCCCTACCGTAAAGTTCCCGATATTCTTCGCGCAACATATGGTAGTCGACTTCCCGGAGATCGTACAGCACGGCCGCGTAAATCGCAAAGTCTTCAATGAAGCGGCTGTAGTAATATAGGCTTCCCAAAAGGAATGCATTGCCTTCAGAGATCTGGGAAACGGGAGGTTGCTCAGTGACTCCAGATCCTTAGGATTAGCCTCCAGCCCACTGATTGACACCATATGACCCAAATAGGCGACCTTGGACATGCCCCAAAACTCTTCACAGCACTGATTGACAGGTTCCAGCGATCGCATGTCTACAACAACCGTTCGACCTTCTCGCACAGATCGCTCCATGATGAAGCAGAGATCAGAATGTCGTCGATATACGATCGCCTCCCCAGAACGGACTGTCTCCTTTCCCGATCGGGTTCACCCTCTGTAAATACATCATGGTTTTCGGTGGGGTCCCGATCGGTACTGATCTTGAAGTGTCCATGAAATGCGTTGTCGATCAGCCTCTGGTAGATCTGGGGCGTGATCTTCAAACCGAACGGCATACGGTTTCACTCGAACAGACCGAACGGCGTAACAAATGCGGAGATCTCGCGAGCCCGATCGGTCATCGAAACCACCCAAAATCCACTTGCCATATCCAGTGAGCAATACCATAGGGTCTTGTCGAGATCTTCTAACAGATCGCTGACCAGCGGCATCAGGTACACCATAAGCTTGGTCAACCGATTTTTTACCAACCGATAATCGATACACAACCTGATGCCGTCGCCTTTCTTCTTGATCACAATCACGATCGGTGGGGCCCACGGCGAGGTCGACGGCGAGGTCGACGGATTAATGATCTTGGTAGACAACATTCCTTTAATAAGATCGGACAGTTTTTCGCGGTACTGTGGCGCTACACGTCGGCATCGCTGGGCGATCGGCTTGGCATCACCAACATGGATGTCACAGATTGCTCCGCGAGCAGCAGGGGGTAAGACATTGCCTTTCCCGATCAGCAGATGCTTCTTCTTCCAGATGATCTTCTTAAGCTGATAGATCTGGTCGGGATTGTTGACATCCCGATCACCCACTTGTAGATCGTCCAAGGTGATTTCGGGCAGATCGGCAGATACTTCAGGGAGGACTGCCATCTGTCTCTCCAGCTCCTGAATGTACTGATCCCCGCCATCATGTATACAAACTTGATCGTCTTAAGGGGCGGGGAAATATCACCCAAACCGTCCTGATCGGTTGCACACTGCTGTTCCCGATCGGCGGGCTGCTCTTCAACGACATCCATCTGCTTAGGCGCGCCATCTTAGTCCGCCCCAGCGATCCCATGTTCCCCCTTTTCTATTTCCGGCTCCGCTGTCGCCTGTTCTTGTGACGCCACGATGCTGACTAACCTTGACTCATCTGCTTGAAGGTCCACCGTGTCCGGCGACTGCGGTGCCTTTCTTCGAATTAACATCTTCTTTGGGGTCACATATCTGGGTCGTTCCACCATAGGTGAGGTATCTTCTTCCACCGATCCATCATCGCTGATCAGATCGGTGGTCGATTGGTATGCCAAGTTCTGCCACTTAATATACCGTCTAGATCCGATAGAGACAAACCCCGCCTTTCTTGGCACCTTCCCTTCCGCCAGCCTCATGCCAACAATAGTATTGTTGTCGAGCGTAAGCGGTTTGTCACCGATATTGGTGACTCGGACAAAATCAAATCGGCCGGCGCTCTTCACAAAGGTCGGCACCCACCGATCGCCCCTGGTCACCCATAACCTCCTTGATCGAAAACCTTTATCGACCGGGGTATCAGCGGATTGGCCGACTGGAATGGTGACATCTTGTCCCACCTGACCAGATCGGTGTGCGATCCGTATAGGGGCCGCCGACCAGCTAACTGGATCTGGACCTCATCCGGGAGTGTAAGCACTCCATGATACAGATCTAGGCGAATACCCGCCGGCACCATGAAATCCATGCCTAACAGGGTATCCTGACCGGCCATCTTGCCAACCCAAGTGCTGAAGAAGTAGACCAACGAAACCGATAGGGTGATCTTCGCGCGAGTCCTTCCTTCGGTCATGTAAGAGTTTTCACCAACTCCAACGCATTATTGTCTCTGGGTGTCGTCTATACGACATCCGACCTTACGAGCAAAGGCGGAGTCGATAATCGAGACTTCGTCCCCAGAGTCGAATAACATCGGCGCCTTCTGGTTGTTAATCTTACCGCAGGCTTTCGCCTGCTTAAACCATTTTTCGGTCGCATGATACTTCCAGTATTCGCGAGACTCCACAGGCAGCAGATCCAGCTGCATGACCACCTTCGATCGGGAATATTCATCGGTCGTGAGATTGTAGATCGGATGATCCCGATCGACGCAATTGAGAATAGAACATGTACTGTCGGTTTTATTCTCCTTGCCGACATATGCATAGATGCCAAACGTAGATCGCTCGGCTCGATCCAGATTCCAACCTGGCGAGCGTTCTAGTTTAACATCTTCTCCACGTCCGGTGGAAGCATCCCCGCGTGCTTACCCGGCACATACCACTTGCGCATCAGATTGAAAAACTCTTCAATCTTGCACTGGCCGGCCTCGTGGATCTCTCCACATGATTTGCACACGAAGAGGCAGTGATCGGTGGGGTGGCCGCGTCTTTCGCACTTCTTGCAAGTTAACTTCTTCTAGCAGTCCCCACCGTCATGCTTGCTTGACCCACAGTGAGAACACTTCTTGCGAGGTCGGTCCGGATCGGAATTGTTCCCACTAGTTCCCTTCCGATTTGCCTGGTTAGGCGTCGATCTGGTTCTTGGGGCAGGTTCCGTGATGAAAACGTGGCGACACTGGTCCTCATCCGACTCCCGACTGGACAGACCGCTACTTTCCTCTTCCGACCCAGTGCTGTCTTCAGTCACAATCGCCTTGACAGAACGGGCCGATCTGGTTAAGGGCCTCTTCACAGGGTCGTTCTGGGTCTTCGATCTGTAGCGACCCGATCCAACGGCGACCTTCGCCCTCATACTGCGCGAGTGCTGCAGCGTCCGAAACGTCTCCTCCACTTCCGTCACATCCTCCAGGCGCAGCAGAGTGAGCAGATCTGCCAGCACTTGGTCATCCAGGGTACTGATATAGTGACCCACGTGCTCCATAGCGGCACCGGTCGGCGGGTTGCCTTCCTTGATCACTATTCCGGCGCGAATTGCAGCCACGTTCAGGCGGTACAAATACTCGATCGGCGTCTCGTCGCCCCGCTTCTGCATATGGTGGTACTTGCGGGCGGTAGAAAATCCGGAGTTATAGTACTGCCCCTCAAATTCTGAACATAGCAGATCCCAATCAGATCGGACATCCAGACCCAGCTGTTGGATCCAGTTCGCAGCCGGTCCTTTTAGCAGATCCCTGAAGATCAGACACCGTTCCTTTTTTGGTGTCTGATCCCGTAAGAAAGCAGACTTGACCCGACCAAACCACGACCTGGCTTGCTCTTCGTCGGCGTCCTTGCCAGTAAAGTCCTTGAGATCCGTAGTCGCGTCCATACGAATACGTGGGATCGCGGCAGATCCAAGATCAAATGCGGTAGTAGAGGCTAGGTTATTTTTTTTTTACGCGTTCTGCCCGCCCCTGCACCGTCTGACCCATAGTGGCCATCCGGATCGCCGACCGACTCCATGTCGTATCGCTATTCTTGCTTGATCGGCGCGGTCGGGCTGCTGCGGCTTGCGTCTTCCCTTGCCAATTGGTTTACCACCTCTGATAGCCTTATCCGCTGATGCCACTGAATCCATATCAACATCCCGGCAAGTATTGACATTTTTCCGGGCAGATCGGTCCTGGGCATGCGGGCGCGGAGGAGATCGGCATCGATCTCCCAAGAAACACTCCATCATCGCTTCAAACATGGCTTGGACGTTGGCCTGGGTCATGGGCATCGTATTGGTGTCCTCCTTCGGAGGTACTGAAGCCTGTGGGGGCTCCTGGGGCCCCGACTGGCATGCAGCCCCTTGCTACCGCATGTCCTTTTTATGCTCCCATGGGGTCTGGTCCGGCCCCATGGTCATCCGCTCGACACCGACCTCCAACTCCGATGAGTTATTAGAGGCAGGTGGAGACTGATACAACGACTTATCGTCGGAGCACACATCGTAGTATACTGCCGTAGTCTCAGCGACCTTCAATGCCGCGGTGGAAGTTGGGCGGAAGACCGCCCCCACCAACGGCACCAAATTGTCATGGAGGGTCGACATCGACATCTCCAGCCTCCAAGTATCCAGATCGAAGAGTTTCTGCACGTTGGCGAGGTTTCGCACTTTCATGCCGACCTCGGCCAACATCGTCAGCAGGTTCTTCACCAATAGCAACGGCCGATCGCTTTGTATCGGCTCGGTGGTGGGTCCGAGAAGGCGATCGGGGATCTGGGGGTCTATAATCCGCATGACCTGGTCTTCGCGAATAAAACGCTTCAACTCGTGGATGTAGTACATCCTGGTCAGATCTTCTTCTTTGATGACCCCATCCCCGACCTGCGACTTTTCTTCCAAGTCGTCTTCCTCGGACGGCATTCTGAGCCTCTGCTTGGGAATCTTGAGAGGGTGGACTGGATCGTCCCGATCAGCCTCCAAGTCTTTTTCAATTTTATTTTCTTTCCGTCAAAATATTCATTCAAATGCATTAGATCAGGACAAAAGTCCTGATCCTTTCCGGAACTATAGCAAGACCTGCTATAGTCCCGATCGGCTCCGGTAGGAGCCTTTTGGGGAGGAAAAAATTATTAATCCCGATCTGGTCCTCCACCGGCCAGATCGGACATCGCCATCTTTATCGACATCGAGAACATAAGGCAATAGCCGTTACTTATGTCCTCTCCAGAACGACTCCACATTCAATTCATTGTAATCAATTGTTTGCTGAATATCGCTGTGGTGATATCCACGATCACCATGTGATCCGGGAACGCGCACCATTGTGGTGTAGTCAAGTTCAAAATCGAACACCGTAGTGTTGAGAACCTGACCGTCATCGTGCCCGGCCTTCCAACTTACGCGGGGGGGGGGTACCCCGCGAACCTTCGTCTTCGATCCGATCGGATCGTCCGCTGCTGGCAGACGACCGATCATCAACACAGGACGCCGGGTCCGATTTGTTCTTCATCTCACCTTGTGTACCCGATGGATTGGGCTGGTAACACACTCGGTGGATCGGTGCTGGGAATTGACTTGTGGTCTAAATGTGGTAGACCGTGCTGGGTTAGTGTATTCTGGGCGGAACTCTTCGTACGGGTACGGGTAGACCAGTTATACTTGGAGTGAGTATACTCCAAAGGGCAGATCGCTCAACCGATCGTAGATCCCAACCAATATGAGAACAAAACTCCAATAATCCAATATGGTCTAATAATCCAATAGGGAGATCCAAATGATAACGTGATATACTCCACGAACGATATATACACGTAACAATCCAAAAGACTTAATAGCACGTTCCAAACGTGCGTAACTTGAACTTGAGAATCCGACCAAATTGTACTCCCGTAGAGGGACTTCCGGCGGGCCAAGTGCGTTCGAAACGCGTTCCGGACGGGTATAATGATCTGGAGGGGATTATTCGACCCTCCGCTCCCAAACACTCTGCGGCGTGCAGAGGCGACTGATGTACGAAGCGAAAAAGCTAGAGACTTCTTGTTGAGTTTAAATGAGGCCTAAACGGTAAAACCAAAACCAAGCAAAACCAAAACTATCCCCTATGGTCCCCAATATGTATAAACATGAAAATATGTAGGTACACGCAATTTCATGTGACTTACCAAAATCCGTGTTCTTGACACCTCTTGCACATGATAGGCTTAAAAGCTTCCTGGATTTCCACCAATCCGATCGCCGATAGGTCGATCGGTATGCTGCTGACCGGAAACGACCAAAATTCTTGGGTCCGCTTCGCCACACATATATCCTTGACTATTTGACACGCTCCGTGAAATGGTTATTTCCAACTCCCACGGACGCCCCTTCGACTGATCAGTGGTGTAATCACCTGATCACCCAGTCGGAGGTAGAGCTGCTGTACTCTTGACGCCCCTGGGAGTCCTTCAAACACATGCTGCCACTCGTCTCTTTCCGCTCAGTCGGCTGGTTTGCTGACTATGAAGCGAGGTACCAGGTGTTCTTGGATAATCACGCGCAAGCGATCTAGGACACCTCCCGATAGATCGAAATCTCAAGGAGCGCGACGCCTTCTTTTGTGAGTACTACGAAGGTCGACGTCAGCGTAGGAGTCGCGCCGGGGCATTGTGGAAGAAGATCGTGGAGATCGTCTTGCAGTGCATGATCGACGGGGTGTGCGATCTCGACATTTTCTTTGACCCGGCGATATCGCACTGCGCCCGGAATCGCCCCCTGAAATATAGTGCAGCTGATGGTGGATCATGGAACCCAGGGTACCTATCACATCCACCATCTCGGACCTTACAGGATGCGCTGCGAGAAGTCGACGCCGAACCTTGGCGGATCCAGTATCGTGGTTCTCTTGAGGATCATCCTGGCCGTCACATCCCTCGTCTTTTCCGAAAGTTCTATGGACAAGGCTAGCTTGTTGATCACTTCTTCTTTAATAATTAAACATTCTTGATCATACCATTCTCAACTGTTGCTTCGACACTTTTTCATGTATAACATAAATCGATCTTCCATCGGCTCATCTGACGTTGCTCCATCATCATATCTCGCAATATCAACCGTAAATTCACCACTTCAAGTCAATCGTGACTTCTCCATTAATCGTGAGTTTCGTCAATAGATATTCTTCGATCAAGGGTTCGTCAATCATAATTTCATAGTCAGTTCGTCGATCATGCGTTAGTTGGACTCTTCGTCCACCTGCATCACGTCAAACCGATGTCTGTTGATCGTTTTCCTTTCGAAGTCCTTGATCATATATGCCTCGTCTACCCATGACGGCTCGTCATAACCCTCCAGTAGACTTGATATTCGCGTAACGTCCTGCCATACGTAGTCTTTCGACCAGATCGGACATCGGTGATGCGATCAACTTCAAATTCTTCTGGCTCTAGGGTCCTTTCCCATCTGTCTTCGGGTAGTAAAGCTTCATCGAAATCAAAACGGTCTTCTACCCCAGCTGCTAGCACAGTAGTGGGTCGATCTGGAAATTCCTCGACCAATTTCAACTTGGATAGGTGTACCACGGGGAATATGCGATAATCGGTGCCAGCCTTAATCAGTCTTGCAGCACGATCACCGATACCTCATCGACTATGAAAGGTCCATGCCACATATGCGCCAGTTTCTTTGCTAACCCTTCTTTCACCCGATCGAGGTATAACCAAACCCTCGATCCAGCTTCGATCTTGTGCGGTGTCACTTGATCATTATGCTTTTCAGCTCGATCAGCCACAGCTTAGTGCAATCGAGTGCTCACTTGATCACGGGCGTAACGGTAGCCTTTCTGCAGCATATATCTCCACCGACTAGCATTACAATCTTTACGCGGAATTCCACCAAGTTGCAATGTTGATTCCAACGATGATCGCGTATCCCACCCATACGCAAAGTAAAACGGTGTTTCTCCACGGATACGATCAGGGGTTGAATTTAGCGCAAATACCAGTCGCTCTGAATACGAGCCAATCCTTCTGACCGACGTCTGATACATACATCTTGATCGCCCTGGTTGAATGTTTGCACCGTTCTTTCGGCCTTGCCGTTCGCCTGTGGACGGTACGCCATAGTCGCACTCTGTCGTTGTCCCACGATCTTGTTGAACGCACGAAATACTTCGGGTATAAAACCGGTTTCTCGATCTGGCCTAATCACCTCACTAGCTCCAAATCGACGAAAGACACACCCTTCGTAGTTCTCGGCGACTTTCTGTGCTATACGAGATGATCCAGCTTTTTCGTTCACCATACCCGTAAACAGATCAGTTCAGAGATATTGAGAACCTCCCCATTTAATTGGGTAAGTGTAAGCCATGTCAAGCGCAAGCTGTAAGGACCTCTTCATTACACTTGGACCTCGACTCTACCCGGCCTTGGATTCTTGTCCACTGCGGGACTCGAACCCGTGACCTCCCGGTCCCGTGGTGGGGCCTTAACCACTGCACCACAGGATCGGTGACAGATCAGTCCAGATCAGCAGTTATGTATGTCCATCTTTTGAACGAGGTAACGACGAGATATGATCCATAGCTATCACTTTAAATGGGTACGTAGCTTCAATATTTCCCTGAGACATACCCTTGATCGTACGCTGACCTTTCCCCGTCTCACAATCTACGGATTGCCCGACAAATCGTTGCACGCTGCGAAATCGACCACGCCAATGAAAATGTCGTCTGATCCGCTAATATTTACGCCCTATACCCTGATGTCCTCCTTCCAAACTCACATGATAATGGTGGAGGACATCCGCATGTAGGGTATCGGGTAAAACCAGCTTGATCGAAGAGTGTCGATCATATTGATCATCTTGATCACCGCTTGTCTTTCCTTTAGTCATACTTCCACAGTAGATCAACAGCCCCTGATCATCAAAATCATAGTTGTCGGGGATTTTCGCGCAATCTTTCACATCGTCTATGCTCAATTGTGAAACGTTATCATGCAACTAACATCGCAAATCACAAATTCACTTCTCTTCGTCTTGCTCTTTTTTAACACGTTCCGCCCTTATCGCTTCTATGAATACTTCGGGCCATTTTGACGGTCGCGTTTGACGAAGGTTACGTGATCGCGTCGTCACCAGCACTTGCGGGACAGTGGGATCTTCCTTCCAAGTGATCACTTCAGACAATCTGTTGAGATCAACCAGCTCTTCCAGCTGGTGTTCATCAACAATCTCACATCGGGTTCCATCCCGCATGGCCGTAGTGGTGATGTGATCGGCACTCTTGTTCCACTCCCTTTAGCGTGCAGCAGATCGTGATCAGTCCATTCGCGAAGGAGTTTCAACGAACGCTGCTGCAATACTTGCAATCGAAGTGCCTTGCACTCTATTTCGCCACGCAATTTCCTGATCACCAAATTCGAGTTTCCACACACGATCACCCTTCCTTTGGGATATTGCGACAGTAGATCCAAACTTAGAAGCAATCCATGATACTCCGCTTCATTCACCGTGATGTTAGTTGCATGATCAGCAACCGCGATCATGATCTTCCACTCCGGCAATTTCCACACAATAGGACCAAACGCACCAACACATCTCTTAACACTAGCAGATCCATCGAAACTGATCACGTACAGATCTTCTCTTTTCTTAACCATGGGAGGTGGTACTTCAATCATCTGCCGAGTTTGCTTTTTCGGTGCGATCGCGATCAGGGCTTCATCAATTTGGGTGCGAGGGGTGATACTTGCGGCTAACGCCCCTAGTACCTCCTCTTCTCCATGCACACATTTCTTGATCTCCAAGTCCCATAGATCGCAGCCCATTTTCCCAATCGTACGTCTAGCCCGTTGGATGTCAATAACCACTTCAACGTGGATCGACGTAACAGTACAGTGATCGCCTTTCCGACCAGCATCGTAAAATAGACGTCCAGAATTCGCAGAAGAGCCAAAACTTCCTTTTGGACGGGGCTGTTATTCAGCTCACCGCTCTTCAGTGTCCGGCTCGCAAATGCGACGAGGCAATATACTTGGTCATGAACTTACACTAGCGCGGCAGACACTGCCCACTTGCTAGCATAAACCACGATCACCGCTGTCTTGGCTTGATCAAAATGGCGTAGGTTTGGGGTTGACACGATCTTCGCCTTCAGCATACTGAATGACACTTGCGCCCTGATCAATCGATCATCTTCGCGATCCGGACTCTCATTGATCGGTGATAGACCCTTTAATGCTTGAAAGTCCGTTTCTCGTAACTCGTAGAGTACTGCAGCATAGATCGCGAAGTATTCAATAAATCGACGGTAGTAATCCAGACTTCCCAAAAACGATTGCATAGCACGCAAAGTACCAGGAAAAGGCAAATCGATCAGATCATCCAAATTCTTCGGATTTGTTTCCAAACCATGTCTAGAGACGTGATGTCCTAAATAAGGAACTTCGCTTCGCCCCCAGTACGATTTAGCCACGCTGATCGACAAGTTCCACTGATCGCACTCTTCCAATAGATTTCGCACTTTATCACACAAGGTCGTCCATGTAGGCGCAGGGATCAGAATATAATCGATATATGATCGTCGTTGCAACACAGACGGTCCTTGCGCTTGATCACGCGCTCCCGCAGTAAATACATCAGTTGACTCATCAGCACCGCCATTAACCTTGAGATACGCATACATTGCATTATCGATCAACCGCTGGTAGATCTGCGGAGCATTCTTTAGGCCGAAGGGCATCCGATTCCATTGAAACAATCCAAACGGGGTAACAAAAACCGAAATCTGACGTGCTATATCGGTCATAGACACGACCCAAGAACCAATTTCCATATCCAAAGAGCAGAAACACAACGCTTTATCAAAATCTTCGAGCAGACCAGAGATCAGAGGCATTGGGTACACCATCAAACGCGTGAGTTGATTCACCGCGCGATAGTCGATACATAATCGAATATCAACCCCATTATTCTTCACGATGATCACTATAGGTGATGGCCAGGGTGATGTAGATGGCTGGATGATCTTCGTTGCCAATTAACCCTTGATCAAGGCTGATAACTTCTCGCGAAATTGTGGAGGAACCTTCTGACACTTTTGAGCGATCGGGCGTGCATTGCCTACGTCAATATCACAAACAACTCCACGTGGAGCAGGAGGTAGCGCGTTTCCTTTCCCGTTCAACAGATATTTCTTCGCCCAAATTATATCACGAAGCTGGTCAATTTCCTCTGCCGTGTTAATCAATGGATTACCAACTTGCAGATCATCCTTGATCACTTCTTCGGTACTTGCGGACACCTCAGGCAGCGTGGAAAATTGTTTCTCCAACTATTCCACGAACAAATCTCCACCCTCATGGTAGCACACTTGATCATCGGTAGGAATCACACCAAATTCACTGTGATCGAATGAGACGGGGTGCTCACGCATATCTTGATCAGGCTCATCTCTTGCAACAGATCGTTCAACTTCGTGATCAAGGGTCGTACCATTACACGCGGCTCCTGATCGTACTTCTCTTACACTTCTTGAACCTTCTGCGATCTTCCGGTTAGTAATGCCACAGATGCCGTGATCGAGTTCGTAGGTCGTACCAAAATCCCTTGAGGAATAGGATACTCCTTTTTCTCAACCAAGGGACCTTGATCGACACTTTCTTGATCGTCATGCACAGAACCGGTAGAAGCTTGATACGCGAGATTCTGCCACTCCTTATAACGATTAGACCCCACCGAAATAAATTCAGGGCGACGGGGCACGTCGTCTTTTTTCATCCAGATACCTAAAAGCGTATCGTCTTGTAGGATGATCGGATGATCAGCAACGTTCGTAATGCGCAAATACCGTTGTTTACCCACGCACCTAGTCACAGTGGGGACCCATTTTTCCGCGAGTAATCCATAATTTCCGAGGTCGTTGATCACGAATCCAAACCTCAGCAGATCGACCTACTGGGATCTGCTCATACCGATCAAGTTTCATAAAGTTTCCACTTGATCCACACAACTGCCGACGCCCTTCCAATGGGATGATCAATTCTTCAGGAAAACTTAGTGCGCCGTGGGCGACGTCCAATCTAACACCAGCTGGGATCATAAAATCCATTCCCAATATAACATCTTGACCAACGAGTTTTCCCACCCATTCATGGAAGTAATAAACCAAAAAGCCCACTAACGTCACCGTGATCCTAGTACGACCTTCTGTGAGGTATGCACTCTCTTCGATACCAACACAAATTCTTGTGTTTGGCTCGTGTCAATCTGACAACCCACCTTACGAGCAAAGGTTGAGTTGATGATCGACACTTCGGCACCAGAATCAAATAACAACGTGGCACGCTCGTTATTGATTTTGCCGCTCGCCTTTGCTTGTTTAAACCATTTCTTGGGAGAGTGGTACTTCCAATATCCACGTGATTCACCCGGAATCAAATCAACTTCCATGATCACCGGGGACCGAGAAAACTCATCAATACGGAAATTATCCACACGTGGTAAATCAGGCTGATCACATTTTTCATTATCCTTTTCTTCTGCTCGATCAGCCCTCTTCTTATCCACATATGCAAAAATACACAAACTAGAACGCTCGTCTCGTATCAGATTCAAACCTGGCGAGCGCCCTAGTTTAACATGTCTTCGGCTTCCTTGGGCAACATTCCGGCATGCTTGGTAGGGTTGTACCACTGGCAAATATGATTGTAGAATTCCTCCATAGGGCACTTTACAGCGTCATAAATTTCGCCGCACGCTCGGCAGACATACAAACAGTGATAAGTCGGGTGGCCGTTCTTGCCACACTTCATACAGTTCAGGCGCTTCCAACAACGTAAATTGTCATGCTTGATCGATCCACTATGAGTACACTTCTTCGTCGCGCCTTGATCAGCTGCACTTGGTTCACTTCGTTTGCCAGATCGAGACTCACTAGGTTGATCGTGCGTCACTGGTTGATCGCTCATAGCAGCAATCATGTAACGACGCTTATCACCATCACTTCCACTGTCATCTGAGCTTTATTCCTCACTTCCAGACATCATCTTGATCGCGCGTACTGCTTTAGGCTTCCGCACTGGGGCAGGTGATCGATCATCGCCAAATTTCTGACAGAATCGGCTATTGCCTACCGCCGCCTGAACTGGCACGACTTATTGCGCGCATAAGCTCGCAGCGTCTATTCCAAATCCGTAGCATTATCAAAACGCAGAAGTGCCAGTTGATCAGCGAATTCGCGATTAGTCATCGTGTCGAGAAAATGTTGCACGTGTTCAGGAAAGAGCGTAGACGGACCTTCCTTGATCGACAACTTGACCCGAATTCCTGCCACATTCAACCGGTTAAGATACTCAATAGGAGTTTCACAAGATCGCTGCTTTGTGTAGTAATATTGGCGAGATGCCGATTGACCACTTCCACAGTAATGAGTTTCAAACCATCGACGAGACTTTTCCAGCTTCCACGAGTCGATCTGCTCAGCTGGCGATTCCAATTGCGCGCCGTTCCTTTTAGCAGATCACCCATGATCCAACACTTCTCATGATCAGAGGCTTGATCACGCATAAATGCTGATTTAAGACGACTGATCCAATTTCGCGCTTGATCTGCATCCGCTTCTTTCCCCGAAAATTCCTTCGGATCACTGATCGCAGACATCCTGATTCTGGGAATCGGCTGTTGATCAGGCACTCCAGTGTACGCTGGCGCAACCGTGGCTGGTCGAGGCGGAGTGATCGGCTCATCTGGGTCGAGATATTCACGCTGGGATTGTTGATCATGGAACGAGTATACAGACTCCATGTCGGCATCTTTAACCGTTCCCGTCTCTTCTGGCTTTGGCTGGTGATAACGGAGCGAATACACGGACTCCATATCAACATCCTTAACCGTCGCAGCTCTTCCTGGCTTTGGCTGGTGACTTTTCGTGCGTACCACTTCAGGTGTCGCCTTGCCTCTTTCCTCAGACAAAAACCGCCCCATAGACTTATTAAAAAACGCTTGCAGCCGTGGTTCCTGCGATGATTGATCATCTTTTGCCTTGGCTGATCGAGGATCCTTCTTCAATACTGAGAACTTGGCTTCATCTTCTGGCAGATCGTCATCCGGGTAATCTTGGGCTCTACACTTCCAGCACTGCTCTACTCCACTTCAGACATATCGCCCTCGGCAGGATCAGATTTGTAACAGGATGATCCCGTGTGTTTCTGCTACGTTGATCGACGGACCCGCTTCAATTTTTAGCGGAGAGCGAGGGGGTTCCACGCCCTAATCTTGACCCCTAATGAAGCTTGGAATATTAACTTAAAACTTAAATGTTGCGCTTGATCCTAGCTAACCTGTTTCAAAAACTCTTGTTTTTTGCGAATAATTTTTTTCGTATCTCAGCTTCGCCAAGATAATGGACTTGGGAGCTTGTTCATGAAACTTCGGAGTTTCTGTTACGTTAGCACATTCCACTTCCACGTTCCTACAAGTAACCACTTCTAACCTTGCCCCGCTTGCGCAAACGTACTATGTCTTACCTGCACTTGTGCTACAGTTAGAATTCTGAAGTAAGTAAGTATGTGATAATTAAGTAAAAACCTAATCTAACAAAATGTACATATAAATTTGGGTAACCCCCATAAAATTGTGTAATTGCCCAAAACCTAATAGATATACCCACTATAGGCACCAACAGATCAAACAGCCGCTGGGTGGCGGTCGCAACATCGTTAGGGTCCAGATCGAGCACTTCTTCAGCATCGTATGCGCCTGTCGTCATACCAAATTGCTTGATCAGGCGCGTTAGCCCTAACACCAGCCGAAACTTGTCCTTCCCATCTGTAACTGGTTTATCGACTAGTCCGTTCAGATTTCCGCTGATCGTGACCCCGAGTAAGCTCATGATCGAATCCATCAATAAGAAATCTTCCAGTTCCCTCCAACAAAACGTTCTCGCCAGATCAGATTCTGATGGCGCAATACTTGATCGACTTTCGTCGCTCTCCGAACCAGGCACCTTCAGCAACGCCTTCGGTTGGTCCGGGTCGTAGTACTTCACCACCGGCTTCCAATCCAGATCATCATATACATATTTAATGGGCGGATCACAACTTGCGTTGTGATCCACAGGGGCTCCCGAAGGAGCCTTGGGAGGTGATCGAGGCTTTTCCTCCTTTATGTCATCAGGATACCTCCCCAGGTCCTGATGATCAGCATTTCCTTTCTTCTTCAGACGTGACGACGGCGAACTGCCTTCCATCGTCACAACCACCTCCACCTTTTCCACTTTAATCTTCAATTATGCTTCCGCTTAAGTTCTCACGTCTGAATCAGCGCCATCTTGCGTAAAACCGCGGTGATATCCCGCGTCGTCCAAAGATCCGGGCACGCGCACCATTGTGGTGGAGCGGCTGATCAGAATTTTTGAGGTTCGATCAGGCGTTACCACAGCGCCCGGACTATCGACTAACGAAGGGGGTCCTCCGGTTGTCCTGTGATAGGCCTATGTCTTGCTCACCTTGTGTACCCGACGGTTTGGGCATGGGTCGCTCTTCAGGTGACTGGGAAGTAGATCACTGCAATTACGATGCAAGATCGAGATGAATTCGTAGCAGCTCGATGGGTGTCGATCAGGCGCAAAAAGTCGATGATCAAGATCTATAACCGATGATCTTGCGGTGAATGGACTAGATTTCAGATGATCACAGGTCGATGATCAAGATCGATGATCAAGGTATGATCGAGATCGATGATCGCAGATCGCTGATCAAGGGTCGATGATCGCAGATCACTGTTGATCTTGTCGATCCTGTACGAATTGGCGAGATTGCGGGTCTTTGATCGCAGATCGCAGATCGACGGTATCGATCTAGTGGTGATCAGCGAAGGGGTACTTGATCACGTGGCAGAAGTCTTCACCACTTGATCGCCGAGCCTCTTAAGCCTAGATCGCTAACGGAATACCCAATATATTATATATTCCTAGCTTAGAACTAAGAGGAGGGGGGGTACATCTGCACTTTCTATGCGCGGATCGACGTATTTCGCAGAAATCCACCTAGAGTTCCCGTGGGGTGCTTAAAGCAGCCGAACTTCTAGGGGCCAGATGCGAACCAATGGGGGAAGAGGTGAGAACACTAAGATCGATCACTTTCCCAAAAACCTTTTCGTAGAGGTGCCGCTGACACAGCGGGCGGAGTTGAAGGAAAGTTCTTCGAAACTCTACGTCTACCGATGGGCCAAAACATGCACTACGTGCTCCCGCCCGGGACGGGAAGAGGTATGTTTGCAAAGGAAGGGAGGCGCGAAGTTAACACGCCATCCCTATCTGTGATCTTAGTTATCGGACGCAAAAGGAGAACTTTATTACTGCTTATATCCTAAAATCTACCAATTACCTAAAATCAACCAATCAGAGATACCCATCCTGATGTGCTCCATCGACCAGTCAACCTGATATCTCAGTCGTCCGTCGCTTACCGTTAGGTACCTGTACCTTGTGCCGCTTCTAATCCGATGTACCGTCCATGTTCACCACAGTTAAACCCACAGTTGTACCCAAAATCTACGGTACGCTTCGCCACAGTCGCAAAAGGAGAACTTGATTATTGCTTATATCCTAAAGTCTACCAAATACCTAATTTCAACCAGTCAGAGCTAGCCATCCTAATGTGCTCCATCGACCAGTCGAAACCTGATATCTCAGTCGCCCGTCGCTTACCGTTAGGTACATGTACCAGTCGTCACGTCTACTCCGGATGTCCCGTCCATGTTCACCACAGTTGGCCGTATAATCTACGGTACGCTTCCCACAGTTGGCCACAAAATCTACGGTACGCTTCCCCACAGCATCATCCTTTGTCGTGGCCATCTGCATGAATCGCCAAAGAGAGGAAAGATTCCCGAGTGGGTAGTGATGCGTGCTGTGGATTTCGCCGTTCAGAATATGCGTATTGTGGTAACAGCATACAACGTTGGTGCTTACTAGAGCTCGGGTCCCCCTATCACAATGTCGCAGCAGATGAAGGATTATCTTAAACTGGACGAGGCGGACAAGTGCTTAGTACTTTTTACATGGGTATGCCAAAGGCATCCGCCAGAATTGCTGAGGGCTTTCGTAAGCCAATTTAGGACAAGATTACCTGGGTTTCTGCTTGACGTATTGCTACAAGAAATTCTCACAACTTTTTGCACGTTGAACAAAAGTGAACAACAACAGTTAGTTTGGGTTGTTAAGATGTACTGAACACCGCATTTTCATGCGAGCAAGCAAAGCGCTCGATACTTATGCTTGTTGGACAACCAATAACATGATAATTTCAGTTAGGAGCCGTCTCGTAAGTCTTAGCCATTCCGTGATGGGAGTTGACGCTCGTAGACCCTATGCCCCATAAGCTCATTCAGGAAAACCCTTGCGGATTTCATGTCGTTAAAAACGATATCTGTAGGTGATGCAGTGTATCGCTGGAGAATGGCGCAATGGTTATTTTGAATGTGATCCAAAGCGACCAAGAGTCGATAATGAGTGTGCGATTTAGAGGGTCCGGACAACAAGTACCTTTTATTTCTCTTTTATAAATTCTTCAGGGAGGTGGACAGTCTTTGTGACAAAATGTCCTATTCTGTAAAATTAAAAAAGCGTCCTATTCTGTGAAATACTGCCAAAAGTGTCCTATTTTATAATTTTTCTCTAAACGAAAATATAATCTTACCTAGGTTTGATAAAAAACAGTATAATAAATATTTTCAACTGGACCATGTTACAAGGAACTGTGGCCACTTATTTGCTCATTTAGCAGGATGTTATTTCCTGATGTTTAGTATGGACCACATTTTCACAAACAAGAAGCAAGAGCGACGACTGTCGATTAGGCAGCATGTGCTCGTCGTAGACGTCGGTTTGGCAAATTTCACGGATGGTTCTGTCATATACTGGTTATAAATACTGCCATGGCTACGTGAACTTGTTGTTGGAGTTGCAATGAAAGAAAAAAAGCAAAAATCTTATTAGAACGCTGCCATCCGCGATACATCAACGAAGCATTGGAGCTGGAATCTTTTACTCGATGGTTGAGCCAAATACATTTTTCATAGTCTTTGGAGATATTATCTTACGATATTTGCATTGTTTAGTGGGGTACAGGAATCATTTTGTAGAGTTTGCATTCGAGAAAATCATCTGCCGGTTTTGTTGTTCCAGTGGGAAGAAGCAAATTATCCTGCGGCCTACGAGGTAAAGGCGACTAGGGTGGGATTTAATATGCTGGATAGAATCGGTGATCCAATGGCTGCTTTTTATGCACGTAATAAATTCTATGGGTAGTCGTGGAATTTCATCAGGTATAGCACCTACAGTAGAACCTGTCAGATTTAATACTGTCAAAACTAATAACCTGTCATAATTAATAAAATTGTCGGTCCCGACTTGAGCCAAGCCAAAAAACTTATAACTAATAATTAATAGGTTTCGGTCAGTCCCGACCAGTATAAGATTAATAATTCTATATATTTTTTCTGTGACTTCTACTGAAAGTACTGTGTTATGCTAGTTTGTGTAAGTTTTTTCTGGCGAATACTAAACGAATGATCCTTCATCATCTGAAGCGTGGCAGGAAATGATGCTTGTTGCATCTAGTATATCTGCAGCTTTACCAACATCTGATTTGCCTCGGCGTCGGAGATCGTTGGAGGTTCTTCACTGTCATCCTCGCCTTCTGGATCTTCTGGAACTCCAAAGTTTTCGTACGTGTTGAGAATCTCCGCAACAATCTCTTCTTCATCCGGAACATAACTGAATTCCTTCTCGGCGGGATAATTGACCAGGTTGCGGATGTCCATCGGATTGCTGTACCGAAGCTGGCGTATTTGCTCCTTTAATTCCTGGATGACTTCCTGCGGAGGCTCAACTTCAGCTGCAGCAATAGTTTCACTGGAAGAATCAGAACGAATTGAGCAATGTCTGAAGCAGTTTTGAATCGTCTGCGGCTTCACATCGTTTTTACATGCTGCCACGGCCATGCGAATCCCATCCAGAACGTTGATTTTTTCGGGATTTGCAACACTGTCCTCAATCCGCTCCAAAAGCATCCGGTTGAACCGCCGAAGATAATAGGCCTTGAAGTTGCGAATGATGCCAGCATCACAAGGTTGAATCTTCGATGTGGTGTTCGGCGGCAGTTAGACAACTTTTGTGTTAACCAAGGTGACCTGCGCCGGAAGGTTCTTGATGGGGATGTGAGCGCTGCAGTTGTCGAGCAGCAGCAGAACTTTGCGTCCATGCATTCTTTTGTCGAAATCCGTCAGCCAAATTTTGAAAACATTCTGCGTCATCCATTCTTTTGAGTTGCATGGTATTTGCAGCCGAATGAGTCTCGATTGACATTTTTAAAGCATCGAGGGTTCATTGACTTGCCAATCACCAACAGCGACAACTTGTCAGAACGATCCCCGTTGCTGCAGACAGCAATCGTGATGCGTTCCTTGTTTTGCTTCCGTCCTTCCGGTTGTTGTGTTGCAAGCGAGTTGTCGTCTTGCATTCGATAAAAAAGGCCAGTTTCATCCATGTTGTAAATTTCTTTCCATTCATATTGGTCAAGACATTGGCGAAGTTCGGGCAGGCTCTCAGCAAGAAGCGTCATGTTGATGGAGCCGCTTTATCCAAAGCGGCGGTATGATTGAATTCCATGACGTTTTTTAAAATACTCCAGCCAACCATTTGAGAACTCGTACGTTGGCGACGCATCGGGATAAAGCCGCCGTAAAAAAATGGCGGCTTTCTCACGAATGAGGTCTCCTGAAATGTTGATTTGTGCCTCGTAGAGTTTGACCCACTGGATCAGGGCATCTTCGACAAGAGGATAAGTGACGGTGCGGTGCGTCTTGATGCTGACATTGGTGTTTTCAACATCAATGCGAAGCAGAGCATCTGACTGCTTCAGCGTGTTTGAGATCGTGCCTTGGCTAACTAAGATGTTGTGGGTTTCTTCTAGCCACTTTATCAGCTGGCTGTGTGTGAGCTTGGGGTTTGTGCCCTTGTGTTGACAAAGAGCGATGCGGATGGCATCGGTCATTGTCTTACGAGGTGGTTTGTTGCCTCTAGGAGGCATTGGAATGGCTGGATGAGGGGGAGTGAATGGAGTGGGGAAAAAAAGAAAAAACCAGGAGAGAAGTGCCCATTTTATATGCAAAAATCAGGGCAAAATTTCGCTTTTTGGCCCTTAGTAAATAGATGACATCAGCAGTTTACTACCTATTGCATGATGTCAGCAAAAAAACATACATGTCAGATTTAATAACCTGTTAGAATTAATAACTTAGGGGTGGTCCCGAGGCTATTAAATTTGACAGGTTCTACTGTATCGCAATCCTCGACATTGATGGTGGGGTGTCAACCTTATCGTGGAACGTGGCTTCATTCTACTTTTACGCATATATTTTGTCTATCTATGGGTGAGAATGTTAATAGAGCAACGTGGTATTGTCGGCCCGCTGATTACATGGCTATCTATCGTATTGTGGAGGCTATATAGTCAGCACCGTGCAAGCACATAAACCAATGTACCGTTTATTTACAATTGACCAGAAAGAGGAAAAACTGATGGTGCATAAGATAAAAGCATTTGTCCTGGCGCATGTCCAGAAAGGTCTTACGCAATCAGGCGCGGATATTTAAGAAAAATCTCAGTGTATTTGTTTTAATCGGTGAAACTTCCAAATTCAGGTGAACTGGAAGCGATGCCCTATAAAAGCTTCAAGCCTGAATTTGCGACGGCCACAAGTTGATTTAAAAAGTATAGTTTCAACCGGAAAACATGAGTGTAGACTAAGCTTTGTCATGTAGACTCTGCTACCTCATCTCGGTCTATTTTTCTGGTTGCTGGTTTAACCATATAGCAATGCTCGATCCCTCCTTCAAAGTGACAATATCTTTCGTCACTAGTACATCTGTAGCCACATTTCTCGTAGAATCCTTTCCGCGGGTACTGCGAGGATAACGCAAACATGTCCACGCGGTCGCGCACATGATTCTCGATAGCATTCATGAGCTCCGCACCAAAATGTTTGCCGCGAAATTTCGCTTCCACCGCTACACGACTAAATTTGGCGGTACGGTTACATTCATCCACTACACAACGAGCCACCGCCACGTACTCGCCGGTCTCAGCATCTATGCCCACACAGTGGATAGTGCTCGGATCCTTATCGTGCGGGTCTTCTATCTCTAACGTTTCAGGAATTCCTTGCTCGTCAATGAAAACTTTTCGTCGCAAAGGCTAATGCTTTATGCATCTCGTCGGTAGAAGTTACTGGAGTCACAAGTAGAGTCATCTGGGCTTCCAATATAGTGGTGCCTCCCATCTTTATTCCTTAGAACTTTTTACGAAAGGGATTTCGGAACTAGATCTGTAAAAATTGAAATCCACATGCTGAACTACTTATGAACTTCCTTGGGCACGACTTTTTACGTGCATGGACTAGAGGTAAGGCTGGAAATGGGTCAGCCGACCCAATGGGTTGACCTGACCCATTTGGGTCTGGGTCAGGTTCTGGTCAACAAATTAGACAAACGGGTCGGGTCTGGGTACGCATATGAAACCCAATATGTAATATGGGTCAGGTGTGGGTCTAGGTACACATATGAAACCCAATAGTAATATGGGTCGGGTGTGGGTCTGGGTCCAACTTGACCCACAGACTGATTTGACTCACATAAGAAATAGGTTGATATCGTCACATTATACTTTCTGAAACCAACCAACTTGGTTTGGCCCGTGATCGAACCCGGGACCCTCCGGTCCCGCAGTGAGTAGTGAACCACTCGACCACGGTCGGATTCACATAAGAAATAGGTGCCTACACTCGCCTGTATCGACGCATCGACCATGTGGCAGCATGTACGGTAGACTATTACAGTATCGCCACACTGTCTCAAGATACTGCAACATGAAAGAAAACAACAAGGAAAGAATGGAGCAGGGAACTGGAGCCATCTCTATTACCACAGAACTGTGGATAACCAATCAGAACCTCACGTAAGTAAACTCTCGTGCGACAATGGTGATTCATAGGGTTAATCGGGTACTGGTAATTTTAGGTTTATGGTTGACTAGCCATTACATCACAAAATATTGGATACTGCAGAAGCCCTACCCAGCCCACATACAGGGCAAACCATTGCGGATGCCTTGGAAGGGACCCTGGCAGATTGGAACATTGCAACCAAGGTACAGTAGGCTTCATTCCAAACCTATTGGCTTGCTCTAATAATATGCTGGTTACATGACAGTGCATGTGCTTAGCTGTTGATAATGCATCATCAAACAAAGCTGCTGTACGGCGCTTAATTTGAATTCTTACTCAAACTCAGGCGCTACTCTTTGGCTACGCATTCGGTGCTGCGCTCGTATTTTGAATTTAACTGTTCAGGATGGTGTTTCCCAGATCACTGAAATTGTGGAATATGTGGTGAAGTGCGAGTTAAAATTATTGACCAGTTTGTACCAGTGTACCAGTTTTAAAGGCAAATCGATCGGGTTGGCTGAAAGGACGGAGTATTTTGGGCCAATCGTGTGCTTGGCGTGTTTTGTACGCATATTTGATGTAAGGCACACGGTTTACATATATTTTACATATTAGATTTTAATTGGCTATATAATATAGTGTTCGTATTACGGCGGCTAGGTTGATAACATGGGCCAAGCAACGGTGCATGTGGGTATCTTTATCAAACTCGGGAATTTCTGTGTTGAGGGAGAATTCCTTGAAGAGGGTGTTGTTGTTCGAACCGCTATCGACGGTGACATGACCGTGGCATTCAAGAAGTCCAAAGGAGCGGATCACGTCGGCGTAATACACTTCGAGATTTTTGCCCGTATGGGACCCTGAAGCATCACTAATGTTAATGCCACATTGCCAAGTAAAGTGTAAGTTGAATTTTCACATTACCTGCGATAGGCTTCAGTGCCAATAACAAGCTGCGAAGGGTGAAGTCTTTCTCCATCCAATGCGCAGTAATTCCCAGGAAGGCATGTCGGTTCTGTTTTGCTGTCCAACAATCGGTAGTGAAATGCACAAACTTCTCAGGAAATGTTGCTGGATTAGCAGCGAATAAGTCTTTGATAGCACCCGCTGTTGCCGCACGGAGATTGAAGATGTGGTTTGACATAGCTGAAGCCTTAATAAGAAGGTCTGGCGCATTGCTGTTCAGGGCCGTGCACAGCTCGATAAAGGATCGTTTCTCGACAATGGAGATTGCATTGTCGGTGTCTATAATGAAGTTGGCAATGGCTGTCTTGAGCCCCAATGCCGTGACCACCTACACAAAATATCAATGAATATTAATGAGTGTCGAAGAATAGTACACATTCTGTCTCACTACTTACGTGTTACTTTTGCTGCATGGACTTTCGCTGAACATATGCCGAACAGTCACCTAACGGCCAAGACGGATTTGAAGACGACAATGAACCTTCCACCCCTCTCAGGTAATGACTTTTCTTAGTGTTTCTTTCAAAGTGTCACTTCATCTGAGACCTCTTCATTAGCATCGCCAACCTCACCAACCAACCTGATGGTGCCGACTTGAATATCAAAACCATCTTCACAAGAGTCAAAGAGCTTTCAAAGAAGGTCAGGGGCAGTGTCCAGCAGCAGGAAAAGTTTGCCGTCATTGTAAACTATCAGCAGCCGGAGGAGGCAAATAAGGGAATCTCAACATTAGTGGACAATAACGCGACCCGATGGAACTCGACCTTCAAGATGTTCCAGCACGTGCTGTTATTGAGGTAAATATTTTTTCCCACTCAATTCGATCCCCAGAAGTATTAATAACTATTCTCACTCATAAGCAATCAGTCAAAGACCTTACCAGCAAAGACAAGTTCAAGGAATACTCAATGTATGAAGCTGAATGGGACAAATTGCAGCAAATGTGCGACTTTTTAGCGCCGCTTGCCGTCACCACTGATATCTTGTGCAGCCAAACGACACACCCACTTTAAATCTGGTCATTCCAACATTTTTAATCATGATTAGCGACGTCAAGGCTGTCAGCCAAAGATACGACTCTCGCCAACTATTACCAGCAACCCAGGCCATCCAGAAAAAACTTAACAAGTACTGGAAAATCATTGCTAAGCAACCAGCCTACATCATGGCAACTGTCCTCGACCCAAGATTCAAATTGAAATATTTGAAGATGAATCGGACGAAGTTACTGCAACTTTCCCCACCATTGTTTGTAGAAGATGCCAAGCACCAATTCTGTCAAGAAACGAAAAGGTTCGATCTGGCAACAAATGCAGCTTCCCCCCCCCAATCTCGGGCACCCCTTGAAACACACCCAGCCCATTCAACAATGAGTGCTCTCGAAATGCATTTCTTTGGTGGGCAAGATTTTGCCAATGAGGCAGATGTGGACGGATTGGAGGCCGAAATCCAACTCTATCTGAGCATGCTGCCGATATCGACAACTTCCTTGAAACCTCTGGGCGGTAATAGCCCCGGAGTTGCCAATTCTGGCCCGCATGGCTCGGTTCTATTTGTCGATTCCTGCCACCAGCGCTGCAGCGGAACGAATCTTTTCGAAAAGTCGCCGAGCCACCCGATGGGACCGGGCCCGCCTTTCCTCGGAGTTCATAGACGCACTTACCTGTATGAAAAAGTGGTACAGGGTTTTGGGATTTCGGACGCCTGAGTGGTGGATTACTGGAAATCATGATAGTTATTTATTTCTTTTTCTGTGATATCATATGTCTTCTGATTCTTTCTGTATTTTCAATCTATTAATGCTTGCTGTTGAATATACTAGACGTGTGCACATAGTACAAAATCTTTCTCCTCCAGTACTTGATGTGTAGTTCAGTGTGTTTTAAATTCATGAAGTGCAGAAAACATAAAAATTAACTATCAGTTAAGCAGAAAAACAAGAAAGTTTAAGCAGAAAAACAAAAAAACGCATTGACTGCAAGTGTTGAAGTTGAAGTTCAACTGGGACCCGGATGGGTCCGATATCTGCGCTTACCGGCATCGCTAGATCGGATGGCAAGTTTGGGCTGGTGCAATAAAAAGATATTGAGTCATGCCTCATCCCCCCTCGGACCCCTCCCGGTCCTCACCTGACCAATAACTGGCCAATATTGCAATCCACCCTGGACAAATTGGTTAATGGTATTGGTGTGGCGCAGCCAATCCAATATTGCAATTATTGGTCATTGCAGTGGGATCTGGGAGTGACCCCCCCCCGGTGTGTGTGGAAGGTACCCCATTCTTTTTATCAATTTAGAGAAAACGGAGCAACGACCGTATGGATAACGCAATCATGCTATCACATAACCGATTCAACGAGCAGTACGCAAGCAGAAGCTTCAGCGGATCTGGTAGCTCTAATACACTCCCTTGTATGCTGAGCTATCTCTAATGTTATTATTTGAATTGACTACAAAGGGAGGCAGACCAGAACTTCCGCCACTTCCTTTTTTCGTTCACACGCCGACGCCGAGCACGTTGTAGATAGCGGAATGGGCGACCCTTCAATGACAATTTCTACATGTTTCTTGTTCGTAACATCGATCCTAGCAGGTTTTCCACTTAACGTTCTCTCCACTAGCGTCTTGGTAAGTGCCGAACACTGTGGACCGCATTTACAGTCGATCTGAGCGCATTTTCCGTTAGCATCTCCAGTGGCAAAGACACACTGGGTAATGTTGCAGTCAATGACGTGTAAGCCTCGCACCGTCTCTTTAGCCTTAAAAACTGCGGCGGAACAATTGGCCACACCTTACGTATCACGGTCGCAACGAAAGTCCAGAGCACCGTCTAGAAACAGTGCTTGGAGGTCAATAGAAAGTTCTCATCCATACGTCTTCAGCGACGCTTTTTCGTCGTATATAAGCCCTGTAACGAACGAGAAATCCGAGCCGAAGGTGGCACTGCAGACGTCGTAGAAAGCTGCTTCCAAATAGCCACTGGTAGAGCACATACGGCAGTCAAACCCGCTAAAGCCATCTCGACAATCGCAGTGTCTACTGGTTGCGTTGTAGCGCTCGTAGTGTGGATATGGGGTGCTAATAAAGACAAGACGGATAGCAGGGACGATGGTACTAGAAGAAGCAGCAGAATCCACATATGCAAAGATTGGGGATCTAGTTTTGACGAATCAAACTAAAAGCCATCAGCTAAAAATATTTACCACTATTGTACCATGGGCGCCCTTTCACACACACCGGGTGTGTGCGACCTCAGGCTCTCCCTATATATATATATAGGAAATTGGTAAAAGCGCCCTTCTACCCCCCCGGTGTGTGCGGAAGGCTGTTGGAAGAGTGTGTAGCCACTTTCGGCTTTGCACTCTTCCGAAAT
>CM047587.1:17475799-17498213 GCA_026184515.1 Peronosclerospora sorghi | reverse complement strand
TCGCCATCTCGTGAAGTGTTTGCACGAATCCCCGGTTAATTCCAACAAAGGCCCCCCCCCGGTGTGTGTCGAAGGGCGCCCTTTATATTATAGAAGTAGATGCATGAGACTATGTGTTGAAACTAATTGGTATACTACAGTAGTTATGTAACTAGCGCTAATTATAAGTACCCAATTTTAGTGTTAACAAAGGTCCAAATTAACATTGCTAAAAATAAAAATTACCTTAGCACCATGTTCCATAAAACCGGTACAACGCTATCTTTCACAAGTTTTTTTGGAGAGGAGGTAAATGTTTACCGCTGCTAAAGGAAGAGAAGATATTGTAGAGTTTTTCATGTGAATTAACGTGGAGTAATCCCCCAGTCATTGGCTGACCTGACCAATTGATAGTTTTAGGTCAGAGGTCTGGGTATAAATTAATTAAGTATAACCGCTGTTTGCTCCCCGGCAAGGAGTTTCAGTCTAGAAGCTACCTTTATCTTCGCTAAATAGTATCTGCACTTGTTCCGTAAGACACAACAAATAGTCACCCGTACCCATGGGTACAAAAGGGTGGGAATGTTTTTAAGCTGGATACCCGAGCTGCCAGGTGAGGATCTCAGTGACCGGGCTGGCGAGTAAGATGCTGATGTGGTGGAGCGGTTGGCCAAATTTTGAGGCTTGGATAGTCGTTCCCACAGCGCCCGGACTACCGACTAACGAAGGGGATCCTCCGGTTGTCCTGTGACAGGCCTATGTCTTTCTCACCTTGTGTACCCGACCGTTTGGGCGTGGGTCGCTCTCCAGGTGACTGGGACGTAGATCAGTGCAACCTCTATGCAGATCGAGTGAATTCGTAGCAGATTGACGGGTGTCGATCTGGTGGAAAATCGCAGATTCCCGTTCCCGGGGAAAACTGGGGGTCAAAGATCGCAGATCGCAGATCGACCCAGTTGATCTAGTGCAAATTGGCGAGATGGCGGATCCGTAATTCGCATATCGCAGATCGCAGTTCGATGATCGCAGATCGATGATCGACGCTGTCGATCTAGTAGAAATCAGCGAAGGGGTACTTGATCACGTGACGGAAGTCTTCACCACTTGATCGTCGAGACTCTTAAGCCTATATAGCTAAGGAAATACCCAATATATTTGTATTCCTAGCCTAGACTTAAGAGGAAGGGGGTCGATCTGCACTTTCTATGTGCAGATCGACAGATTTTACAAAAAGCCACCTAGAGTTCCCAAGAGGCGCTTAGAGCAGCCGAACTTCTAGAGGATAGATGCAAACCAATGGGGGAAGAGATGAGAACACTTGGCTCGATCACCCTCCCAGTAGCCTTGCCAAAAAAGGGCCGCTGACACAGCGGGTGGAGTTGAGGGAGAGTTCTCGGGAATTTTACGTCTGCCGGTGGGCCAAAAAGTTAACTACGTGCTCCCGCCCGGGACGTGTAAGGTGCGTATGCAATGAAAGGGAGGTGCGAAGTTATCACGCCGTCCCAATCGACGATCTAGTTGATCGGACGCAAAAAGAGAACTTTATTATCCTTATATCCTAAAGTCAACCAATTACGTAATAGCTACCAATCAGCTCTACCCATCCTGATATGCATCATCGACCAATCAACCTGATATATCATCCGTCTGTCGCTTACGATCATGTACCTGTACCCTGCGTCGCTTTTCTCCGGATTTCCCCTCCATGTTCACAACAGTTGGCCCAAAAGCTTCCATGCTCTTCTCCACAGCCGCCCCTGAGCCTCGTCCCAGCCGTACAGCGATTGGGGCGGGGATCGATCATGTCGTTGCCAACCAACTATTATCCCTTTCTCCCATCAGGTCATCATCGATCATGTCGTTGCCACCCATCGATCATCCCTCTCTCCCATGAGGTCATCATCGATCAGGTCGTCGTGATCATCCATTTACACATTTTCGACAAGTTGATCATGGAGTCGATCATGGATGGCAACTCATCCTTTGATCGATCCAAGGCTGACGATCTGATCTCGATGATCAACCAAGCCTGCGCGAAGCAAGAGGAGATCGACATGCTGCGTGACTTTCTGTCGATGCTCGAAGACTACGTCAAGATACTTCAGAGGTCAAACGCACGCCTTGTCAAAAAACTCGCTGATCGTAATCAGCAGATCAAGTAGTTCTGCGAAAAGCTGCGCCTTCGCGCGATCACATCTTTGCGACTTTCAACGAGCTCCAGTCCATACTGAATATCGCCGATGGAACCATATCATAGCAACGCGGTCGGATCCGCGATCTGGAGTGTGATCATGATCAAGATCGATATCGGCTATCAGTCCAAGCGGAGACCATCGATCATCAAGCTCAGGAGATCTCGCGCCTTGAGGAGGAGCTCTGCGAGGCTAATATCAAGATCGCCCGGGCTCTGGCACTCCAAGATCGAGCAATGCTCGATCAATTCCGCCAACGCTTGGGCATGATGCAACAAGAGCGCGATCATGCCATCTCGAAAAACAAACGCTTGACCGAGAGTTTGATCAAGCTCGCATCCAAGGCAAGAAAGCGCAAAACCCAACGTGATCGCATCCGGGCGGACAATGAAGCTAATCTTGTCAAGATGAAGGAATTCGTCGCTGCCACAGCCAAGGTTGAAGAGCTATCTGCACGCCTCAATGAGGTATCGATCAGCAATGCCGAGCTGAAGGATCTACGCGCCCAGAATTACAAGTTTCAGGCGGAACTTTCGACGGCACGGCGCCGCCTCAGTCACCAAGCTTCTCAGTTACGTGATCTTCAGTCGGTATCATCAGATCGTGACGCACTGCGCGACGAGTTGCAACGCGCTCGGGACGAAGCTACGCGATCGAGTTTGCAACATTCACACGTCCAATCCATTTTGGCTGGTGCGGCGTTACACATGCAGATCGTTCCGAGTACAGGTGCCCCTTGTGACTTCTTCGCTCAAGAAACGTTCTCGGCGATCACGATCTACTCCTCTGTCCAAGCGTCAACGTAGAGTTCCTACTATTCCAGAGGAGAATGTCGGAAGATGATTTTCCGTTTAGAGCTTCTCCGATTCAGCCAGTCCAAGGTATGGGACACGATCTTCCCAGTCCCGATCAGACGATGATGATCAAGGCGGTGTTAACACTTCTCCATCGGTCAGCACGAAGAATTTGTCAAGCGCTGCAATCAGCGAGCTCGAGAGTGAAGATTCGCTCGATCAAGACTATGCTGGGTTTCTCTTCCCTCGCACGGGTGCATCCAGATCGCTGATCATGGTGCCTGATGGTGCGCAAGATGTGGACATCTTGCCGTGGATCCCAGATCAACTCAACGGCTTTGATCTGGATAACGTCTCAGCACGCGTGGTCTGCTATTACTTGACACGCCCCGTTGGATGGTTGTTTCCAGTTGCTATGGACGCCCCTGCGACTGATCAATGGTATAATCATCTGATCACCCGATCTGAGGTGGAATGGCTGTATGTGCGACGCCCCTGGGAGTTATTCAAACAAATGCTGTCACCCATCTCTTTCCGCTCGGTCGGCTGGTTTGCTGACTTCGAAGCGAGGTACCAGACATTCCTGGATCATCATGCACAAGATATATGGGAGTCGACTCATAATATCCCGATAGATCGAGACCTCGGGGAGCGCGACGCCTTCTTCCGTGATTACTACGAGGGTCGACGTCAGTGTGGTGGAGTCAAGTTCAAAATCGAACACCGTAGTGTCGAGAACCTGACCACCATCGTGCCCGGCCGTCCAACTTACGGGGGGGGGGTACCACGCGAACCTTCGCCCACGATCCGATCCGATCGTCCGCTGCTGGCAGACGACCGGTCATCAACACAGGACGCCTGGTCCGATTTGTTCTTCATCTCACATTGTGTACCCGATGGAATGGGCTGGTAACACACTCGGTGGATCGGTGCTGGGAATTGACTTGTGGTCTAAATGTGGGGGGCCGTGCTGGGTGGTTTACCCTGGCCGGAACTCTTCACCCTGGGTACGGGTAGATCAGTTATACTTGGAGTGAGTATACTCCAAAGGGCAGATCGCTGAACCGATCGTAGAGCCCAACCAATATGAGAAATAAACTCCAGTAACCCAATAGGGAGATCCAAATGAGAACATGATACACTCCATGAACGATATCTACACGTAACAATCCAAAAGACTTAATAACACGTTCCAAAAAAAACGTGCGTAACTTGAACTTGGGAAGCCGACCAAAATGAACTCCCGTCGAGGGACTTTCGGCGCGACAAGTGCGTCTGTAACGCGTCCCGGCCGGGTATAGTGAGCTGGAGGGGATTACTCGACCCTCCGCTCCCAAACACTCTGCGGCGTGAAAGGCGACTGATGTACAGGGCTAAACGACCTCCGGTTGAGTTAAAGTCCCAACAATTAAGACGTAAAACCAAAAAACGTTCGTAGCAGGCGAAACCAAAAACAACACCCAAGGCCAAAATCAACACTAAACTCTCTACCCCCTATGGTGCCCATTATGTACAAACATGAAAATATGTAGGTACACCAATCTCCTGTGACTTACCAAAGTCCGTGTTCTTGACACCTCTTGCACATGATAGGCTTAAAAGCCTCCTGTATTTCCACCAATCCGATCGCCGATAATCCGATCGGTGTGCTGCTGACCGGAAACGACCAAAGTTCTTGGGTCCGCTTCGCCACATCAGCGTAGGAGTCGTGCCGGAGCATTGTGGAAGAAGCTGATGGAGTTCGTGTTGCGGGTTATGATCGACGGGGTATGCGATCTTGACATTTTCCTGGACCCGTCGATCTCGCACTGCGCCCGGAACCGCCCCCTGAAGTACACTACAGATGGTGGTGGATCATGGTACCCAGGGTACCTATCAGATACACCAACTCGGACCTTGCAGGATGCGCTATGTTAAGTTGACGCCGAGGAACCTTGGCGGATCCAGTATCGCCTTTCCCTGGATGATCATCCCGATCATAACATCCCTCGCCTTCGCCGTAAGTTTTATGGATCAGGCTAGCTGGTTGATCACTTCCTCCTCAATCGATAAACATTCTTGATCATACCATTCCCAATTGTTGCTTCGTCACTTTTCATGCATATACATAAATTGATCTTCCATCGGCTCATCTGGCGTTTCTCCACTACCATATCTCGCAATATCCATCGTACATTCACCACTTCAAGTCAAACGTCACTTCTCCATTAATCGTGATTTCATCAATCGATTCTCTCTAATGGAGGGTTCGTCAGTCACAATTCCCATAGTCGATTCGTCGATCATGCGTTAGTTGTACTCTTTGTCACTTGCATCACGTCGAACCGATGTCTGTTAATCATCTTACTTTCGAAATCCTTGATCAGATCATCACAATTCGGATCTGCCTCGTCTACCCATGACGGTTCATCGTAACCCTTCCAGTAAACTTGATATACGCGTAACGTTCTGCCATACCTAGTCTTTCGACCAGATCGGACATCGGTGATGCGATCAATTTCAAATTCGTCCGGCTCTAGGGTCCTTTCCCAGCTGTCTTCGGGCAGTAAAGCTTCATACAATTCAAAACGGTCTTCTACCCCAGCTGCTAGCACAGTAGTGGGTCGATCTGGAAATTCCTCGACCAATTTCAACTTGGATAGGTGTACCACGGGGAATATGCGATAATCGGTGCCAACCTTAATCAGTCTTGCAGCACGATCACCGATACCTCATCGACTATGAAGGGTCCATGCCACATATGCGCCAGTTTCTTCGCGAACCCTTCTTTCACCCGATCGAGGTATAACCAAACCCTCGATCCAGCTTCGATCTTATGCGGTGACACTTTGTCATTATTCTTTTCAGCTCGATCAGCCATGGCTTGGTGCAATCGAGCACTCACTTGATCACGGGCGTAACGGTAGTCTTTCTGCAGCTTATATCTCCACCGACGAGCATCACGATCTTTAAGCCGAATTCCACCAAATTGCAGCGTTGATTCCAACGATGATCGCGGATCCCACCCATATGCCAAGTAAAATGGTGTATCTCCACGGATCCTATCAGGGGTCGAAATTAATGCAAATACCAATCGTTCTGCATACGAGATCCAATCCATCTGACCGACTTCTGATACATACATCTTTATCGCTCGTGTAATAGTTTGAACCATTCTTTCCGCCTTGCCGTTCGATTGTGGACGGTACGCCATAGTGGCACCCTGTCGTATTCCCACAATCTTGTTAAACACACGGAATACTTGGGACATAAAACCGAGTTCTCGATCATGCCTGATCACCTCGCTAGCTCCAAATCGACGAAATACACATTCTTCGTAATTTTCGGCGACTTTCTGTGCTATACGAGATGATCCAGCTTTCGCGATCACCATACCCGTAAACAGATCAGTCCAGATCAGCAATTCCGTATGCCCATCACTTGATCGAGGCAACGAAGAGATATGATCCATAGCTATCACTTGAAATGGTCACATAGCTTCAATATTTCCCAGCGACATCTCCTTGATCGTAGGTTGACCCTTTCCCGTCTCACAATCTACACATTGCCCAACAACTCGTTGCCCGCTGCGAAATCATGCCAATGAAAATATCGCCTGATCCGCTAATACGTCCGCTCTATACCCTGATGTCCACCTTCCAAACTCACATGATAATGGTGGAGGACATCCGCATGTAGGGTCTCAGGTAAAACCAGCTTGATCAAAGAGTTTCGACCATCTTGATCAAAGAGTTTCGACCATCTTGATCATCTTGATCACAGCTTATACTTTCCTTAGCCAGATTTCCACAGTAGATCAACAACCCTTGATCATCCACATCATAGTTGTCGGCGATTTTCGCGCAATCTTTCACCTCTTCTGTGCTCAATTATGAAACGTTACCATGCAAGTAACATCGCAAATCACAAATCCACTTCTCTTCGTCTTGCGCCTTTTAACACGCTCCGCCCTTATCCCTTCTATGGACACTTCTGGCCACACCGACGGCCTCGTTTGACGAAGATTACGTGGTCGTGTCGTCACCATCACTTGCGGGGTAATGGGATCTTCCTCCAAGTGATCACCTCAGACAATCTGTTGATATCGGCTAATTTTTACAGTTGGTTATCATCGACAATCCCACATCGTGTTCCATCTCGCATGGCCATATTGGTGACGTGATCGGCATTCTTGTTCCACTCCCTTTTTACGTAAAGCAGATCGTGATCAGGCCATTCGCGAAGGATTTTCAAGGCACGCTTCTGCAATATTTGAAGTCGCGGTGCTTTGCACTCTATTTCGCCACACTTTTGCCTGATCATCCAATTCGAGTCTCCACACACGATCACCTTTCCTTTGGGATATAGCGACAGTAGATCCAAACTTTGAAGCAATCCATGATACTCCGCTTCATTCACCGTGATGTTAGGTGCATGATCAGCAACCACGATCATGATATTCCACTCCGACAATTTCCACACAATAGCGCCAAACGCACCAACACATTGCTTAGCACTAGCAGATCCATCGAAACTGATCACGTATAGATATTCGCCTTTCTCAACCGTTGGAGGTGGGACTTCAATCATCTACCGAGGCTGCTTTTTCGGTGCGATCGCGATCAGGGCTTTATCAATTTCGGTGCGAGGGGTGATACTTGCGGCTAACGCCACTAGTACCTCCTCTTCTCCATGCACACATTTCTTGATCTTCAAGTCCCATCGCGACAAGATCGCAGCCCATTTCCCCAATCGTCCATCTAACTCGTTGGATGTTAACAACCACTTCAACGTAGACCGACTTGACAGGACAGTGATCGCCTTTCCGACCGACATCGTAAAATAGACGTCCAGAATTCGCAGAAGAGCCAAAAATTCCTTTTCGACGGGGCTGTAATTCAGCTCACCGCTCTTCAGTGTCCGGATCGCAAATGCGACGGGGCAATATACTTGATCATGTTCTTGAACTAGCGCGGCAGACACTGCCAACTTGCTAGCATAAACCACGATCACCGGTGTTTTGGCTTGATCGAAATGGCGTAGGGTTGGGGCTGACGCGATCTTCGCCTTCAGCAAACTGAATGCCACTTTCGCCCTGATCAATCGATCATCTTCGCGATCCGGACTCTCATTGATCGATGATCGACCCTTTAATTCTTGATAGTCCGTTTTTTGTAGCTCATAGAGTACAGCAGCATAGATCGTGAAGTTTTCAATAAATCTACGATAGTAATTCAGACTACCCAAAAACGATTGAATATCACGCAAAGTACCAGGAAAAGGCAATTCGATCAGATCATCCTGTAGTGGAGTCAAGTTCAAAATCGAACACCATAGTGTCGAGAACCTGACCACCCATCGTGCCCAGCCTTCCAACTGACGGGGGGGTACCCCACGAACCTTCGCCTACGATCCGATCTGATCGTCCGCTGCTAGCAGACGACCGATCATCAGCATAGGTCGCCTGGTCCGATTTATGCGTCTCCATCTCACCTTGTGTACCGATGTAATGGGCTGGTTACGCACTTGGTGGATCGTCGCCGTGAATTGATGTGGGTCTTAAATGTGAGACCGTGCTGGGTAGTGTACTCTCGGCGGAACTCATCACCCTGGGTACGGGCAGACCAATTATATGAAGAGTAAGTATACTCCAAAGGGCAGATCGCTTAACCGATCGTAGAGCCCAACCAATGCGAGAATAAAAGACCAATATTCCAATATGAAGATCCAACGAGAACGTAACAAACTCCACGAAGGATATCTCCACGGAACAATCCAAAAACTTATTCACACGTTCCAAACGTGTGTAACTTGAGCTTGCGAAGCCGAACAATGCGTACTCCCGTCGAGGGACTTCCGGCGGGCCAAGTGCGTATGTAACGCGTCCCGGCCGGGTATAATGAGCTATAGGGGATTACTCGACCCTCTGCTCCCAAACACTCCGCGGCGTGCAGAGGCGACCAACGTACTTAGCAAAGATGCTAACGACTTCCTTGTTGTGAGTTGAAGGCCAAAAAACAACAACTCGGTAAAACTAAACTAACCAATCCTATCTCCCTACGGTCCCCAATATGTACAAACATGAAATAGGTAAGTACACGCATCATCATGTGACTTACCAAAATCTGTGTTCTTGACACTCCAAGCACACGATTGGCCAAAAATACCCCGTCCTTTCAGCCAACCAGATCGATCTGCCTTGAAAACTGGTACACTGGTACAAACGGGTTGACAATGTTCACTTGCACTTCACCACAGCCGCCCCTGAGTTTGTCGTAGACGCGAAACGGTAGCGACCCGATCTCACCACATCCCAGATCTTCGCAGTAGCGGACTTCACCGATGGACATATCTTCGCCAGGTATTTGTTCTTGTGCACCTGATCATCTTGTAACCTCTCTTTACGTTCGTTGCTGCCGGTGCCCTGTATTCCCAATCGCCCCATGTTAATTAGCCTCCCAGATCGGCCCGATCTGAAAGCTCTCGCAAAACTCCAGATTCCGACACACCGGATGGGCATCAGATCGGGGTCGATCAGCTCCGGAAAACAGTCAGGGAACTTCATTCGCAGTTGGCAACAAAGGATACATCACTCCTGCAACTGCGGACGGAAGTGGATACTTTGATCTCCGTGTCCACGAAGTTGCAGGAGGTGATCGCTGAAAAGGCGCATCTCCGGGCCCAGATAGCCCATCAAACAACGCGAGGTAAGCTGATCGGTCTGTTTTTCGTCTTGGATCTGCTCTAACCTTCCTTCGCGTGCAGATCGGATGCCCACCGACATCTCCAAAGCATTTGACGCTTTACTCGCGGCTGATCGGCGGTCGCATGACCACTGCGATCAGCTCCGACCGATCTTGGACGGGCTAATCGGTGCACGGCATGATCTATCTCGTATGGAGGCCTACAGGTCACACCTCCGGGAACAGCTCGCGCTGGTCAACCGGAAGAGGTGGGAGGATCATTCCAATCGGACTTTGCTCCACACCCAACATGGTGACCTGGAGAGGCAGATCGGCGAGTTGCAAGTCGTGGTCAGGGAGCAGATCGGGAAGGTCGAGTCCTTCCAGAGCCGATCGGACGCCTGGACCCAGGAGTCAAACCGTCGTTGGGCGGCCGTAGATCGGTGCTACCAACAGTTGATCGACTTGTTGTGCCGGCGTCAGGCTGCAGGCTCTAGCGTTGACCGATCTTCATCGGCCGCTCTTATCAATCTGCACCAAGATCGGAAGCGGCGCCATTCATTGGCCAAAAGTCAATATTCCAAAATCCCAAAAGTTTCCAAGAAGCGTAAGGACGCGTCGAAGGGCTCGAGAGCGCGGGGCGTAGCGCTCGACTCCGAACTTGAGGAGAAGCAAGCGGTGCCCCCACAGAAAGCCAAGACGCTGGCGCATATTCCAAGCCCAAGATCGGACGCAGGTGACACGTCCATCAACGTCAAATCGCATTCGCCCTTACGCCCCCGCGCTGCTCACACCAAGCATATGGAGATATTCTCCGGAGAGGACTCGGGTAACGAATCGGGAGATTCTGAGTTCTTGTTCACTGTTTTGCCCAATTCCCGATCCGATCAACGCCGAGGTCCTAATCCAGCGAAGCCTGCGTCGGGGGATGATAAGGTGATCAGCTCCCAGGGTAAGTGTTTCACGAACGCGTGAGTTAGCCGGATCGGTGCCTTCGTTCCATCCCGGCACATCTGGGCTGCGCCATCACGCCCGATTGAAAGGGGTGTCGATCAGAGATCGACCTCTTCCATCGCTGACTTCAGATGCCACTTTGCCATGGTCACCGGGGAAGATCGGTAGCTGCACCGATCAGCCCTGACCAAGCAAGATCTAGCCCGGTCGATGTCCCGACCAGATTCTGGCTCTTGCCTCCAGCTTCGAAAACCCCTGACCCGTCTGCGTGGCGGGCGGACCTCGTCACAGCACCACAAATCGCCCGTCTGTATGCAGATCAGCCATGGAAAGTGTTCATCCTCCCGAAGCTGGGGTCCATGTTTGCGTCGACTGCGAATCTTGATGTGGCAGTTAGCCGACCAGATAATCCATAATACATGTCATCATTCTTTCCAAATTCCTGATCACCTGATCACTTGACCAAATTTCACCACTTTCTCCAAACTTGCACCAACACGTTATCACACACAGTTTCCATCCACATCGCGAAAATTATCACCACGTTCGTCACTCCAGTTCATCACAGTTCATCACACTAATTCACAATAATTCAGACCTTACACATATTCACACCGATCGATATACTGATCGGTGCTACTGCGTGTCTTGATCTTCATCTTCATGAGTCTGCATCACTGCGAAGCGATTCCGACTGACTCGTTCTCGCTAGAACTCTCGTAGCAGTGCTCCACAATTTAGATAAAGTTCGTCGATCCAAGTTTATTCGTCATGATCCTTCCAGCGGACTAGATATTCTTGGTGGGTGCGACCGAAACGCGTCTTCTTGACCGATCGGACACCTAGCACCTTTTCCACCTCGAATTCGTCCTCTTCCAATGGCGTTTCCCAACTGTATTCCGGCAGAAGAGCTTCGTCAAAATCGAATCTCTCCGCTTCGTCCGCCAGACAGGGTATTTTAGGCCGATTGGGGAACTCTCTGACCAGCTTCGGTTTGTACACATGCACGATCGGAAAAACTTTATAATCCGTGCCGATCGTGATCAGACGGGCAGCATGCTCACCGATCAGCTATGCTACATGGAAAGGACCGTGCCACATATGAGCCAACTTCTTCGCATAGCCTTCCTTGACCCGATCGAGGTATAACCATACCCTCGCCCCTGGTTCAATACCATGAGGGAGGACCTGATCGTTATTCCGATCTTCTCGATCTTGCGTGGCCTGACCCAACTTTTCATTGACGACTTCTTTCGCATTCTGGTAATGCTTCTGGACCTGCATGCGCCAACAACGGGCATCGCGATCACGGGTCCAAGTGCAGCCGATCGGTATCGCCGCTTCAAGTGTCGATCGAGGGTCCCATCCATACGCCAGATAAAAAGGCGTTTCTCCTTGGACCGATCGGTTGAAGAGTTGAGTGCGAATACAAGTCTCTCTGCATACTCGTCCCAGTCACGTTGGTCCGGATCGGCCACATACATCTTGATCGCCCTTATAACTGTCTGCACCATGCGTTCAGCCGATCCGCTTGCTTGCGGACGATATGCCATCGTCGCGCTCTGCTTCTGGCCTAGCATGTTATTGAACGATCGGAACACCTCAGCCATAAAACCGGGTTCCCGATCGTGTCTAATAACTTCGCTGGCGCCGAACCTTCTGAACACGCATTCCTCGTAATTCTGGGCGATCTGCTCCGCAGATCGGGATGCACCAGCCTTTGCGATCACCAGACCAGTGAACAGGTCGACCCAGATCAGCAGCTCAGTGTTGCCGCGCGTCGATCTGGGCAGCGACGGTATGGGATCCATTGTTATCACCTGGAAAGGGTAAGTAGCCTCGATATTCCCGGGCGATCGCCCCTTGATTATCTGTCTGCCTTTTCCGGTCTCGCAATCTGTGCAAAGGCCCACATATTTCTGCACGCTCCGAAAAAGTCCTCTCCAGTGAAAGTGGGCCCTGATCTTGTGGTATGTCCTTCCTATGCCCTGATGTCCCCCTTCTAGACTCTCATGGTAGTGATGAAGGACATCCGGCTGTAGCAACTCAGGGATCACCAGTTTCGCCAGTCGATATCGATCGGCACTGTCTTGATCAATGTCACGGCAGTAATACAGCAATCCGTTGTCATCCACATCGTAACTGTCCGAGATCTTGGTACACTCTTTCGCTTGATCGTCCGTTAACTTGGACAGTTCACCGCGCAGATAGGCTTTCAGGTTGACGATCCACTCTTCTTCGTCCTGCGCCTTGAGGATCCGTTCCGCCCTTAGCTGTTGTACAACGTACTCACTCAGCCTTTCCTTTGGGAACGATCGGCGAGACTTCTGAGTTCGCGATCTAGTCGCCGCCATCACATGCACCTGATCAGGGCTGTCCTTGCGCTTAATCAACTCCGGGAGCCTGTTTATGCTCATAAGTTCATGTAGAACGGCCTCCTTGGTGATCGTCGCCCCGATCTGGTCCCGCATAGCTTGGGTCGCGAGGTGGTCGGCGCTTCTGTTCCAATCCCGTTTCACGAGAAATAGATCGTGGTTGGGATAGTCTTTCAGCGCCTTCATCACCAGATTATTCAGCAACTTCAACCGTGGCGCCTTACAGTCGATCTCCCCGGCGATCTGTTTTATCACTAGGTTGGAGTCACCACATATGATGATCCGACCTTTCTTTTGTGATGACAGCAGATCGAGACATAGAAGGAGACCCGATATTCCTCCTCGTTGACCGTTATGTCAGGCGTGAAATCGGCGGCGGCTGCTACTATAGACCATTGTCGTAACTTCCACAGTATGGCACTATAGGAGCTGACCTTCTTCTTCACGCTAGCCGATCCGTTGAAACTCAAGCCCAGGAGTTCCTCATCCCGATCGACTATCGGTGGCGGCAGCGAGATTGACTGTCGAGGCTGCTTCCTTGGGGCAGTCGCCATCAGAGCTTCATCCACTTCAGACCGAGGGGTCATACTGGCAGCCAATGTGCCCAATATCTCCTCCTCTCCCTTGGTGCACTTGACGACCTCGAGGACCACTGTGACAAGATCGCTGACCATCTGCCGAGCCGACCGTTCATCCCATTGGCTGATAACAGCCAGGCCAATCTCTACTTTCTCGAAAGAACCTTTACAGATCGTCCGACCAATAGGTTGTAGCACACATCCAAAATCCGTAGTAAAGCTAGAACTTCCTTTTTGACGATCCCATAGTTAACTTCGTTCGGCTTAAACATCCGGCTCGTAAACGTGACCGGGTGGTACACTCCATCATTTTCTTGCACTAGAGTGGCAGAAATGGCCCACTTACTAGCGTACACAATGACGATCGGCATTTTTTCCGGATCGAGTGTCTGAGAATCGGTGCCATCGCCATCTTGGCCTTCAGCATACCGAAAGCAACCTTTGCACGCTTCATGTGATCCTCTGCCTCCACCTGCGGAAAATCTGCGGGCAGATCAGAGTCGCAGCCCTCTCGTAAAGTTGCTCGATCTCCTTCGCGCAACATATGATGGTCGACTTCCCGGAGCTCGTACAGCACGGCCGCGTAAATCTCGAAGTCTTCAATGAAGCGGCTGTAGTAATTTAGGTTCCCTAGGAAGGACTGCATTGCCTTCAGTGATCTGGGAAACGGGAGGTTGCTCAGTGACTCCAGATCCTTGGGATTGGCCTCCATCCCACTGATCGACACCATATGACACAAATAGGCGACATTGGACATGCCCCAAAAACTCTTCACAGCACTGATCGACAGGTTCCAGCGATCGCATGTCTCCAACAACCGTTCGACCTTCTCTCACAGATCGCTCCATGACGAAGCAGAGATCAGAATGTCGTCGATATAGGATCGCCTCCCCAGAACGGACGGTCTCCTTTCCCTATCGGGTTCACCCTCTGAAAATACGTGAAGTGTACCACAAATTTGGTCACTTTTGTCAAGGCAGTTGGTCGAGTTTCCGATTGGTCTAAACAAGGGGGGCTTTTTAGCCTATCAGATTCAAGGAGTATCAAGAACGCAGGTCTTGGATGAGTCACCTGACATTGGGTATTTTACATAATTTTTTGTGGGCACAGTAGGGACCATAGGGAGGTAGTATTATTGGTTAGTTGCGATTTTTCCAAGTAGAAGTCTTTTGGTTGCGGATTTTCCAAGTAAACGTCTTTTGGTCTAGGAATAAGTGGCAAAACCTCTTCTGGTCTTGGTCTGCACCGCAGCAAGGGGTCGCCGTTATTCTTTTCACGTACACTAGTCGCCTCTGCCCGCCGCGGAGTGTTTGGGGGCAGAGGGTTGAATTATCCCCTCTTGCCTATTATACCTTGTCTGACGCGCCGCACGCGCACTTTGGCCAGCGGAAGTCCCTCGACGGGAGTACGATTTGGCGATCTCGACACTTTGACTCAAGTACGTTTGGAACGTGCTATTCACTGGATTGGTCTTTACGTGAAGATATCGTTTGTGGAGTTTCACGGGCATATTGGGTCTTTACGTGGACATATTGGCTTATTGTAACATTGGTTGGAGTTTAGATCGGATTTGGTCTTCTCTCATATTGGTCAGGGGCTAGACCGGTTGATTGGTCTACCCTCCATTATTTCGTATTGGTCAGGTCTAGATCGTTTGGACGATCGACTTATTGGAATTTATCTTTTGAAAGTGTTTCTGGTCTGTACGTACCTGGGGTGAAGAGTTCCGCCCTAGGTACACCTATCCAGCACGGTCTCATATTCAAGACCAAATCAGATCGATCTGCGATCCCGATCCACCGAGTGTGTAACTAGCCCATTCCATCGGGTACACAAGGTGAGATGAACTTAAGTGAATCGGACCAAGTGTCTTTGGATGATGACCGGTCGTCTGCCAGCAGCGGACGATCGGACCAGATTTCGAATGGAGGTCCGTGGGGTACCCCCCCCCGTAAGTGGGCACGATGGTGGTGGTCAGGTTGTCGATACAAATGTATTCGATTTCGAACTTGACTCCACCACAATGGTGCGCGTGCCCGGATCACTTGGTGATCGTGGATATCACCGCGAGGTGTCATCAAAGATTGAATCTGAAGATTTGAATTTGGAATCGTTCTGGAGAGGGCGTAAGGAAAGACTATCACCTTACGTCTTCGTTCTCGATAAAGATGGCGATGTCCGGTCTGAATTCGTGGAGGACCAGATCGGGATTAATAATTTTTTTCCTCCCCAAAAGGCTCCCACCGGAGACGATCGGGACTATAGCAAGTCCTGCTATAGTCCAGGAAAGGATCAGGACCTTGGTTCTGATCCTATGTATGTGCATAAAAAAGTTGATGGAAAATTAAAAGACGAAAAATACTTGGAGGCTGATCAGAACGGTCAGACCAACCTCCCCAAGGTCCCCAAGGTCCCCAAGATTCCCAAGAAAGGGTTGGGAATGCCGGCCGACGTAGACGTCCTTGAAGAAAAGTCGCAGTTCGGAGATGTAGGCATCACTGAAGAAGACCTAAACAAGATGTACTACATTTTTGAGCTGTGGTCTTTCGGGTGTTGAACCTACAGATCCCCGACCGTCTTCTCGGTCCGACTACCGAGCCGATCCAGAGTGATCGACCATTACTGTTGGTGAAGAACTTGTTGGCGATGTTGGCGGAGGTTGGAATTAAAATGCAGAACCCCGCCGATGTCCAAAAAATATTTGAATTTGAGACTTGGAGGCTGAAATCGTCGATGTCGACCTTTCACGACCATTTGGTCCCACTGGTGGGGGCGGTTTGCCGCCCAACACCCACCGCAGCAGTGAAGGTCGCTGAAGTCTCCACAGCGCTTGTTGACATTGGTTCTGATGAAGAATCGGTTTATCAGTCTCCACCGGCCTCAAGCAGCTCATCAGAATTGGAGACCGGTGTCGAGCGGATTACCATGGGGTGGACCATGCCCGGTCTGAACAAAAAAGGGACATGCGGCAGCAAAGGGCTGCTTGCCAGTCGGGGCTCCAGCAGCCCCCACAGGCCTCAGTTCCGCAAAAGGAGGGTGTCAACACGTTGCCCATGACTCCAGCTAACGTCCAAGTCATGTTTGAGACGATGATGGAACGTTTCATGGAAGACCGGGTTAGACCACCTCTGCGCCCACATGTTCAAGTCCGGTCTACCCAGCAAAGTGCCAATGTTAGCAGAGATGTGGATATGGAATCGGTGGACAAGCCCACTCGAAGTGATTAGCAAGGCGGCAAAGGGAAGCGCAAGCCGCAACCGGCCAGACCGCGTAGACCAAGCAAGACAAGTGACTGTGACATGGAGTCGGTCGGCGGTCTTGACGACCACTGTGGGTCAGACGGTACGGGGCTGGCAAGCCACGCAAGGCTAACCTAGCCTCCACCATTGCTTACGACTTTGGATCTGCTGCGATTCCGCGCATCCGTATGTCCGCGACGACCGACCTCAAGGACTTCACTGGCAAGGATGCTGATGAAGATCAGGCCCGGTCTTGGTTCGTTCGGGTCAAGTCTGCGTTCCTGCGAGACCAGACCCCGAAAAGTGAAAAGTGTCTGATCTTCCGGGATTTGTTGAAAGGACCGGCTACCAACTGGATCCAACAGTTAGGTCGGGATGTCCGGTCTGACTGGGACAAGCTATGTGCAGAGTTTGAAGGGCAATATTGTAACTCCGGATTTTTGAGTGCCCGCAAGTATCACCATATGCAGAAGCGGAGCGACGAGACACCGATCGAGTATTTGCATCGGTTGAACGTGGCTGCACTTCGTGCCAGCATAAAAATTAAAGAGAATAACCCGCCGAACGGTGCTGCTCTGGAACATGTGGGTCACTACATTAGTACCCTGGACGATCAAGAACTGGCGGACCAGCTTACTCTGCTGCGTCTTAGGGACGCGGGTGAAGTTGAACAGACTCTACGGACGCTACAGCAGTCGCGTAGCATGAGGGCGAAGAGTGCTGGTGGATCAGGTCGCTACCGATCCAAGACCCAGACCCAGACCGATCCGGTCAAGAGACCCTGGACCAGACCAACCCGAGCGGTCAAGGCGATCGTAGTCGAAGACAGCACGGGATCGGAAGGGGAAAGTGGAAGTCAATCCAGCCAGGAGTCATCGGATGAAGACCAGTATCGTTACGTCTATGTTGCGGGACCTGCCCCGAAGACCAGGTCGAAGTCCGACCAGGTAGACCGGAAGGGAAAGAACGGAAGCAAGTCCGATCCGGACCGACCTCGTCAGAAGTGCTCCCACTGTGGGTCGAGCAAACAGGATGGTCCAAACTGCTGGAAGAAGATGGTGTGCAAGAAGTGCGAGAGACGCGGCCACCCGACTGACCACTGCCTTTTCGTATGCAAGTCATGTGGAGAGATCCACGAGGCCGTCCACTGCAAGATTGAAGAATTTTGTAACATGATACGCAAGTGGTACGTTCCGGACAAGCACGCGGGGATGCTGCCGCCGGACGCGGAAAAGATGTTAAACTAGAACGCTCGTCAGGTTGGAATCTGGATCGAGCCGAGCGTTCTACGGTTCACATCTATGCATATGTCGGCAAGGAGGATAAGACCGACAATACACGTTCTATTCCGAATTGCGTCGACCGAGACCATCCGGTCTACAGTCTGAAGACCGATGAGTACTCCCGGACCAAGGTGGTTATGCAGTTGGACTTGCTGCCTGGAGAATCCCGCGGATACTGGAAGTATCACGCGCCTGATAAATGGTTCAAGCAGGCGAAAGCCTGTGGCAAGATTAATAACCAGAAAGCGACGATGTTGTTCGACTCTGGAGATGAAGTGTCGATAATCGACTCCGCCTTTGCTCGTAAGGTCGGATGTCGTATAGACGATACCCATAGACAAGAATGCGTCGGGATCGGCGAAAACTCTTATATGACCGAAGGAAGAACGCGTGTGAAAATTAATCTGTCGGGATCGCTGGTCTACTTTTTCAGCGCTTGGGTTGGCAAGTTGGCTGGTCAGTACGCTTTACTAGGTATGGATTTCATGGTCCCAGCTGGTATTCGCCTAGACCTGTCACATGGAGTGCTTACACTCCCGGATGAGGTCCAGGTCCAGTTGTGTGGTCGAAGACCTCTGTATGGTTCGTATACCGATCTGGTCCGGTGGGACCAAGACCTCACTATCCCAGTCGGTCGGTCTGCCGATACCCCGGTCGAGAAAGGTTTTCGTTCGAGGAAGTTATGGTTGACCAGGGGCGATCGGTGGGTCCCGACCTTCGTAAAGAGTGCTGGCCGACGTGATTTTGTCCGTGTTACCAATATCGGTGACAAGCCGCTGACACTGGACAATAACACTATTGTCGGTATGTGGTTAGCAGAAGGGGAGGTACCAAGGAAGATGGGGTTCGTCTCGATTGGGTCGAGGCGGTATGTCGAGTGGCAAAACCTGGCGTACCAATCGACCACCGATCTTATCAGCGATGATGGGTCGGTGGAAGAGGATACCTCACCTTTAGTGGAAAGACCAAGTTATGTCACCCCAAAAAAGATGTTGGTCCGAAGAAAGGCGCCGCAGTCACCAGGAACGGTGGACCATAAAGTAGACGAGCCGAGGCTAGTCAACGTGGTGTCAGCACAAGACCAGGCGACAGCGGAGCAAGAAAAGGAAGAAGGGGAACATGAAGTTGCTAGGTCGGACCATGACGGTATTCCTAATCAGGCCGATATCAGTGAAGGACAGCCCGTCGATCAAGACCAGGGGCGTTCAGCCGGTCCAGATGATCTAGGTGATATCACCCCAGAAGATGAACAAGTCTGTATACATGAAGGCGGGGAACAGTACATTCAGGATCTGGAAAGCCAAATGGCAGTCCTCCCTGAAGTGTCTGCCGACTCTCCCGAAGTTACAATGGATGATTTACAAGTGGGTGATCAAGACCTTAACAGTCCAGACCAGATCGAGCAGTTGAAGAATATCATATGGAAGAAAAGACATCTGCTGATCGGAAAGGGCAACGCCTTACCACCTGCAGCCCGTGGTGCGATTTGCGATATTGACGTTGGAGATGCCAATCCGATTGCCCAGCGATGTCGACGCGTGGCGCCACAGTACCGTGAAAATCTTTCTGATCTCATTAAAGGACTGTTGGTCACCAAGATTATTAGACCGTCGACCTCGCCATGGGCCTCGCCGATCGTAATTGTTATCAAGAAGAACGGCGTTGACATTAGACTGTGCATCGACTATCGGCTGGTAAATCGATTGACTAAAATCATGGTGTACCCGATGCCGCTGATTAATGATCTGTTGGAAGACCTCGACAAGACCTTGTGGTATTGTTTGCTAGATATGGCAAGTGGATTTTGGGTGGTCTCGATGACTGATCGAGCCCGTGAGATTTCCGCATTTGTGACGCCGTTTGGTCTTTTCGAGTGGAATCGTATGCCGTTCGGTCTGAAGAACGCGCCCCAGATCTATCAAAGGCTAATAGACAAACATTGTACTGACACTACAAGATCAAGACCGATCGGGATCCTGTTGAAAATTATGATGTGTTTAGAGAGGGTGAACCCGATCGGGAAAGAGGACCGTCCGCTCTAGGGAGGCGGTCGTACATCGAGGACATTCTGATACCTTCCTCGTAATGGAACGATCTGTGCGAGTAGGTTGAACGATTGTTGGAGACATGCGACCTCTGGAACCTGTCTATCAGTGACGTGAAATGTTTTTGGGGTATGTCCAAGGTCGCCTATTTAGGCCATATGGTCTCGAACAATGGTCAAGAGGCTAATTCCAAGGACCTGGATTCGCTGAGTAACCTCCCGTTCCCCAGATCGCTGAAGGCAATGCAGTCCTTCCTGGGAAGCTTGAATTATTGTAGCCGATTCATTGAAGACTTTGCTATCTACGCGGCTGTGCTGTACGAGCTCCGGGAAGTTGACTATCATATGTTGCGCGAAGGAGATCGGGCAACGTTACAGGAGGGCGCCGAATCTGGTCTTGCTGCAGTTTGTCCGCAAGTGGAGGCCGACGATCATATGAAGCGTGCACAGTTTGCCTTTGGTATGTTGAAGGTTTAGATGGCGACGGCACCGATTCTCAAGCATTTCGCTCCCGAAAAAGTGCCGACCATTATTGTATATGCCAGTAATTGGGCTATCTCGGCCACTTTAGTGCAAGATCACGATGGTGTGTATCATCCAGTCACGTTTACGAGCCGGACGCTAAAACCAAATGAAGTGAACTATGTAATTGTCGAGAAAGAAGTTCTGGCGTTGCTACGAATTCTGGATGTGTGTTACAACCTGCTGGTCGGCCTACCTATAAAGGTCCTGTCAAGACGGTCTACTTTGGCCTGGCTATTATCAGCCAATGGGATGGACGGACGTCTAGGCAGATGGTCGGCGGTCTTTTCGCAGTGGACCCTCGAGGTCGTTAAGTGCACCGGGGGCGAGGAAGAGATATTGGGCACATTAGCTGCCAGTATCACCCCTCGGTCTGAAGTGGACGAGGCATTGATAGCGATTGCCCCGAGGAAGCAACCTCGGCAGTCAGTTTCGAGACCGCCACCGACCGTCGTCCATGATGAAGAGCTCTTGGTCTTAAGTTTTGACGGATCGGCAAGCGTGAAGAAGAAGGTCGGCGCCTATAGTGCCATATTGTGGAAGTTGCCACAATGGTCTATAGCTGCAGCCGCTGCCGATTTCACGCCGGATATTACTGTTAACGAGGCGGAGTACCGAGGTCTACTTCTATGTCTGGACCTGCTGTCGTCGCAAGAGAAGGGGCGAGTCATCATATGTGGTGACTCCAACCTAGTGATCAGGCTGATCACCGGAGAGATCGACTGCAAGGCTCCACGACTAAGGACGCTAAATGATCGAGTAATGAAGGCATTGAAGGACCACCCCAACCACGAGCTATTGCACGTGAAACGGGACTGGAACAGAAGCGCCGACTACCTCGCGACCAAGGCCATGCAAGACCAGACCGGGGCTACGATCACCGAGAAGACCATTCTGGATGAATTGGTGAATATAAACAGGCTCCCAGAGGTGATCGGACCCAAAAACGCTCCGGACCAGGTGCATGTGATGATCGAGACTAGATCGAAAGCTCAGAAGTCTCACCGACCGTTCCCGAAAGAAAGTTTGAACGAATATGCAGTGCAACAGTTAAGGATGGAACGGATCCTCAAGGCGCAGGACGAAGAAGAATGGATTATGAGCCTGAAGACCTACCTGCGTGGTGAACTGTCCAAGTTGACGAACGATCAAGCAAAAGAGTGCATCAAGATCGCGGATAGCTACGAAGTGGATGATAATGGATTATTGTATTACTGCCGCGATGCCGACCAAGACAGTGCAGACCGGGACCGACTGGCGAAATTAGTGATCCCCGAGTTGCTGCAGCCGGATGTCCTTCATCACTATCACGTGAGTCTAGAAGGGGGACATTAGCATAGGCAGGACCTATCACAAGATCAGGTCCCACTTCCACTGGAGAGGTCTTTTCCGCAGTGTGCAGAAATATGTGGGCTGTTGCACGGATTGCGAGACCGGAAAGGGTAGACCGGTAATCAAGGGGCGATCTCCCAGAAATATCAAAGCTACCTACCCTTTCCAGGTCATAGCGATGGACCACATACCATCACTGCCTAGATCGACGCGCGGCAACACTGAGCTGCTGATCTGGGTAGACCTGTTCACTGGTCTAGTTATCGCGAAGGCAAGTGCATCTCGGTCTGCGGAGCAGATCGCCCAGAGCTACGAAGAATGTGTGTTCCGAAGATTCGGTGCGAGAGAGGTCATCAGGCACGATCGGGAACCCGGTTTTATGGCCGAGGTGTTTCGGTCGTTCAATAACATGCTGGGCCAGAAACAGAGTGCGACGATGGCATATCGTCCGCAAGCAAAT
>CM047587.1:17449049-17465799 GCA_026184515.1 Peronosclerospora sorghi | reverse complement strand
GGTTCTATACCGTGGGGTCGGACCTGGTCATTGGTCCGGTCTGCCCGTCAAGGAGACCGATCCGCCAATCGGCGCTTCCCAAGAACACGTGGGCCACTTTATCAGTACGCTGGACGATCAGGAGTTGGCCGATCAGCTGACCTAACTTCGCCTCAGGGAAGTGAAAGAAGTTGAACAGACGTTACGTATGCTACGCCACTCCCGCAGTATGAGGACGAAGGTTGCTGTCGGATCGACCGATCCCGATCGAAGGTGAAGGATGATCATGGGAAGGGACCTGCGACCAGACCGGCCAGAGCGATCAGAGCTATCGTGGTGGATATGAGCACGGGATCAGAAGGGTGGAGCAGTGGCTGGTCCAGTCTGGAATCAGACGAGGAACAGTACCGTCACATTTTCGTCGCCCAGTCTGCACCCAGAGATCGACCAGCGTCACGCCGTGCCGAATGAAGGCAGGAGTAAACGGCAACAGGTCAGACCCGGATTCGCCACGCATGAAGTGCACGCACTGCGGGTCGACCAAACACAGTGGTCGGGGCTGTTTGCTAAGGATTACGTGTAAGAAATGTGAACGACGCGTACACCCCACCGATCATTGTTTGTTTGGATGTAAGGCATGTGGAGAGATCCATGACGATGGACAATGCAAGATGGAGCACTTCTTCAATCAGTTGTGCAAGTGGTATGTTCCCGATAAACACGCGGGAATGTTGCCGCCCGATGTCGAGAAGATGTTAACCTAGATCGCTCGCCAGGTTGTAATCTGGATCAAGCCGAGCGATCTACGTTTAGTATCTATGCATTCGTCGGAAAAGACATCAATACAACAGTGAAAAATACAGGCGATGGGAATCATCCGGTCTACAGTCTTGCGACTGATGAATATTCCCGATCGAAGGTCGTTATGCAGTTGGACCTGCTGCCTGGCGAGACAAGCGGCTACAGGAAATATCACGCTCCCGACAAATGTTTCAATCAGGCGAAAGCCTATGGGAAGATGAACAATGAGAAGGCGACGATGCTGTTTGACTCTGGTGCAGAAGTATCAATTATCTACTCCGCCTTTGCTCGTAAGGTTGGATGTCAGATCGACTATTCACAGAGACAATAATGCGTCGGAATCGGCGAAAATCCTACATGACCGAAGGGAGGACGCGTGTTAAGACCACTTTATCTAGTTCATTGGTCTACTTCTTCAGCGCTTGGGTTATCTTCTAACTCTTCTAACTCCTGTGCCCAGGCAATCAACTCTTGCGCGTGGCACAGGTAGTCTTGTCGGCAGGGATCATATCGCGCCATTAACATCACTTTCAACTTGGGCGCAGCAAACTTGACAATGTTTTCAATGATCAACTTTTCTCTCGATCCGCTTTCGCGAGTCAGCCGCCCTCCGGGTAAGGTACCTCTCCCAACCAAGTGGGTGTACAAGACAAAGGTCAGTGCACACGGTTCGGCCGGCCAGCAGGCCGGCCAAGACGCTATTGGTATGAATTTTATGGTGCCGGCAGGATTACGCCTCGATCTGTCGCATGGAGTACTTACGCTTCCAGACGAAGTACAGATCCAACTGGCTGGCCGACGCCCCTTACACGGATCACGTACTGATCTGATAAGGAGGAACCAAGATATCACCATTTTTGTGGGTCAATCGGCAGATATATCGGTGGAAAAGGAATATGGGCAGGCCTCCCTATTGACGGGAAAATAGGACTCGTCCCGTAAATAACCATAAATAAAGTACGAGTTGTCCCGTAAATAAGGGCCTTAAAAAGGGGGTTTGGGTTCCACTGCAATCATAACCAGGTTCCATCGGTTGCATCGGTTCCTCTTCCAATCACCGACCAGAACCAGTTACCCCAAATGGACAATACCAATTTCCATAAATGGAATATGGCCAGGACTATATTGAACAATATAAGTACAGATGATCTTTACCGGCTTCTTGCCTGTCTTCCCACCTTCAACTCTCCCTACCCACCTCCCTTCTCGTCACACTCTGCCTCGAGAACTCCTCATTACCAGCTTCGCACTTAACTCACGTGCTCCCGATATGCCGCGCGCGACGCTGCGTACCCTTTTCAACCCAGACCACCCAGTCGACTACGGACTTTCCATATCAAGTCAGGACGCAGCAACGTCGGAGGTACTTTCGGTCAATTGTCTCTTCTGTATTAACTTTGGCCGAAACGACTGTGGGGGAGTCAAGTTCAAAATCGAACTTCGTAGTGTCGAGAACCTGACCACCATCGTGCCCAGACTTCAAACTGACGGGGGGGTACCCCGCGAACCTTCGCCAACGATCCGATCTTATCGTAGGCTGCTAGCAGACGACCGATCATCAGCAAAGGACGCCTGGTCCGATTTCTGCGTCTCCATCTCACCTTGTGTACCCGATGGAATGGGCTGGTTACACATTTGGTGGATCGTCGCTGCGAATTGATTTGGGTCTTAAATTGTGAGACCGTGCTGGGTAGTGTACCCTAGGCGGAACTCTTCACCCTGGGTACGGGCATACCAATTATGCTCGGAGTAAGTATACTCTAAAAGGGAAGATCGCTTAACCGATCGTAGAGCCCAACCAATGCGAGAATAAAAGACCAATATTTAAATATGGAGATCCAAAGATAACGTAACAAACTCCACGAACGATATCTCCACGTGATAATCGAAAACTTGATCGCACGTTACAAACGTGCGTAACTTGAGCTTGAGAAGCCGACGAATGTGTACTCCCGTCGAGGGACTTCCGGCGGGCCAAGTACGTATGTAACGCGTCCCGACCGTGTATAATGAGCTAGAGGGGATTACTTAACCCTCTGCTCCCAAACACACCGCGTCGTGCAGAGGCGACTGATGTAATTGGCAAAGATGTTAACGACTTCCTTGTTGTGAGTTAAAAGGCCAAAAAATAACTAACCAATCCTATCTCCCTACGGTCAACAATATGTACAAACATGAAATATGTAAGTACACGGAATATCATGTGACTTACCAAAATCTGTGTTCTTGACACTTCTTGCACACGATAGGCTTAAAATTGAATCCACTTCACCACAGCCGCCCCTGAGTCTGGTTGCAGCCGCACAACGGTAGCGACCCGATCTCACCACCAGTTGGCATTCCAGATCTTCCCAGTAGCAGACTTCCTCACCGATGGACAGATCTTCGAATCCGCCCTCGCCAGGTATTTGTCCTTGTGCACCTGATCATCTTGTAACCTCCCTTGATGTCCGTTGCTGCAGGTTCCCTGTGTTCCCAATCGCCCCATGTCAATTCGCCTCCCCGATCGGCCCGATCTGACAGCCCTCGCAACACTCCAGATCCCAACATATCGGATGGGCATCAGATCGGGGTCGATCAGCTCCGGAAAACAGTCAGGGAACTTCATTCGCAGTTGGCAACAAAGGATACATCACTCCTGCAACTGCGGACGGAAGTGGATACTTTGATCTCCGTGTCCACGAAGTTGCAGGAGGTGATCGCTGAAAAGGCGCATCTCCGGGCCCAGATAGCCCAACAAACAACGCGAGGGAAGCTGATCGGTCTGTTTTTCGTCTTGGATCTGCTCTAACCTTCCTTCGCGTGCAGATCGGCTGCCCACCGACATCGCCAAAGCATTTGACGCTTTACTCGCGGCTGATCCGCAGTCGCATGACCACTGCGATCAGCTCCGACCGATCTTGGACGGGCTAATCGGTGCACGGCATGATCTATCTCGTATGGAGGCCTACAGGTCACACCTCCGGGAACAGCTCGCGCTGGTCAACCGGAAGAGGTGGGAGGATCATTCCAATCGGACTTTGCTCCACACCCAACATGGTGACCTGGAGAGGCAGATCGGCGAGTTGCAAGTCGTGGTCAGGGAGCAGATCGGGAAGGTCGAGTCCTTCCAAAGCCAATCAGACGCCTTGAACCAGGAGTCAAACCGTCGTTGGGCGGCCGTAGATCGGTGCTACCAACAGTTGACCGATCTGCCTCAGCCGCTCTGATCGATCTGCACCAAGATCGGAAGCGACGCCATTCATTGGCCAAAAGTCAATATTCAAAAATCCCAAAAGTTTCCAAGAAGCGTAAGGACGCGTCGAAGGGCTCGAGGGCGCGGGGCGTAGCGCGCGACTCCGATCTCGAGGAGAAGCGATCGGTGCCTCAAAAGAAAGCCAGGATGCTGGAGCATCTTCCAAGCCCAAGATCGGACGCAGGTGACACGTCCATCTCCGTCAAATCGCATGCGTCCTTACGCCCCCGCTCTGCTCACAACTAACATATGGATATCTCCTCCGTAGAGGACTCGGGGATCGAATCTGGAGATTTTGAGCTCTTGTTCACTGCTTTGTCCAAGTCCCGATCCGATCAACGCTGAGGTCCTGTTCCAGAGAAGCATGCATCGGGGGCTGATAAGGTGATCAGCTCCCAGGGTGATGATGTTGCGTGAACGCGTGCGTTCGAAGAGTCGGCGCCTTCTTTCCAGCCCGGCACATCTAAGCTGCGCCATCACGCCCGGTTGAAAGGGGTGTTGATTGGGGATCGGACTCTTCCATCGCTGACTTCAGATGCCACTTTGCCATGCTCACCGGGGCAGATCGGTAGCTTGCACCGATCAGCCCTGACCAAACAAGATCTAGCCCGGTCGATGTCCCGACCATATTCTGGCTCTTCCCTCCAGATTTGGGGATCTAGTCACAGGACCGCAAACCGCCCTTCTATATGCAGATCGACCATGGGAAGTGCTGCTCAGCGCCAAGTTGGACTCCATATTCGCGTCGACTCCTTGGATCGATTCTCTTCTGGGTCGATTTCAGGCCTTTAATACATCCCACTGTCAGGCGATCTGGGAGTCTACCCATTATCTCATACTTCCCGCGGGTCGGAAGTTACGTGACCAAGACCAGATCCTGTTTCAGAAGCGCCGGAAACAGTGCCGGAGTCGGGCGGGCGAGGCTGGCTGGCCCTATGCCAGTTTATTCTGGAAGGGATGCTGGCCCGCGAGTGCGACATCGACATCTTCCTGTATCCGGTGTTTCTTCAAATGGCCAAGCGTTGCGTTGAGAGCCCCGGGGCGTTTACTGAGGACGGTATCTGGTATCCTGGTCTTCATTGTGACGAGCCGGTCGCAGACCTGAAAGACGCCTTGATCCAGATCGATCGGAAGGAGGCCTGGCGCAATCAGCACCAGAGCTAGATCGAAGACCATCCGGCATTGACTATCGGTCGTCTGTGGGATGACTGCGAATCTTGGTGCGGCAGTTAGCTGACCAGATAATCCATAATATATGTCATATTTCTTTCAATTTTACTGATCACCTGATCACTTGATCAAATTTCATCACTTTCTCCAAACTTGCACCAACACGTATCACACACAGTTTCCATCCACATCGCGAAAATTATCACCACGTTCGTCATTCCACTACTCCAGTTCATCACAGTTCATCACAATATTCACAATAATTCAGACCTTACACATATTCACACCGATCGATATACTTATCGGTGCTACTGCGTGTCTTGATTTTCATCTTCATGAGTCTGCATCACTGCGAAGCGATTCCGACTGACTCGTTCTCGCTCGAACTCTCGTAGCAGTGCTCCGCAATTTAGATCGAGTTTGACGATCCAAGTTTATTCGTCATGCTCCTTTCAGCGAACCAGATATTCTCGGTGGGTGCGACCGAAACGCGTCTTCTTGACCGATCGGACACCTAGCACCTTTTCCACCTCGAATTCGTCCTCTTCCAATGGCCTTTCCCAACTGTATTCCGGCAGAAGAGCTTCGTCAAAATCGAATCTCTCCGCTTCGTCCACCAGACAGGGCATTTTAGGCCGATCGGGGAACTCTCTGACCAGCTTAAGTTTGGACACATGCACGATCGGAAAAACTTTATAATCCGTGCCGATCGTGATCAGACGGTCAGCATGCTCACCGATCAGCCCTGCTACACGGAAAGGACCGTGCCACATCTGAGACAGCTTCTTTGCATAGCCTTCCTTGACCCGATCGAGGTATAACCATACCCTCGCCCCTGGTTCAATACCAAGAGGGCGGACCTGATCGTTATTCCGATCTGCTCGATCTTGCGTGGCCTGACGCAACTTTTCATTGACGACTTTTTTTGCATGTTGATAATGCTTCTGGACCTGCATGCGCCAACGACGGGCTTCGCGATCGCGGGTCCGAGTGCAGCCGATCGGTATCGCCGCTTCAAGTGTCGATCGAGGGTCCCATCCATACGCCAGATAGAAAGGCGTTTCTCCTCGGACCCGATAGGTTGAAGAGTTGAGTGCTAATACCAGCCTTTCTGCATACTCATCCCAGTCACGTTGGTCCGGATCGGCCACATACATCTTAATCGCCCTTGTTATTGTCTGCAACATACGTTCAGCCTATCCGTTTGCTTGCGGACGATATGACATCTTCGCGCTCTGCTTCTGACCTAGCATGTTACTGAACGATCGTAACACCTCAGCCATAAAACCGGGTTCCCGATCGTGTTTAATAACTTCGCTGGCGCCGAACCTTCTGAACACGCATTCCTCGTAACTCTGGGCGATCTGCTCCGCAGATCGGGATGCACTAGCCTTTGCGATCACCAGACCAGTGAATAGGTCAATCCAGATCAGCAGCTCAGTGTTGCCGCGCGTCGATCTGGGCAGCGACGGTATGTGATCCATTGCTATCACCTGGAAAGGGTAAGTAGCCTCGATATTTCCGGGCGATCGCCCCTTGATTATCGGTCTACCCTTTCCGGTCTCGCAATCTGTGCAACAGCCCACATATTTCTGCACGCTCCGAAAAAGTCCTCTCCAGTGAAAGTGGGCCCTGATCTTGTGGTATGTCCTGACTATGCCTTGACGTCCCCCTTCTAGACTCACATGATAGTGATGAAGGACATCCGGCTGTAGCAACTCAGGGATCACCACTTTCGCTAGTCGATCTCGATCGGCACTGTCTTGATCAATGTCACGGCAGCAATACAGCAATCCATTGTCGTCCACATCGTAACTGTCCGCGATCTTGGTACACTCTTTCGCTTGATTATTTGTTAACTTGGACAGTTCACCGCACAGATAGGCCTTCAAGTTGACGATCCACTCTTCTTCGTCCTGCGCCTTGAGGATCCGTTCCGCCCTTAGCTGTTGTACAACGTACTCACTCAGCCTTTCCTTTGGGAACGATCGGCGAGACTTCTGAGTTCGCGATCTCGTCACTGCCATCACATGCACCTGATCAAGGCTGTACTTGGTCTTTATCAACTCCGGGAGCCTGTTTATGTTCATAAGTTCATGTAGAACGGACTCCTCGGTGATCGTCGCCCCGATCTGGTCCCGCATGGCTTGGGTCGCGAGGTGGTCGGCGCTTCTGTTCCAATCCCGTTTCACGTGCAATAGCTCGTGGTTGGGGTAGTCGTTCAGTGCCTTCATCACCCGATCATTCAGCAACTTCAGCCGTGGCGCCTTACAGTCGATCTCCCCGGTGATCTGCCTTATCACTAGGTTGGAGTCACCACATATGATGATCCGACCTTTCTTTTGTGATGACAGCAGATCGAGACATAGAAGGCGACCCGATAATCCGCCTCGTTGACCGTTATCTCAGGCGTGAAATCGGCGGCGGCTGCTACTATAGACCATTGTGGTAACTTCCACAGTATGGAACTATAGGAGCCGACCTTCTTCTTCACGCTAGCCGATCCGTCGAAACTCAAGACCAGGAGTTCCTCATACCGATCGACGATCAGTGGCGGCATCGAGATTGACTGTCGAGGTTGCTTCCTTGGGGCAATCGCCATCAGAGCTTCATCCACTAAAGACTGAGGGGTGATACTGGCAGCCAATGTGTCCAATATCTCCTCCTCTCCCTTGGTGCACTTGACGACCTCGAGGGACCACTGTGACAAGATTGCTGACCATCTGTCGACTCGACCGTCCATCCCATTGGATGATAACAGCCAGGCCAATGTCGACTTTCTCCAAAGAACTTCTACAGATCGGCCGACCAGTAGGATGTAGTGCACATCCAAAATCCGTAGTAAAACCAGAACTTCCTTTTCGACGATCCCATAGTTAACTTCGTTAGGCTTCAACGTCCGGCTCGTAAAAGTGACCGGATGGTACACACCATCATGTTCTTGCACTAGAGTGGCAGAAATGGCCCACTTACTAGCGTACACAATGACGATCGGCATTTTTTCCGGATCGAGTGTCTGAGAATCGGTGCCATCGCCATCTTGGCCTTCAGCATACCGAAAGCAACCTTTGCACGCTTCATGTGATCCTCTGCCTCCACCTGCGGAAAATCTGCGGGCAGATCAGAGTCGCAGCCCTCTCGTAAAGTTGCTCGATCTCCTTCGCGCAACATATGATGGTCGACTTCCCGGAGCTCGTACAGCACGGCCGCGTAAATCGCGAAGTCTTCAATGAAGCGGCTGTAGTAATTTAGGTTCCCTAGGAAGGACTGCATTGCCTTCAGTGATCTGGGAAACGGGAGGTTGCTCAGTGACTCCAGATCCTTGGGATTGGCCTCCATCCCACTGATCGACACCATATGACACAAATAGGCGACATTGGAAATGCCCCAAAAACTCTTCACAGCACTGATCGACAGGTTCCAGCGATCGCATGTCTCCAACAACCGTTCGACCTTCTCTCACAGATCGCTCCATGACGAAGCAGAGATCAGAATGTCGTCGATATAGGATCGCCTCCCCAGAACGTACGGTCTCCTTTCCCGATCGGGTTCACCCTCTGTAATACATCATGGTTTACGGTGGGGTCCCGATCGGTCTGATCTTGAAGTGTCCATACAATGCGTTGTCGATCAGTCTGTGGTAGATCTGGGGCGCTTTCTTCAAACCGAACGGCATACGGTTCCACTCGAGCAGACCGAACGGTGTAACAAATGCGGAAATCTCGCGAGCCCTATCGGTCATCGAAACCACCCAAAATCCACTTTCCATGTCCAGTGAGCAATACCATAGGGTCCTGTCGAGATCTTGTAGCAGATCGCTGATCAGCGGCATCGGGTACACCATAAGCTTGGTCAACCGATTTACCAACCGATCATCGATACACAACCTGATGTCGACGCCTTTCTTCTTGATCACAATCAAGATCGGTGAGGCCCACGGCGAGGTCGACGGCTTAATGATCTTGGTAAACAACAATCCTTTAATAAGATCGGCAATTTTTCGCGGTACTGTGGCTCCACACGTTGGCATCGCTGGGCAATCGGCTTGGCATCACCCACGTCAATGTCACTGATCGCTACGCGAGCAGCAGGGGGTAAGGCGTTGCCTTTCCCGATCAGCAGATGTTTCTTTTTCCATATGATCTTCTTTAGCTGATCGATCGGATCGGGACTGTTTACATCCCGATCACCCACTTGCAGATCGTCCAAGGTGAATTCGGGAGGATCAGCAGACACTTCAGGGAGGACTGCCATCCGGCTCTCCAGCTCCTGAATATATTGACCCCCGCCCTCATGTATACAAACTTGATCTTCTTCCGGGGCCTTTTCACCCAAACTGTCCTGATCGGTTGAACACTGCTGTTCCCGATCGGCGGGCTGCCTTTCAACGATAACGACCTGCTTAGGCGCGCCATCGTGGTCCGCCCCAGCAATCTCATATTCCCCTTTTTCTATTCCCGGCTCCGCTGTCGCCTGTTCTTGTGACGCCACCACGTTGACGAACCTTGGCTCATTTGCTTGATGGCACACCGTTTACGGCGACTGCGGTGCTTTTCTTAGAACTAACATCTTCTTTGGGGTTACATATCTGGGTCGATCTACCATAGGTTCTTCCACCGATCCATCATCGCTGATCAGATCGGTGGTCGCTTGGTATGCCAAGTTCTACCACTCAACATACCGTCTCGATCCGATCGAGACGAACCCCATTTTTCTTGGCACTTTCCCTTCCACCAGCCACATTCCAACAATAGTATTGTTGTCGGGCGTAAGCGGCTTGTCACCGATACTGGTGACTCGAACAAAATCATATCGGCCGGCGCTCTTCACAAAGATCGACACCCACCAATCGCCCCTGGTCACCCATAACTTCCTTGATCGAAAACCTTTGTCGACCGGGGTATCAGCGGATTGGCCGACTGGAATGGTGACATCTTGGTCCCACCTGACCAGATCGGTGTGCGATCCGTATAGGGGCCGCCGACCAGCTAACTGGATCTGGACCTCATCCGGGAGTGTAAGCACTCCATGAGACAGATCAAGGCGAATACCTGCCGGCACCATGAAATCCATGCCTAACAGGACATCCTGACCGGCCAGCTTGCCAACCCAAGCGCTGAAGAAGTAGACCAACGAACCCGATAGGGTAATCTTCACGCGCGTCCTTCCTTCGGTCATGTAAGATCCCCAATTCCGACGCATTCTTGTATCTGGGTATCGTCTATACGACATCCGACCTTACGAGCAAAGGCGAAGTCGATAATCGAGACTTCGGCCCCAGAGTCGAACAACATCGTTGCCTTCTGGTTATTAACCTTACCACAGGCTTTAGCCTGCTTAAACCATTTGTCGGGCGCATGATACTTCCAGTATCCGCGAGACTCCCCAGGCAGCAGATCCAACTGGATGACCACCTTCGATCGGGAATATTCATCGGTCGTGAGATTGTAGACCGGATGATCCCGATCGACGCAATTGAGAACAGAACATGTATTGTCGGTTCTATTCTCCTTGCCGACATATGCATAGATGCCAAACGTAGACCTCTCGGCTCGATCCAGATTCCAACCTGGAGAGCGTTCTAGTTTAACATCTTTTCCACGTCAGGTGGAAGCATCCCCGCGTGCTTACCCGGCACATACCACTTGCGCATCAGATTGAAAAACTCTTCAATCTTGCACTGGCCGGTCTCGTGGATCTGTCCACATAACTTGCACACGAAGAGGCAGTGATCGGTGGGATGGCCGCGTCTTTCGCACTTCTTGCATGTTAACTTCTTCCAGAAGTCCCCACCGTCATGCTTGCTCGACCCGCAGTGAGAACACTTCTTGCGAGGTCGGCCCGGGTCGGACTTGTTTCCACTCCTGCCCTTCCGATCTGCCTGGTTAGACGTCGATCTGGTTCTTGGGGCAGGTTCCGTGATGAAAACGTGGCGATACTGGTCCTCATCCGACTCCCGACTGGACAGGCTGCTACTTTCCTCTTCCGACCCAGTGCTGTCTTCAGTCACAATCGCCTTGAAAGCACGGGCCGATCTGGTTAAGGGCCTCTTCACAGGGTCGGTCTGGGTCTTAGATCTGTAGCGACCCGATCCAACGGTGACCTTCGCCCTCATGCTGCGTGAGTGTTACAACGTCCGCAACGTCTGCTCCACTTCCCCCAAATCTTTGAGGTGCAGCAGAGTGAGCTGATCTGTCAGCTCTTGGTCATCGAGGGTACTGATATAGTGACCCACGTGCTCCATAGCGGCACTGGCCGGCGGGTTGCCTTCATTGATCACTATCCCGGCGCGAATTGCAGCCACGTTCAAACGGTGCAAGTACTCAATCGGCGTCTCGTCGCCCCTCTTCTGCATATGATGGTATTTGCGGGCGGTAGAGAATCCGGAGTACTGCCCCTCAAATTGAACATAACAGATCCCAGTCAGATCGGACATCCCGACTCAACTGTTGGATCCAGTTCGCAGCCGGTCCTTTCAGAAGATCTCTGAAGATCAAACACCGTTCCTTTTTTGGTGTATGATCCCGCAAGAAAGCAGACTTGACCCGACCAAACCACGATCTGGCTTGCTCCTCGTCGGCGTCCTTGCCAGTGATATCCTTGAGATCAGTGGTCGCAGCCATGCGAATGCATGGGATCGCAGTAGATCCAAAATCAAAGGTGGTCGTAGAGGCTAGGTTAGTCCTGCGCGTTCTGCCCGCCCCTGCAACGTCTGACCCATAGTGGTCATCCGGATCGCCGATCGACTCCATGTCGACATCGCTGTTTTTGCTTGATCGGCGCGGTTGGGCTGGCTGCGGATTGCGACTTCCTCTGCCAACTGTTCTGCCACATCGGGTAGCCTTATCCGTTGATGTCACTGTTTCATATCAACACCCCGGCAAGTATTGCCATTTGGCCGGGCAGATCGGTCCTGGGCATGCGGGCGCGGGTGCGATCGGCATCGGTCTCCCATGAAACGCTCCATCATTGCCTCAAACATGGCATGGACGTTAGCTTTTTGGGTCATGGGCAGCATGTTGGCATCCTCCTTTGGAGGTACTGAAACCTGTGGGGGCTCCGGGGGTCCCGACCGCATGCAGCCCCATGCTGCCGCACGTCCTTTTTATGCTCCCTTGGGGGTATCATCCACCCCCATGGTCATCCGCTCAACACCGATCTCCAACTCCGATGAGCCATTAGAGGAAGGTGGAGACTGATACAGCGATTTATCATCGGAACACACATCATCGTGTGCTGCCGTGGCCTCAGCGATCTTCAATGCCACGGTGGGAGTTGGGCGGCGAACCGCCCCCACCAACGGCACCAAATGATCATGGAGGGTCGACATCGACATCTCCAGCTTCCAAGTGTCCAGATCAAACAGTTTATGTACGTTGGCGAGGTTTTGCACTATTATGCCAACCTCAGCCAACATCGCCAGGAGGTTCTTCACCAATAGCAACGGCCGATCGCTTTGGATCGGCTCGGTGGTGGGTCCGATAAGGCGATCGGGGATCTGGGGGTTTAATATCTGCATGACCTGGTCTTCACGAATAGATCAATTTAACTCGTGTATGTAATACATCCTGGTCACGTCTTCTTCCTTGATAACCCCATCCCCGACCTGCGACTTTTCTTCCAAGTCGTCTTCATCGGGTGGCATTCCGAGCCTCTGCTTGGGAACCTTGGGAGGGTGGATCTGATCGTTCCGATCAGCCTCCAAGTCGTTTTCATCTTTTAGTGGGAGGAAAAAACTTATTAATCCCGATCTGGTCCTCCACCCGGCCAGATCGGACATCGCCATCCTTATCGACAACGAGAACATAAGGCAATAGCTGTTCCTTACGTCCTCTACAGAACGATTCCACATTTAATTCATTATAATCAATTCTTGACGAGATATCATCTCGGTGATATCCGTGATCGGAGTTTGTTACGTTCTCGTTGGATCTCCATATTGGAATATTGGTCTTTTATTCTCGCATTGGTTGGGCTCTACGATCGGTAAAGCGATCTGCCCTTTTGGAGTATACTTACGCTGAGTATAATTGGTCCTTCCGTACCCAGGGTGAAGAGTTCCGCCCAGGGTACACTATCCAGCACGGTCTAACATTTTAAGACCCAAACCAATTCACAGCGACGATCCACCAAGTGTGTAACTGTGGTGGAGTCAAGTTCTAAATCGAATACATTTGTATCGACAACCTGACCACCACCATCGTGCCCAGCCTTCCAACTTACGGGGGGGGGTACCCCGCGGACCTCCATTCGAAATCTGGTCCGATCGTCCGCTGCTGGCAGACGACCGGTCATCATCCAAAGACACTTGGTCCGATTCACTTAAGTTCATCTCACCTTGTGTACACGATGGAATGGGCTATTTACACACTCGGTGGATCGGGATCGCAGATCGATCTGATTCGGTCTTGAATATGAGACCGTGCTGGCTAGGTGTACCTAGGGCGGAACTCTTCACCCCAGGTACGTACAGACCAGAAACTCTTCCAAAAGATAAATTCCAATAGGTCGATCGTCCAAACGATCTAGACCTGACCAATACGAAATAATAGAGGGTAGACCAATCAACCGGTCTAGCCTCTGACCAATATAAGAGAAGACCAGAACCGGTCTAAACTCCAACCAATATTACAATGAGCCAATATGTCCACGTAAAGACCTAATATTCCCGTGAAACTCCACAAACGATATCTCCATGTAAAGACCAATCCAGCGAATAGCACGTTCCAAACGTACTTGAGTCAAAGTGTCGAGATCGCCAAATCGTACTCCCGTCGAGGGACTTCCGCTGGCCAAAGTGCGCGTGCGGCGCGTCCAGACCGGGTATAATAGGCAAGAGGGGATAATTCAACCCTCTGCCCCCAAACACTCCGCGGCGGGCGGAGGCGACTAGTGTACGTGAAAAGAATAACGGCGACCCCTTGCTGCGGTGCAGACCAAGACCAGAAGAGGTTTTGCCACTTATTCCTAGACCAAAAGACGTTTACTTGGAAAATCCGCAACCAAAAGACTTCTACTTGGAAAAATCGCAACTAACCAATAATACTACCTCCCTATGGTCCCTACTGTACCCACAAAAAATTATGTAAAATACCCAATGTCAGGTGACTCATCCAAGACCTGCGTTCTTGATACTCCTTGAATCTGATAGGCTAAAAAGCCCCCCTTGTTTAGACCAATCGGAATCGACCAACTGCCTTGACCAAAAGTGACCAAAATTGTGGTACACTTCACCACAGCCGCCCCTGAGTCCGACCGTGTCGCACAACGATAACGGTCTGACTCACCCATCACTCGACCAACTGGACCTTGGTCACTCACACTTCTTCCCCATGGACCAAACATCTTCGACACCTGCTTCAGGTACTGCCTTTACTGCACTTGATCTTCTTATGCTTCCCTTTGACTCTTGTTCTTGTTGTTCTTGCAGAAACTCTATGCGCCGAGTCGCCCCACCTTGCTTCGCCTGTCCGGTCGGCTCGGTCTGACAGCCCACGTAACTCTCGTGCACTTCAAACATCGGAAGGGCGTCAGGCTGAAGCCGACACGCAGATGTAGGATGTGCTTGCAGAAAACATGCGTCTCAGGACCTAGGTGGCCCACCAGGCAACACGAGGTGAGAATATTTGGTCTTCGTCTTGTACTTGTCTTGGCCCTCGTTTGTCTTCAGCTCTCATCCCTCCCAGCGTCGTCAAGTCAATAGGTGCCTTGCTTGATGCCGATAGGAAGTCCGACAATCATGTTGACCAGCTTCGACCAATTTTAGAGGAGCTGGTATGCGCGCGTCATGAGCTGTCCCGTCTGGAGGCTCATGAGTCCCATCTCCGGGATCAACTTGCACTTGTTCGCCGGCAGCAGCTGGACGGACAGTTTGACGCGACCTCACTGCGCATGCAAGGCGACGACTTCGCGCGAGGCATTGCCGAGCTTCAGATTTCAATTCAAGAACAGACCGGGAAGGTCCGGTCTTATCAAGACAAGTCAGACGCTTGGACGATAGAGTCGGGTCGACGTCAGGTGGCACTAGACCAGTGCCGCCAGCGCTTGATGAACTTGCTGCATCCGTGTTCGGCTGCTTCCTCCAGCATAGATTGGTCTGCGTCGGCAACCTTAGTCGCCTCGGAGCAAGACCAAGACCTCTTGCAGCAGGACCAAGGCTGACATCGTTCATTGGCTGATATTCGGAAGCCCGAAATTGCACAAAAATCGAAGAAACGCGCGGACGCGCCGGGTACCTCGAGGGCGCGGGGCACTGCGGGCGGACCCAGACTCGGGGGGAAGCGAGCAGTGCCTCATAAGCGATCCAAGACACAGGCGCTTCTTATGGACTCGGACTCGTACACGGACGAAATCTACAGACCCTCGGAAAGTCGAGAGCCCTCGCGCCGTACTGCAAATCGCACCAAGCACACAGGGGTCTCGTCCGAGGAGGACTCCAGCGAAGGGTCCTGTGATTACGAGTTTATGGTCGCCATCCAGTCCAAGTCACGAACGAATTTACGTGAAAGTTTCATCCAAGTGGCGTCGACATTGGGGTCAGAACAGAAGACCGGTTTGCCAAGTACATTTTGGACGGGATGCGAGCCCGCGAATGTGACGTCGACGTATTCTTGTACCCGGTGTTTCTCCACATGCCGAGGCGTCGCGTCGAGAAGACCAGACTGCTGGCCGACGGCGGCATGTGGTACCCCGGTCTTGATTGCGCTGAGCCGGTCGCGGACCTCAAGGATGCTTTGGTCCAGCTTGACCGGAAGGACCCCTGGCGTAACCAGTTTCAGGATCAAGTGAAAAATCATCCGTCGATGGTCATCGGCCGTCTGTGGGGCGATTGCAAGTGAAGTAGCAGGTATTAGACCAGATAACTCGTAATACATGTCATCATTTCTTTTTCATATGTCCGATCGTCAAATCACTTGAACTAATTTTACCACTCTCTCCATAGTTGAACCGTACACGTTATCGTAAACAGTTCCACCCCCATCACGAAAAATAGTTATCACATTCGTCATTGCGCTACTCCAATTCGTCACAGTTCATCACAATTTCACATCAACTCCGGACCTTCCACATCTTCACACCGGTCTAGACCGACCGATGCTACTGCGTGTCTTGGTCTTGGTCTTCATGAGTCTGCATCACTGCGAAGCGATTACGACTGACTCGTTCTCGTTCTAACTCTCGTAGAAGAGCCACACAATTCAAGTCGAGCTCGTCGACCCAAGTTGATTCATCATGGTCCTTCCATCGGACCAGGTACTCTCGGCGAGTCCGACCGAACCTGGTATTCTTGGTCGACCGAACATCTAAGACCTTCTCCACTTCAAACTCGTCTTCCTCTAATGGTCGTTCCCAACTGTCCCCGGCAGTAACGCTTCATCGAAATCAAATCTTTTTTCTTCGTCTACCAGACAGGGAGTTTTGGGTCGATCAGGAAATTCTCGGACCAGCTTCAACTTGGACACATGCACGATCGGGAAGACCTTGTAATATGTACCAGTTGTTACTAGATGGGCAGCGTGCTCACCGATCAGCTCGGCAACACGGAAAGGGCCGTGCCACATGTGA
>CM047587.1:17364754-17437710 GCA_026184515.1 Peronosclerospora sorghi | reverse complement strand
AAAACTTGACCAGAAGTGTGCCAAATTTTGGGCACGCTTCTCCACAGCACCCAGGAGAAGGTTCGCGGAGTACCCCCTCGGTCAGTTGGTCGGCTGGGCGCGATGGTGGTTCAGTTCCGGACACTTCGGCGTTCGATTTTGAGCTGGCTCCACCACAGAGGGGTACGCTTTTGACTCTAGGTGCCCTGTACCACCGAATGGGATCGCTGTTGACGGATCCCGGTCACCTAAGGAAGTTCTCGTAGTTGCTTATCACCGATAACAGCATGGCTCTTGGTGGACGCATGAATGTCTTTCCACATCTGGATTGGCGAATAATGGGGGAACACGCAGCCATTCTTGAATAGCACAACCCTTAAGTACAGTTGTACATACCGGTGCGGCAGCGGATGGAGGAATTGAATTGAACGACTGAAGGAGGTGCAACACCCCGACTGCCAACGAGGTTGGCGCTATCATGGTGGGAGATGGTTACGAAGGCACTATCTCGAATCGCGACAGCACCGGAGAACATCTCCGTCCTTTTGGAAGTTGAGTCTGCAGAAAGACGACCAATGCTCAGCGTCGTTTATCACGAAGCACTACGTTGAATGAGGTTGAAAAATCTCGCATTGATGCGAGCCGTCAATGTCCGAGATTGCACACGCAGTTGTTGACAGCAAAAACTATTTCATTTTCAAAGTAAATGCAGATATACTGTCGTTCCAATGGAATTTCAATGAAACGATTCGTCGGAACAGCGGGTACCATCCACTAGTATTTCAATACAAATAAATTCAATATGATGAATTAACCCGATCCCATACCCACCTCTACATCTTGTAGCTGGTCATGTTGCAGGATAATCAGTCTCAATGGGTCAACTGCCTGAATGAAAAGAAACTTCAGATTTCTTTTGATATGCGCAACAGAAGTCAATCAGAGTGGGGGCTCGGTTACAAATTTACCACAATCATAAAGGTCATTCTTCATTTGTAGTAATTAATAGTCAACAACACTTAATTGACTACGATACTAAAACAGAAAAAGGATTTGTCCGTCAGCTGTTGAACTTGGTTCATAGAAACGGCTTAAGTAACCCAGTTCGCGCTTTCTGCACTTGTCAACTCGCCACCCATTACGCAATCGATCAGTAACTTCATCAGAATGAATTCTCAGAGCTCTTTGAACACGAACGTCTCGGCCTTTCGCCCGTCCTTGTCGCCAAGTTCCATCACGTGCGGCGCGACTGACACGGAAGTACACCACCATTGCGCTGTAGGTGCTACCATCGAGCGCGCTCCTCCTGCAGATAAACAAGTGGATGTGCAGATCCTAAAAAAACTGTCAGCCTCTGTCTCACACGTAGAAGGTTCGCGCAAGAACTTGTCTTTCGTCGTATCCGTGGAAACGGTAGTTCCTGGTCGACGTGCTTTCTCAGACGAGCGCGAGTCTTGCCAGCAAGTAGTGCGCTCATTTGACGACTTTCGGCATTTCCGCAAGTCGTTGCTTGCCCGCGTCGGCAGCTTGCACGACCCGGCGCTGCTTTTTTTTGGACGTAGTGTCAAGTGCCGATGCGAGGGAGTCCATGGATGCCCGTTTGACGTCACTCGTAGTTTTCTCGAGCGCTTGAAATTTACGCGGATGCCCTACCTGGGTCTAGGCGATAGTCAGGCTAACCTTCTCAAGCGTCAGCAGGAGATGGACCACTTTCTACGCATCATTTTTGCCATCTTGCACCGCATGCAGCCAAACTCGTGCCACGCTGAATGCCGCTTCTTACAAGATGTCTTAGCCTTTTTGGAGGTCAAAAAATCGTTTTCTCAGCAGATGGAGCTGATGCTGCGCTGCAAGAATCGCCACATGAACCTGGACGGCTGGAAGGCGCACACCCTTGAAACTTATGGCTCGTACCTTGGCGTGTAACTGACCAGCTGTGGCTTCAATGCTACTGGATCACGAAAGAAGGGATTCACCGCCTTTATAGCCGCAGGTACTGGTAGGAGGATGCTCATTGCGCATTATCATTTATTTATTCGATGCCGACATGCAGTGCAGCAAAAAGGCACGATGAGAAACAACCCATTACTCTTGACGATAATTTACTCAAGAAGATGAAAGCTCACACATACTCTGTGTGGCCTACTACAATTAGTTGGTGGGAATGTGACATGGAAGAGGGCCAACCGTCTGCTTCTATACAATGCGCTGTTGACGAAGTAGGAGCCAACAATTGCAATAGAATTCACTTCATGCCTTTGAATCTCTGGCTTTCCTCAGAATAATGAAGAGGATTGACAAAGTAAGAAGCAAATTGTCGGCACGGTAGCGGCGTCGACATATCCGCCGGTGGTTCGGTTTCCGCATTCTCTTCACTTCTCATCTGACTGAAAAAGTTATCTTTTCTAGATGCCAACAATGTCTGCAGTAGCGTTCTCACTCAGTTAGTGCTGTTGAGGGGTGGAGATAATGGCGTAATGGGAATTCCGGAAGGTGGTCTTTGGGTAAACGTGCGATTTCCGACGTATTACAGCATTCTACAAGGTTAAGTCCGGTGATCTCGTATACGTTTTACGTTGTATGTATGTGATTATGGGGTTGGCTACGATTCATTTGAGAGATCAGTAAACTGGATGTTCATCATACGTACAACACTGCGCTATCTTTGCCAAACACCGCTTTCAAAGGCACAATTGAAGAAGGCGAAAGCGTATAAGTCTTGTATGACTGTAGCGCGGAAGTCGGCAACATCAAGTGCGTGCTCCTGCGCGAAAAACTCAACAGTATTAGTGTTGAAAATAGTCATTATATTGGTTTTTATCAAAGGGGTCAGCGCACACTGACCCCCCCATTTCCGTAAACTGACCCCCCCATTTCCGTAAACTGACCCCCCGGTCGCGCTTCCCTTGAAGTTTGTATATAGTTTCATACCAGACTACATACCTCACTTGAAAACTTCAATTTCCAATTGTTACTCTCCTTCAGCACCGAAAACTGTTCTTTCTCTTCATCACGATTATCATCACTGCCTCGCACCACCACTACTTTGATTCATATGTTCAAATATGCTCTTCACCGGACCCTTTGCATATTAGAGGTCCGGAAATAGCAAAAAGAAAAAGGTTGTACGAGATACACTTCACCCACCAATGGATTCCCAGGCCACAGAATCCTCATTCAAGCGTCATTTTGTAGTAGAATTGTTAAAAATAGTCTGTATACTTAATTATTATAATTAGGTAGGACCATTTGTTTTTAGTTAGCAATCTGTATTTCTTATCTTTTAGGTACTAAAAATAAGGCATCTGTACTCGGTTCTGAGTACTGCCTATTTTTGTACTGATAAGGTATGTAGGTAACACACAACTGTTAGCGGTATAGTATACCTTCAACAGCTCATGCATATTCATGTTAGGCTAGCTAATCACTTCTCAATAAACTTTGCATTAGATAAACATCTATTTGCATTCACTTCGTCGGACGTTCAACAATCTCTCAAAGGGTGTCACTCTCGGAACCTAGCTGTAATGGGTTGTCGAGATACAGACACGAGACGATTTGGTATATTTGACTTCACTATACGACTATTACGACTCGAGTTTCCTACGTATCTACGCTACGATGGATGCTAACACCTTTCAACAGGTTATGAGCCCAAAGGGTCAAGCCGTATCAAGTGACGACGGATCCCTTGAAGAGAAGCCGGCCCCTTTCGGAGCCGAAGGGATGCATATTTTGGAGATGTTCAAGAAATTATGTGATCGCATGGACAAGCTTGAGGCTTCCAAGGTCTAACCGGATTGTTGAATCCGAAGTGAACAACTTCGGATTCAACAATTCGATGCGCCTAGGGACTCGCATGCGCAAGGAGTCGCTTGAAAGCACTCCGGAGAGGTAACCGCAGCTGCCCCCAAACGTACCACCAATGTACACCAAAATAACTTTGGTATGGGTGCACCAATGCATCAACGTCCCCCAACTTTCAAGACCCCCCCCCAGCGAAAGATTGCAAGCTCTCCATCAAAGTCTTTGATGGTACCGAGCAGTACCGAGGGCTTGGGGCTGGATTCAAGGACTGGGGTACAAGATTTATTCGACAAATCTCTATCGCGGAATCCGCTTGCGGATACTACTGGAGCGAAGATTTCAAGGTCGATTTGCTCGGTCATTACCTATATGGTACTGCCGAGAAGTATTACATTAGACGGTTTGACACATGGTGGACCGAAACGCCCACTCTCGTGCATGTGATGAATAATGTGCTTAGTTAATTTCACACGACCATCACCTCTGCACAGGCAATGAAACTCTTCACCAGTTGGAAGAGCCCCAAGGTCTCATGGAATGACCATTTCCTTTATTTGGTGCAAATTCCGAAGCTGTTGTCAACAGTGAACCGCTCGTACTAGACAATGTAGTCCATCATGCCTCGCCGGAATTGAGGACGGTGTTAATTTCTAAACACGATCACACGCAGACAGACTACCTTCGACATGCCGAAGAGTTAACACAATTTGCACAGGCTGTCGAGGGCGAATCAAGGGCTGTCAAGTCGCACAATCACGAAGCACTGAGTTTGGTTGAAGACAGAAGAAAGTCATCAAGTGTCATGGTTGTGGTAAAGTAGGTCATATTAGACCGAAATTCCCTAATAAGCCTGACAAAAAAGTCGATTTCTCGCTCGCTGTTTCGAATATTGCGCCGGAATCGGTTGCAAACACCTGAATACTCGATTCCGGTGCTAGTATGCACTTTGTTAATCAACGGAAGTATCTGCGTGATGCCGAACCAGTTGATGGCACGTGTTTTCAGGCTGATGGAAAACATCTGGAAATTACATATAAAGACTGGATCTTGTTGAAAGACCATGCCAGTGGTAAACCAAAGACCGTTCGTGTGGAGAACGTGTTTTACGTGGATAATCTCGCCAAAAACATCTTGTCGTATGGTCTTTTGGAGGAGAAAGGGTGCGAGATGGCCGAGCTTCCAAGCGGGTCAGCTTGTTGCGCACGGTTATGAGCCCAGTCAAAACCTGACGCAGCTGGAGGTCATGCGTGTTCGACTGCCGATCGGCGGCAAGCAGGGCATTGATCGCCTTGCTGATGGCAGGAGGTATACGGGCTGGAGGTATACGGGCTGAAGATACACGAAGGTTAGAACAGGTCCAAGGTGAAGACCGGACATGCATGCTTACGTTGTGTCGCCTGTTGAGCAATCTGCTCCTGGAGACGTGCGATCTCTTCAAGTGCGTCTTGCAACTGCGCGACGGTCCCGGTCTGATGCCCTGCCGATGTCTGAGGTGCAGTAGAACGATGGGAGCTGCCAGACCGGACCTACCGGACGGGTGAAGTGACATGCGATGACGTGGTATGCGAGGTGCCTACAAGAACGGTCGTTAAGAAAATGCAAGAAGGTCAAGTCCAGCAGTTCAAGTACCTGGAACGGATGAAGAAGATGGTTGCTCCATGTCGGAAAAGTCTGAATGACCAAGGTTCAACTGAATTTGATGGACGAGGTCAGACCGTTGTCGTTGTGCGACACGATCTGACTCGGGGGCGGCTGTGGAGAAGCGTGCCCCAAATTTGGCACACTTCTGGTCAAGTTTCGTCAAGGCATTTGGTCTAATTTCGGATTGGCTTAAACAAGGGGGGCTTTTCAGCCTATCAGACTCAAGAAGTGTCAAGAACGCAATTTTTGGTGAGTCACCCGACTTTGGGTATTTTACATTTTTTTTGTGGGGGTACATTTAGGGACTATAGGGTAGTAGTATTTTAGTTGTGGATTTATCGGATAGAGGGCTTTTGGTTGAGGTTATACCTTTAAGTAAGGAGATCTTTTAGCTTTCGGACAAGTGGCTAAAACCTCTTCTGGTCTCGGTTCATACCACGGCTAGGGGTCGCCGTTCTTCCCTTTTCGTACGCTAGTCGCCTCCGCCCACCGCGGAGTGTTTGGGGGCAGAAGGTCGAATTATCCCCTCTAGCCCATTATACCCGGTCTGGACGCGCCGCACGCGCACTTTGGACCACCGGAAGTCCCTCGACGGAGTACGATTTGGCGATCTCAACACCTCAACTCAAGTACGTTTGGAACGTGCTATTCACTGGATTGGTCTTGGCGTGGAGATATCTCTTGTGGAGTTTCACGAGCATATTGGGTCTTTACGTGGACATATTGGCTTGTTTTAACATTGGTTGGAAACTAGACCGGTTTTGGTCTTATTTCGTATTGATCAGGGGCTAGACCGGAACGGTCGGTCTACCCTCTATTATTTCGTATTGGTCAGGTCTTGATCGTTTGGTCGATAGAACTATTGGAAATTATCTCTTGGAAGTGTTTTTTGGTCTGTTTGTGTCTGGGGTGAAGAGTTCCGCCCCAGAGATACCTACCCAGATCGGTCTTCTATATTCAAGACCACTTCGATCCAATCTGCGATCCCGATCCACCGAGTGTGTAACTAGCCCCTTCCATCGGGTACACAAGGTGAGATGGACACTAAACAATCGGACCAAGTGGGTTCTGATGACGACCGGTCGTCTGCTTGCAGCGGACGATCGGACCAGATCTCGAGTGGTGGTCCGCGGAGTACCCCCTCCGAAAGTTGGAAGGCTGGGCGCGATGGTGGTAGTCAGGTTATCAATGCTAATGTTTTCGATTTCGAACTTGACTCCACCACACAGTAGTAGGTCGATCTGGAAATTCCTTGACCAATTTCAACTTAGATAGGTGTACCACTGGGAATATACGATAGTCGGTGAAAGCTGTAATCAATCTCGCCGCATGATCACCGATCACCTCATCGACTATGAAGGGTAAATGCCGCATGTGTGCCAGTTTCTTCGCGAACCCTTCTTTCACCTGATCGAGGTATATCCAGACCCTTGTTCCAGCTTCGATCTTGTGCGGTGTGACTTGATCATTGTGCTTTTTAGCTCGATCAGCCACTGCTTGGTGCAATCGAGTGCTCACTTGATCACGAGCTTAACGGTAGTATTTCTGCAGCTTATATCTCCACCGAAGAGCATTACGATCTTTACGCCGAATCCCACCGAGTTGCAGCATTGATTCCAACGATGATGGTGGATCCCACCCATACGCCAAATAAAACGGTGTTTCTCCACGAATGCGATCCGGGTTCGAATTCAGCGCGAATACCAGTCGGTCCGCATACGAACTCCAATCCTTCTGACCTACATCTAATACATACGTCTTGATTGCCCGCGTAATCGTCTGCACCGTCCTCTCCGCCTTGCCGTTCGCCTGTGGACGGTACGCCATAGTGCACTCTGTCGTTGTCCCACATTCGTGTTGAACGCACGAAATACTTCGGACATAAAACCGGTTACTCGATCTGGCCTAATCACCTCACTAGCTCCAAATCGACGAAATACACACTCTTCGTAGTTCTCGGCGACTTTCTGTGCTGTACGAGATGATCCAGCTTTTTTGTTCACCATACCCGTAAACAGATCAGTCCAGAGATATCGACAACCTCCCCATTTAATTGGGTGGGTGTAAACTATGTCAAGCGCGTGCTGTAAGGACCTCTTCATTACACTTGGACCCCGACTCCACCCGGCCTTGGATTCTTGTCCACTGCGGGACTCGAACCGTGACCTCCCCGTCCCGTGGTGGGGCCTTAACCACTGCACGACAGGATCGGTGACAGATCTCTCCAGATCAGCAATTCTGTATGTCCATCAATTAAACGAGGTAACGACGGGATATGATCCATAGCTATCACCTGAAATGGGTACGTAGCTTCAATATTTCCCGGCGACATACCCTTGATCGTAGGCTGACCTTTCCCCGTCTCACAATCTACGCATTGCCCGACATATCGTTGCACGCTGCCAAATAAACCACGCCAATGAAAATGTCGTCTGATACGCTGATACGTACGCCCTATACCCTGATGTCCTCCTTACAAACTGGCATGAAAATGGTGGAGGACATCTGTATGTAGGGTCTCAGGTAAAACCAGCTTGATCAAAGAGCGTCGATCATCTTGATCATCTTGATCACCGCTTGTCTTTCCTTTAGTCATACTTCCACAGTAGATCAACAACCCCTGATCATCAACATCATAGTTGTCGGCGATTTTCGCGCAATCTTTCACCTCGTCTACGCTCAATTGTGAAACATTACCATGCAACTAACATCGCAAATCACAAATTCACTTTTCTTCGTTTTTCGCCTTTTTAACACGCTCCGCCCTTATCCCTTCTATGAGTACTTCGGGCCATGTTGACGCTCGCTTTTGACGAAGGTTACGTAATCGCGTCGTCACCAGCACTTGCGGGACAGTGGGATCTTCCTTCCAAGTGATCACTTCAGACAATCTGTTTAGATCAACCAGCTCTTCCAGCTGGTGTTCATCAACAATCTGTCATCGGGTTCCATCCCGCATGGCCGTAGTGGTGATGTGATCGGCACTCTTGTTCCACTCCCTTTTAACGTGCAGCAGATCGTGATCAAGCCATTCGCGAAGGAGTTTTAACGCACGATGCTTCAATATTTGTTGTCGCGGTGCTTTGCACTCTATTTCGCCACGCATTTGCCTGATCACCAAAATCAGTCTCCACACACGATCACCCTTCATTTGGGATATAGCGACAGTAGATCCAAACTTAGAAGCAATCCATGATACTCTGCTTCATTCACCGTGATGTTAGGTGCATGATCAGCGACCGCGATCATGATCTTCCACTCCGGCAATTTCCACACAATAGCACCAAACGCACCAACACATCGCTTAACACTTGCAGATCCATCGAAACTGATCACGTATAGATCTTCGCCTTTCTCAACCGTGGGAGGTGGCACTTCAATCATCTGCCGAGGTTGCTTTTTCGGTGCAATCGCGATCAGGGCTTCATCAATTTCGGCGCGAGGGGTGATACTTGCGGCTAACGCCCGTAGTACCTCCTCTTCTCCATGCACATATTACTTGATCTCCAAGTCTCACTGTGACAAGATCGCAGCCCATTTCCCCAATCATCTAACCCGATGGATGCTAACAACCACTTCACCGTATACCGACGTGACAGGACAGTGATCGCCTTTCCGACCAACATCGTAAAATAGACGTCAAGAATTCGCAGAAGAGCCAAAACTTCCTTTTCAACGGGGCCGTAATTCAGCTCACCGCTCTTCAGTGTCCGGCTCGCAAATGCAACGGGGCAATATACTTGATCATGCTCTTGCACTAGCGCGGAAGACACTGCCCACTTGCAGGCATAAACCATGATCACATGTGTTTTGGCTTAATCAAAATGGCGTAGGGTTGGGGCTGACGCGATCTTCGCCTTCAGCATACTGAATGCCACTTTCGCCCTGATTAATCGATCATCTTCGCGATCCGGACTCTCATTGATCGATGATCGACCCTTTAATTCTTGATAGTCCGTTTCTCGTAACTCATAGAGTACAGCAGCATAGATAACGAAGTCTTCAATAAATCTACGGTAGTAATTCAGACTCCCCAAAAACGATTGCATAGCACGTAAGGTACGAGGAAAAGGCAAATCGATCAAATCATCTAAATTCTTCGGATTTGTTTCCAAACCACGGCTAGAGACGTGATGTCTTAAGTAAGGAACTTCACTTCGCCCACACTACGACTTAGCCACGCTGATCGACAAGTTCCACTGTTCACACCTTTCCAATAGATTCTGCACCTATCACACAGGGTAGTCCATGTAGGTGCTGGGATCAAGATATCATCGATATATGATCATCGCTGCAGCACAGACGGGTCCGTTGTCTGATCAGGCTCTCCCACAGTAAATACATCAGCTGACTCATCGGCACCGTCCTTAACCTTGAGATACCCATACAGTGCATTATCGATCAACCGATGGTAAATCTGCGGAGCATTCTTCAGGCCAAAGGGCATCCGATTCCATTCAAACAAATCCAAACGGGGTGAAAAAAGCCGAAATTTGACGTGCTCGATCGGTCATAGACACGAGCCAAAAACCACTTGCCATATCCAAGGAACAAAACCATAACGCTTTATCGAAATCTTCGAGCAGATAAGAGATCAGAGGCATTGGGTACACCATCAGGCGCGTGAGTTGATTCACCGCGCGATAATCGATACATAGGCGAATATCAACCCCATTCTTCTTCAATATGATCACTATAGGTGATGCCAAGGGTGACGTAGAAGGCTGGACGATCTTCGTGGCCAATAGCCCCTTGATCAAGGCTGATAACTTCTCACGAAATTGTGGAGAGACCTTCCGACACTTTTGAGCGATCGGGCGCGCATTTCCTACGTCAATGTCACAAACAACTCCACGTGCAGCAGGAGGCAACGCGTTTCCTTTCCCGACCAACAGATGTTTCTTCGACCAAATTATATCGCGAAGCTGATCAATTTCCTCTGCTGTGTTGATCAATGAATCACCCACTTGAAGGTCATCCTTGGTCACTTCTTTGGTACTTGCGGGAACTCCAGGCAACGTAGCGAGCTTTTTCTCCAGTTCTTCGACGTACAAATCTCTGCCTTCATGGTAGCAAACTTGATCATCGATAGGAATCACGCCAGATTCACCGTTATCGGCTGAGACGGGGTGGTCACGCATATCCTGATCAGGCTCATCTCTTGCCACAGGGTGTTCAACTTCGTGATCCAGGGTCGGACCTTTCACATTCGGCTCCTGATCGCACTTCTATTGCACTTCTTGCACCTTCTAAGATCTTCCGGTTACTAATGCCACAGATGCCGTGATCAAGTCCTTAGGTCGTTCCAAAATTCTTTGAGGAGTAGGATACTCCTTTTTCTCGACCAGAGGGCCTTGATCGACACTTTCTTGATCGTCATGCACAGAATCAGTAGAAGCTTGATACGAGAGATTTTGCCACTCCTTATAACGATTAGATCCCACCGAAATAAACCCAGGGCGACGGGGCACGTCTTCCTTATTAATCCAGATGCCTAAAATCGCATCATCGTGTAGGGTGATCGGATGATCAGCAACGTTCGTAATACGCAGATACCGTAAATGACCCACGCCCCTAGTCACACTGGGGACCTAATATTTTCCGCGAGTAATCCATAACTTCCGAGATCGCTGATCACGAACCCGAACCTCAGCAGATCGACCTACTGGGATCTGCTCGAACTGATCAAGTTTCATATCGTTTCCACTTGACCCGTACAACTGTCGACGCCCTTCTAATCGGATGATCACCTCATCAGGCATACTTAGTGCACCATGGGCGACGTCCAATCGAACACCATCTGGTATCATAAAATCTATACCAAATATAGCATCTTGACCAACGAGTTTCCTACCCATTCATGAGAAAATAAACCAACGATCCCGCTAACGTAATCTTGATTTTAGTGCGCCCTTCTGTGAGGTATGAACTTTCTGCCAATGCCGACACATTCTTTTGTTTGGCTCGTATCGATCTGACAACCCACCATACGAGCAAAGGGTGAGTCAATGATCGACGCTTCGGCACCAGAATCAAATAATAGCGTACCATGTTCGTTATTAATTTTACCGCTCGCCTTGGCTTGTTTAAACCATTTTTTAGGCTAGTGGTACTTCCATTATCCACGTGATTCACCCGGAAGTAGATCAACTTCCATGATCACCGTGGACCGAGAAAACGCATCAATACGGAAATTAGCCAAACGTGGTAAACCAGGCTGATCACATTTTTCATTATCTACTTATTCTGCTTGATCAGCCTTCTTCTTATCCACATAAGCAAAAATACACAGACCAGAACGCTCATCTCGTACCAGATTTCTACCTGGCGAGAGTCCTAGTTTAACATGTCTTCGGCTTCCTTGGGCAACATTCCGGCATGCTTGGTAGGGTTGTACCGCTGGCGAATGCGATTGCAAAATTCTTCCATAGGGCACTGCCCGCATCGTGAACTTCACCGCATGCTCGGCATACGTACAAGCATTGATCAGTCGGGTTTCCCTTCTTGCCACACTTCAGACAGGTCAGGCGCTTCCAGAAACGTAAGTTATCATGCCTGATCGATCCACAATGACTGCACTTCTTCATCGCCCCTTGATCACATGCACTTGATTCACTTCGTTTACCAGATCGGGCCTCACCAGGTTGATCATGCGCCGCTGGTTGATCGCGCATGGCAGCGATCATGTAACGGCGATAATCACCGTCACTTCCACTGTCATCGGAACTTGATTCTTCACTCCCAGACGTCGCCTTGATCGCACGTACTGCTTTAGGCTTCCGCGCCGGGGCAGATGCTCGATCCTCACCGAATTTATGGCGGAATCGGTTGGTGCCTACCGCCGCCGTTGACTGGCACGACTTATTGCGTGCATAAGCCCGCAGCGTCTCTTTTAAATCCATAACGTTATCCAGACGCAGAAGTGGCAGCTGATCAGCGAATTGGCGATTAATCAATGTGTCCAGAAAATGTTGCACATGTTCTCGTAATATCGTGGATGATCCGTCCTTGATCGGCAGCTTGGATCGCATTCCCGCCACATTAAACCGGTGAAGATACTCCATGGGCGTTTCATCTTATCGCCGCTTCGTGTAATAATATTGGCGAGATGACGATTGACCACTTCCACAATATTGGGTTTCAAACTCATGAACGAGACTTTTCCAGCTTGAGCGAGTAGATCTACTCAGCTGGCGATGCCAATTGCGCGCCGGCCCTTTCAGCAGGTCACCCATGATCAAACAATTCTCATGATAAGAAGCTTGATCACGCATAAATGCTGACTTGAGACGACTAATCCAATTCCGCGCTTGATCTTCATCTCTTTCTTTTCCTGAAAATTCCTTCAGATCACTGATCGCGGACATCCGGATCCTGGGATTCGGCTGTTGATCAGGAATTCCGGTATACGCGGACGCAACTGTAGCTCTTCGAGGAAGTGTGATCGGCTCATCTGGATCGATGTAATCACGCCGGGATGGTTGATCATGGAACGAATATACTGATTCCATGTCGACATCCTTAACCGTCGCTGATCTTCCTGACCATGACTGTTGATCACGACCCGAATATACGGACTCCATATCGACATCCTTGCCTGTCGCAGCTCTCCCTGGCTCTGGATGGTGCCTTTTCATGCAAACAACCCCAGGTGTCGACTTGCCTATTTCTTCAGCTAAAAACTGCCCCATAGCCTTATCAAAAAAGGATTGCAGACGTGGGTCCTGCGATGGTTGATCATCCTCGGCCTTGAATTATTGAGGCTACTTCTTGACAAGGGAGAACTTGGCTTCATCCTTCTGGCAGATCATCATCCTGGTAATCTTGGATTATATACTTCCGGCACTGTTCGACTCCACTTCAGAAACATCGCCTTCAGAAAGGTCATATTCGTAACAGGATGATACCGTGTGTTCTGCCACGTTGATCAACGGACCCGCTTCACTTTTTGGCGGAGAACTGGGGGGGGTTCCACCTTAGTAGATCGACCCAGGATAGGTACCAGCAGGTCAAGCAACCGCTGGGTAGCTGCGCAGAGATCTTCTGGGTCCTGATCAAATACTTCTTCAGCATCGTAGGCGCCTGTCGTCAGACCATCCTGCTTGATCAGGCGTGTTAGCCTTAACACGATCGTGAGCTTGTTCTTCCCGTCCGTAAATGGTTGATTGTCCGGTCCGTTCAGCTTCCCGCTGATCGTGACCCCGAGCAGGCTCGTGATCGAGTTCGTCAATAAGAAATCTTCCAGTTCTCCTTTGTAAACCTTTCTGTAAAAAGTCTTCACCGGATAAGCTTCGTTGGCGGAGTACTTGATTGAATTTCGTCGCTCTCCAACCCAGGTGCTTTCATCAACACCTTCGGTTTGTCGGACTTGTAGTAAGTCATCACCGGCTTCCAATCCGGATCATCATATCCATATGTAATAGGCGGATCACAACTTGCGTTGTGATCCGCATGGGCTCCAGAAGAAGACTTGGGAGTTGATCGAGGCTTTTCCTCCTTTATGTCATCAGGATACCTTCCCCAGGTCCTGATGATCAGCATTTCCTTTCTTCTTCAGATGTGGCGACGGCGAACTGCCTTCCATCGTCACAACCACCTCCTCCTTTTCCACTTTAACCTCCAAATCTGCTTCCGCTTACGTTTTCACTTCCGCATCAGCGCCATCTTGCGTAGAATTGCGGTGATATCCCGCGTCGCCCAAAGATCTGGTCACGCGCACCATTTTGGTGGAGCGGCTGATCAAAGTTTTTGAAGCTTGATCAGGCGTTACCACGGCGCCCGGACTGCCGACTAACGAAGGGGGTCCTCCGGTTGTACTGCAACTGCTTGTGTTCCTGCTCACCTTGTGTACCCGACGGCTTAGGCGTGGGTCGCTCTCCAGGTGGCGAGGATGTCACTCTGCAATTCCTTGATGCAAGATTGGGGTAATACGTAACGAGTCGACTGGTGTCGACCAGGTGCGATCAGGCTTGATCAGGCTTTATCAGGAACAAATAGTCAATGATCACGGATGCTGATCGACAATCAGGGGACGATCAGGGTCGATGACCGGCGATCAGGGATTATCAGGGTCGATAATCGATGATCAAGGGGTGATCGACGATCAGGGATGATCAGGCTTGATCAGGAGCAAACAGTAGATGATCAGGAACGCTGAACAGTTCAGTTGATTCCCCGCGAATTGGCACGGGTTGCGAACAGATGGTCGCAGGTCTCTGGTTGCATATCGACGATCTGGGTTGTAATCAGCGAAGGGTACTTGATCAAGCAGCGGAAGTCTTCACCACTTGATCACGGAGCCTCTTAAGCTTAATTCGCCAATAGAATACCCAAAGTACATTGTTTTCTAAACTTAAACTTAAGAGGAGAGTAGATCAGCTACGGTCTGATCGACGGCTTCCACTAAAATCCACCTACAGTTCCCGTGGGGAGCTTAGAGCAGCCGAACTACTAGGGGCCAAAAACGTGGACCAATGGGGAAGAGTTGATAGCGCACTGCTCGATCACGTTTCCAAGACTAAAAACCTTTAAAAGAATACCGCTGGCACTGTGGGCGGAGTCGCGGGGCGAGTTATCAACACTCTACGCTGCCGGTGGGCCAAAAATTGCACTAAGTGCTCCCGCCCGGGACGTAGAGGTGTATTTACTGAAGGGAGGCGCTAGTTGCCGTCTCTGTGGATGTCCTAAGCAGTTGGACGCAAAAGGAGAACTTTATTAGCACTTATATACTAAAACCTACCAATTACCTAATATCAACCAATCAGAACTACCCATTACCATGTACTCCGTCGATCAGTCAACCTGATAGCTTTGTAGTCCGTCGCTAACTGTTAGGTGCCCGTACATAGTCGTCCCTTCTCACGATTCCCCGTCTATGTACCTGCAATTGTACACACAGTTGTACACAGGATTACACACACAGTTGTGCCCACGATCACACCCACAATTATGCCCACAATTGTACCAATTTTGAGGTACACTTTACCACCGCTGGCAGTGCAAGAAGAAACCACCGTGACATCGTAGAAGGCTGAAGCAGAATTCGTGACAGCCTCAATGGGTGGAATAGAAGCAATTGGATTGAAGGAGTTAGTCAATGAAATTGGAGTTCGTTCGAAACGCCACTGGTTTTGAAGATTAACAACCAGGCGGCTATAAGACATGTGGAGAGCGAAGTGAGTGATGGAAGCATGAAATATATTGATGTGAAACTCAAGTTTTTAAAGGATTACGCTAAAAAAGGTGTTGTTTCGGCTACCAATGTGCCAAATGTGGAGATGGTTTCAGATTTACTTACAAAGGATTTTACTGCGCAACGTATGAAGGAATTTTGAATGAAAAAATGGTTTGGATTGATTGAGTTATAGCCTCTGGTATTTCAGGAAGAGTGTTGAAATTACTTACATCGCTGCGTGGCGTCCGTCGCGCCTTAGTCTTTTTCACGCAAGATCTTACCTGGTCGGAACTATCGGACTAAGTAGTATAAGATCTCTGCTGCGAGTAGATTTTAACAGTTTGCTCATTTTGACGCATCTTACTGTTGTGGAAACACATACGGATAGAGAGAATAAGACGAAAGGGGTGGCTTCGGCAACGGCGAGGCAGAGATGGATGTTATCAATGAAATCAGATGAGTCAGGAATGAACGACGGGATAGAACTAAGAATAACGGAGGAAACGTTTGTGGAGTAAAATGCTGACAAGAATGGGTGAAATACTCTCAGTAAGGACAGGGATTTGCACCATAACCATGAAATGTAGGGTTTCACTCATGACCTGGTTTTTGGCTGGTGATCAAGAAGCAAATGTGGTTGCTAATTTACTGGTTTGGATAGTATTAGATCTACCTCAAATGGAACAGATCTCTTTATTGAAAAAATATTTATTAGATTATTAAAAAATACGAAGTGATCCCGCGGATCGGCACCAGACCACAGAAAATATTTTGAGAGCTTGGCATCGGCTTTTTCAGGATATTAGGGGCTCGACCGGCACATAGAAGCGCAAGTGGATCAGCTCGGAATAATGCCTTACCGATAGAGTTGTGCCGTTTTATCAAGGCCTGCTGACCAGGCCTCAATATCGCGAAGAACAGGGAGTAGTCGGCATCACTGTAGGCCTTCATTCATCCGAAACCATTCAAGTACCCATACAAAGTTTAAGTGACTTGGTCCCCTTGAGATATCGAACTATCTTCTTGGCCAGGTTCCAGTCAGCCATTGTAGGTGCATGGGTCCGCCGAGTAGTCTTGTGGACAGCGTATGCAATGTCTGCTCTTGTACATCTTGCAATACAAAGCAGACTACATACGAGATTTTGAAATCCTTAATTGTTACTAATTCAGTACTTTTTGGATCTTCACTCGGTTGGAGCGATAAGTCTTCCAAATCGCGGCCGATTGGTGTGCGAATTTTTTAGAATTAGCATCTTGAAAACCGAAATCTTGAATGATGCCATCGATTGCCACCTCTTGGTCAAGCTTGTAACTTAAATTATCTGCAAAAGTAACTCGCATACCCAAGAATTCGGATATTTTCCCGAATTCTTGATTCCCAAACACTTTAATCTTCAAAAAACCTTGTCGACAATCTCCTCCTTAGTCCCACCCACGAGTAAATTCATCAATGTAAATGCCACATTAACACTTATCATCAACGCACCTGACATATCGTCACTTATCCGTAATAAATTGGGAAAATTGCAAATCTAGCAGTTTTCCATGTATGAGTTGATTCCACAGCCGTCTTTCCTATTTAAGGTCATAAAGTGTCTTGTTCAACTTGAGTACTTTTTCATCTTTACCTTCTTGAGTGTCTTCAGTACTTTTGAGATCCATTCCTTCCGGAATGAACAAAAAATATAATGTTCATTTTGCAAAGCCTTTACTTAGGCATTCGGAGTATCTCCCGTCACCTCGATGTTCATCGAGCTTGGGCTTGAAAATCCACTTTGTATGAAGGGGTCGGAAACTTTTTTTTGCTTCTTCAGAGTCCAAACCTCATTTCTGTCGAAGGAATCGAGCTCCTCCTGTATGAGAACCTTTACTTGTCCTTGTTACCGCATTTCATCGCTTGTCCGAAATTTATCGGGTCCATTTCTGCTACGAAATTTACGGACCCTATTATCTTCAACTTTACCTTGACTATAAGTCGTATATTCATCGATAACATCTCGATCTTCATTATTTTTCTTGGAGTGGCTTCGGGTTACGCATCGCCCGCGTTTCCACTTCCTCTTTTTCTTGGTCTTCTTCTTGGACTCTTGAGAAGCAGGAGCTTTCCCCTCTGAATGATCAACCCTTGTCGCGCACTTCCTCGTTTTAAGCTTGAACCTTTTGCTCCAACTTTACATAAACTTTGAAGCCCTTGATCTCTTCACTCTTGCCTATAATGATGGAAACTTGATCCCTGTCCGCGAGATAGTTCTTTTCAGGGTTTCGGTACACTTTACACGGTGAACCTAAGACCACAATCTCGCCAAGATTTTGGATTTTTGCTCGTAAGCACTTCCAAAGGCAATTCCCTACTTAAATTCCCATTGCTTGGGCTTCGGTTCAATATGTAAGCAACATATTCAACCGCATCTCCCCAAAACGAAATATTTAAACCACTTGCGAAAAAGATGCACCTCGCCATGATCATGACTGTGCAATGCATGCGTTCGGCTTTACCATTGCTTAACCGGTTGTTGGTTTCACTAATTTGTAAATCAATACCAGTTTGTTTGCAAAAACGATTAAAATTTTAAACTCGTACTCTCCATCGGTACGTAGTATATGAATCTTACAGTAGAATTGCTGCTCGAAGAACGCCAAAAATGTGTTAATGTTTTGGCGGCGACATCTTTAGGATTATCCATGAAAACACGTATCTAGTTTGATTTATGATCAACAAAGTTGATCGTATATCGATTACCCACCCATTCATCCGGTGTAATAGGCCCCTTCAAATCGAAGCAAATTACACCCCCGATTTGATCAATAGGAGCATTCAAACCACTGTCCCTGACTGGTCGTAGAATTTTAGTTTACTTGCCTTGAGTACAAGTCGAACAACTCATCCATTTGTGATCAGTTAGCTGGATCCTACTTGAGGGATCCTTGGACAAACGGTCAACGGTATCGTAATTTAAATGTCCAGGTTTAGCATGAAAATGGATTAATTGCCCTTTCTGGACATATAATTGCCGAGTCCGTGTCGTTTTCTTCTATGATCGTGAGAACAGTAGGAAAATCAGGCCTATCATCAATGATAATCTTTACAAAACTGTTAAACCTTGTTGGTCTTTTGGATATCAATAATCGGACATCGGGTGGACGTATGTAACACAATTCTGTTGTTGTTGAAATACGCCTTTCACACCTTTTTTTCTCCAAATGACCGTACGACAGGATATTTTTCGTTGTATTCTCCAAAAAACGGACGTTATCAACACGAATTGTGTTCGTCATTCCATTAGTAATCATTTGGATCATAATCAAACTTTTATGTGAAACTTTCAATTTCTTGCCATCTGCTTGGTATCAGGTTCCGGCAATAAACTCACAATCACGCAAGTATTTTTGTCATGGACAAGGTTCATACTTGCACCACTGTTCAAAATATAAGTGCTGTATTAAATTTTGGGCAGGTTATCGCCGATGGTTAGCGAGAAATTAATCTTTTTGTCACCCTTATGTCGGACACATTTGGACGAATGTATCCGACTTTTCCGCAACTGTGGAATTTAACCACTTTTTTCTTTTCCTCATCGAAATTCACGCCACCAGCACTAAAAGCTTTTGTGCTCCTTGTTTCGCCCTCCACTGTCTGAGCAAATCGACATAGCACCTCGGCATGTCATAAATAACCTGACCTCGTAAGATCAAATTTTGACATTGAAATCGTTTTTAAATCCGTCCGTCATAATGAACCACGTTATCCAAAACCAGTGGTTCACTGGCGCCAACGACTTCTGAAATACCAACTAGATAAAAATAGTGATCATTCCACGATCGCCTTGGATTTTTTCGACATGTGTAAAGCTTCATCACCTGTTCTGAGGTGATTAATTTGTGAAATGCACTTACCATTTTATTCATCAGATGCTCGAGCGTCGGTGACTCGTTCCACCATAAATCAACTTGACGGTTGTAATATCTCTCAGCTGTTATGCTGAGGTAATGTCCAAGGAAGTTGACCTTGATGTCTTCAATCCAATAAAATCCACATGTCGATTCGGCAAATCAAATTTGACGGATAAATCTCGTCCCCCATTCTGTAAATCCGGCACCCAAGCCACGATACACTTCAGTACCGTCGTGCACCGTTATCGAAAAACTTATAGTCCTTTGAAGAGGGTGTTCGAACACGTGTTGACGATTTCGCATCGGTGAACCCCATTCCGTAATTATGGTTATTAAAACCGGCATGAACTTCCTGCTTTCTTCAGGCGTGCTATCCAGAGACGCCAACCGTATGCTTATACCAATCTCATTGAGTTGTTGAATCCGATACATTTCTCGTCTTGAACCGCCCTCGAGTTTTCGAGCTTAACAAACCGTTCACACACCTTTAGAACATATCCAAAATCTCCAATTTCTTCGGCACCAAAACCTGCCGGTCTTCTTCGTTATTATCTTCATCATGAATAGCATCATGATCAGGCCTGATTATTCTCGGAGATTTCCTATACTATCGAAAGTAACCTATACTCGGGGACCAGCTGAACCCAGATTCGGTCTAACTTCGGAGCTCTGTGTATAGTTAGTTCATTAATTCTTCTGCCTTCTATGTTAACGCTCTTGGAGCATGTGCTAATCAAGAAGGCGACTCTTAGCTAAAGGAAAAGGATGAGACTTCATCAAATTGCTTCGCCTGAAGTATTCCTTCGAGGGAAAAGTCTGTCAGCGACATCATATTGTCATCTTTCTCCCATCCAATAATCGAAAAGTCAGACTCAACCCTTGCGGTACCCGGAAATACGCTAGCGATACCACCAGAGAACTCGCATAGCAACGGGAACCTCTCTTGCAATGTCGTCCACCCCTGATGAAAGTCAGTCTCTTCGTTGCACTTGTCGATCAGGCTCTTGGTCCCCGCTTCATTGCGATACGCCATCAACAAGTCCTGGAACTCAAGTTCAATTTGCTCAATGTCAGCATCCGACCACGACGTTGCCAATCGCTTCTTCTGCTTCCGAATTATAGAGGAAAATTCCCTTCCACGCATCTTTACAAGTTGATGCGGTAGCACCGCTGGAGCTCCTCTTCTGCCGCGTCATTCGCACGGTTCCTTTCAGCAACAATGTTGGAAATGCCATCCACGATGGTGAAGAACATCCTCCCCACCGTTTAAAGACCTAAGTCGATTTCTCTACCGACAAACGCTGACACAGGGTGTCTTCCACGAATATTCCCAAGTCCTTCATAAACCCTTCAACGTCAGTGAGACGTACTGCAAACCTTCCACAGCTTTCGGTCTCTTCTCTGTCGGCGGCATCTGACATCTCATCATCTGAAAGCGGGCCTTGGACTCCACCTAGCGTGCACGGAGTTTGAACCAATCCATGAAGATGCTCGGTCTGTTGCGAGATTAAGGTTGTCATTCCCTGGAGATTGTGGAAGACCAAGTCCACCTGCTGCACGAAGGTGTTGACTGCAATCATGACAATCCACCATGAAGGACTTGGTGCATCTGCATAACTCTTCTCTTGCAGGTAGTCGCAAATACGGGAACGCTTAGAACATAACCACCTCGTGACCTTTCCCATTTATAACCATCTCGTGGAGGCCATCTTGGGACATGTTGCTCTCATTTCTGCAATCAGGTTTTGCTGCCGACGAAGGTATCCGATTAAGGCGGTCAAATCCTTACAGTATTGGCCTTCAAGAAGGCCCTTGAAAACCTCCTGCATGACAAGATCGAGCTGATGAGCGCCACACCATATTCGAATGAACCCAGGTAGAGCGAGGGCCCCGATTCGACTTGAAATCCCACGCAAACGACCAGTCATACTACGTGCCACGTCTGTGGCGATTCCAATAATCTTGTTTTTCCAATTAGGGCAAATGACATCCATTAACTTGCCAAGTAAATCCGACATCGCCTCACCGGTATGGCGGTCAAAGACCGGGATAGCCATCAGGTGCCTGTTGTACATCTTACCACATACACAGAATCGCAAGCGCGTATCTAGATAGGTTGTGCTCCGGTTTGTGGAAGTATCAAGAGCCAGTAAAAAGCTCCAAACCCTCTCAAGAATGTCCGCCACCTTCTGTAGGTTCAACGCAACAGCTATTCGGGCGTACTTCGCAGTATTAGCCCGATCAACGCTACCAAGGGAAGCCAGCCCAGTCTTCCCCTTGGTAAGCTGGATAAATGAAGCGGCCTGTCGGAAATACGCTCCCTTCCCAATGAAGCCGATTGCCAGGTCAAACTGTTTGACGTTCTGTACTCGGAATTCGTAGAAATTATTCCATTCCTCCCCCTCAACCTCTACTTGTTGGTCTCCTTTTGTGAAAGTTCGAAGAGCACGTCCCTTAGTCTCGTCACCAACGTCGTCGCGGTGGAAGAGCATTTCGCCGATGACTACATCAACAGTAATTTGCCTAATCCCGAAGTGTAGAGCCGTCTAAGACTGGCCAAAGTGGGCATGTAATGAAGCTTTGAAAGGCACTATCCCATCGAAGTAAGTCTTCTTGTCCTCTGCGGAGAGGTTGGAGTACGATTGCCACCGTTGTGGGTGCTGACCTGTCAGATGTGACAAATAATTGTCCATACGGAAGGGCGCTTTAAAATAATTGGAGTTCGTGGTTCGCTTGCGGAGCGCTCCGTCCTTCTCTTCGCGTCAAAGGGTCTGACAAAAGCGAAAAACTACGCCTTCTACTTCTTTAGTCTTTGGGTGTCGGTTGGAGATGGAAAGTCCGTATTACAGCTTGTGATGAGGTTGAAATCTTGCCACAGCTTTACGTCGCTTCTTCTCTGGAGGATGAGGGGGACAACGGGGCCTAGCGGTGTCAGTATTATAATCCCCAGCACCGGAACCAGCAGGCGCCATCATGTTATTAGTTGTAGTTGTTGTTGTTATGATGTTGATGTTGCTGCTACTGCTGCTGCCCAGCGCCGCTCGCTATTATTTTTTGTTTTTCCTCCCTCCATAGCTCCTTGTTGTGGTGAACAGTACGTTAGATGTTGCGCGCAGTTCGTCTTTTGGATATTGTCTTAACTTATTTCCTTGGCTGTGAGGCGGCGCGCCGAGCGAACGAAGAAAAAGAAGAAAGGAGAAGAGATCTTTGTTGTTGAAGAAGAAGGCCGCCACGATGACGAAAGGACGAGGGTTTATTGTTGTTGTTCTCCACCCTCACATTTCCCATACTTAATACTATATGAGGTTATCCCAGAATTAATGCCAGGGGAAAATATCACTTATTTACGGTGCATCTCATATCTTATCTTCGCTACATTTGGTGAAAAAGGGGGCCGGATCCGAGAATAATCAGGCCTGATCATGACTCTTTGGGCTAGTAACCTGTTGAAATGTACCAGCATCCATCCTAGCGTAGATAGTTGGAAACTTGAGACGATGATGTAGATTAAAGTCTTCAATATACTGAAATCGTATATATCGTATAATATATCAACCAGAAATCCGTTGACGATAAAAACAAGACAAAATGACAAAAGTACGCAAGCTTTTGAAACTATTGACAGAAATACGCAAATTTTCGAACTATTGACAAAAATACGCAATTATGTATACAATAAGGACAAAAAAAACCAAGTCAGGGATAACCTCAGAGCAGATCCGGGGGCGCGAACCAACCGAGAACCAAAAATATGGATCATGTGATAAAATTATTCATAGAAATGCGCTAGCCGAGTTGTCGGTCCTTTAGCCCTGAGTGACCCTGCTGCGTAGACCGTGTGAACAAATTTCAAACAAATATGACAGCTTCGCGCGGATAATTTCAACAGAACAGCACGGGGGATTCTGACTTTCAGTAAATCTTCAAAATTTACGACGATGGCTCCCCCGGCACTAGTAGTGAGACAAGTTTACGACAACTGGGAACAATTCAAAGACGCGGTCAATGATCATAAAATCCTTCATCGATATGTCACGAAAACTCAGCCTAAACGAGAAATCAGTGCCCGAATAATATGCAAAGCCGATGGTTGCTGATTTGACATTAGAGCCAGTCGCACAAAAGCGTCCTTGCAGCAAATTCGCGTGACTATAATTGGACAGCACAGTTGTTTCTTGGGTTTGACGAAACCGAATATTTCTGTCAAGTTTCTTGCGGAAAATTCCGTAGCAAGGGTTGATGCGGACTTGTCAGTGACACCGGCAACCGTCCGGGCACGTTGTCGTACTAATTTCGGTGTCTATTTTCAGTACCGCAAATCTCATCGTGATCTGGAACAAACAAAGACTAAACTTCGTGGAGATGAAGTAGGAGGGTATAAGAAGCTTAGAGCTTTTTTGAAAAAGATGAGATTGCACTTCGGTTCCATTTTTGTGCGTGTAAGTCATAAAATACAATTTGTAAGAATGCGGTCTCCATCCTAAAAGAGTTGATATTTTACAAAGTAAGGACAGGCGGTTCAAGCAACTATTCGTGTGGCCTGGCCAGATCGTCACTGCATTTTCTCATCTCTTGTCCATTGTTTCCATAGACGACGGCACATTCATCAAAAACACGCAATGCAAAGGAACGCTTTTACTTGCTAAAGCTTGGATGGCAACAATAACACCATTATGCTGGCATATGCATTGGTCTCAGGGGTGTGCGGGGATACATGGAACTGGTTTTTAAGGCAATTGGTCATCACAATTCCATAAGTCAAATCTTCGAAAATCACCATGCTCTCTGATCGACAAAAAGGGTCTATTAAATTCTGTGGACTAAATCTTGCCTGATAATCATCCCGCCTACTGTCTTAGGCGCCTATGCAAAAAAATTGGAAAAATAAAGTTCTCACGGCGTCGATGCAAGAGCTCATCTTCAAGGCAGCCGAATCATTGGACAGCACAACATGCGAAAGTTGTTTGAGCAGCGTCAAGGAAAGTGCGTCAGCGTCATTGAAACAGGCTATCGAAGCGGTTGATCTTGAGTTATATGCACGAAGTGAATTCTTGCGGCCTCGTTTTGGTCATGTAACAACTAACATTTTTGAATCTATGAACAACACCCTGGCCGAATATCGATGTAGCCAGCGCTTCGTATGGTGGAACTGCTTCATCAACACTGGGCTACACAAACCTTGAAGAAAAAGAGATACACCAGAAAAATGCTGATCGACAGTTTTCATAAGTCATCCAAATTGCTTGTAGACAAGACGAGGGATATGAGAATCATGCAGTAAACTCCTGAGACATTCACCATAACACACCCGTCTGGAAAAACACAGATCGTCAAACTCCAGGAAAAGATTTGCACGTGAAAATAATGGATGGAATGGGGTTTGCCGTGCTATCACGCTCTTGCGGTCATTCGCGAGCAAAGTTTGGATGTGGATAATTACGTCCACAAGGTTTATCTTACGGAAACGTTTCAGAAGATCTACCAAGAACTTTACTCTCCCATTTTAATTGAAGAGTTAGAGAGGAAGATGATCTTCTTCCACCAGTCTCAAAACATGCTCGCGGTCACCCGAAGGCGAAGCGCATCCGAACTTCCATGGATGAAGAATTCCGAGATGAAACAGTTACAGTTTCCCAAAGCGGTCGATGTACTAAGCCAGGACACAACATTCGATCTTGTCGAATGCCAACGTCTACGAGTGAATTCCGCGATTTGGCAACTTTCAAATGCTATTTTATTGATATTCCGTCATAGCCTTTTTTCTCAGCTTTATTATTCGTCAACTTCTGAAATGAATATTTGTTGATTTGTTATATTATTTTAATATAAGTAGTGCGTATCGGGACTTTGATGTTGGAATATTTTTTTTATAATTTTAAGCATTATTTAAAATTTTCTGGAGATGGATTTGAACCATCGACACAAAGATTTTCAGTCTTTTACTCTAACCAACTGAGCTATCCAAACAATTATTATATTAATAAATTTCATATGGCTGTGTATTACGTAAATCCCAAGAAATTTCTGATCCACGTAACATTACACCAGAAATTATTCTTTATAGAAAAAATGTATATCCTTCCCACGAGCCCAGAACCACGGCTAAACCGAATTTGCGTATTTTGGGAATTTGTTTTGCTACTTTCCTCCTTAGCGGGAATACTTCAATTACTGAGCTTGATGGCCTAATCGCGACTATAGATGTGTCTGGAGTCCAGACACCCTCGGGTTTGGCTATGGGACTTATAGGGTAGACTTGGTACATTTGTTCAACTCAAACTTAGGATCGAAATCCCCCCATGCCACTGCTTCTGAAAACTTTTTTCTCGGTAATTCTCCATAGCGGTGTGGTGAAGTGTACCATAAAATTTGTGCATAATTGTGGGTGTGACTATGGGCAGAATAACTGTATGTATAACTGTGTATACAACTGTGTGTACAGCTGTGTGTACAACTGTAGGTACATGGACGGGCCATCGGATTAGAAGCGGCATTAGGTACGGGTACCTAACGGTTAGCGACGGACGATAGAGAAATCAGGTTGACTGGTCGACGGAGTGCATTGGAATGGGTAGTTCTGATTGGTTGATATTAGGTAATTGGTAGATTTTAGGATATAAGCACTAATAAAGTTCTCCTTTTGCGTCTGATCACGCAGATCACCACAGGGACGGCAACTAGTGCCTCCCTTCATTGCAACTCACCCGGGAGGGAGCACATAGTGCACGTTTTTGCCCACTGGTAGACGTAGAGTTCTTGGGAACTCAGAAGCAACTCCGCCCACTGTGTCAGCGGCTTATTATTCTGTAAAGGTTTTTCGGGAACGTGATCGAGCAGTTCGCTCTCACCTCTTCCCCCATTGGTTCACATTTGGCCCCTAGGAGTTCGGCTGCTCTAAGCGCCCCACGGGAACTCTAGGTGGATTTTAGTGAAATTCGTCGATCAGCAATTGGAAAGCGCTGATAGACCCTCTCCTCTTGAGTTTAAGCTTAGAATACATAGTATATTGGGTGTTCTATTAGCGTACTTAGCTCAAGAGGCTCGGCAATCAAGTGGTTAAGGTTTCCGCCACCTGATCAAGTACCCCTTCGATGATCACCACAAGATCATCGATCTGCAACCTGCGACCTGCGACCATCAACCCGCAGTCGCTCCAACTCGTTGTGGATCAGCTACATCGATCAGGAACTTGATATTATTGATTATTGGCCCTGATCGCCCCTGATCGCCCCTGATCGCACCTGATCTATACCGGTCGATCTACTACGAGTTAATCCCCATCTTACATCGGAATCTCGCGGTTCTACGTCCCGTTCATCTGAAGATCGACCCACGCCCAAGCGGTCGGGTACAAAAGGTGATCAAATCATAGGCCAAGTCACAAGAAAACCGGAGTACCCCCTTCCTTAGTCGGCAGTCCGGGCGCTGTGGGAACACCTGATCGAGCCTCAAAACTCTGATCAGCCGCTCCACCACAGCGGAGATGCTTTCGTGAGTGTAACTAAGAGCTCAATTGTGATGAACGCGCGTCTCTAAAGTGCTTGCACCCTCGGATTTACGTATGGAGACTTTCAAACTGACATGTGCAAATGACACATACAAAAAGGGAAGATCAATAACATGTTTATAAATTCTACAACAAACAAAACAACACGACATAAATTATGCAAATCAATACAATGGATTAAACGAGTACAAGGACCACGAACTATGGACGATCTACTCGTTCCTACTCTCCTACACGTCGATTCTACTCACTCTCGCTGCAACTGGTTTCGCGTACGAAATCTAGGAATTTCGTTTCCGGAGTCTGCTGGTCACCGGTTTAGGATCCAACGGATCATTACGACTTTTTTCGCGACAGTTTTGACTACTGGATAAACAGTAAAACCATGTCGACGTCCCATAATCGACGGTGATTTTTCACCCGTTAGAATGGTGCGACCCGCAACGAAAGCTATCTCCGGACCACGAGATCCCAACAGTTCCTAGATACGACAGTTCGCATCGCATCGATGTTGGAGAAAACGCCCGATACTTCCCACTTGATCACTTGCAATATACGCAGTTTTGTTGCGGGAGGTTAATGTCTTCAACTTGACGGTGTACTGCTTGCGAGAATCGGTAGTCGTCATGCGACCAATATATGGACAGACCATATATCCTTTACGAATCTGGCGAGTGGTATACACGCTCAACAGTCACACCGGATTCCCTTCCACGTCAGTCATATGCTTGAATCGAATTTGGAGTCCACGATGTGAATTCATTCGCCGGTCGCAAAACTTACTTGATTGACTACACTTCTCTTGATCGCACACCAGCATCTCCTTTATATTAAGGCAATCCCCATTTTCGGCACAGGGAGTACCACATCCGCAGGTACTCTCAACATGACAGGTATCAAATTCTACTCCAGCTGGAATAACGTTCTCGGTTAACTCACGAATGGCACTGGGCCAACCCACAATGGTTTGATCCGAAAGTTCACGAAGTTACGCCGACGTTTTCTACAGTTCGATATCTGGTAAGTGCTTAAAAATGGACAACACATCATCTGGAATTATTCCAGAAGGGTTCGACACACGATTTCCGTGGCGATAAGCCTTACGGGCCTGAAAGTGACGAAGCTTTTTTTTATTTGAGACTTGTTGGCTCTCGAAAAGTGGCCTCTTTACATGTTGCTGCTTTAGCGCGACGGCTTTTGTCAATACTATTATCACATGGTACGTATTTCTGAGACTGCGGATATGGTTTATGGAAACAGTCGCTGAAGTTACGTATTTTTGTCAATAGTTTGAAAATTTGCGTATTCCTGTCAATAGTTTCAAAAGCTTGCGTACTTTTGTCGTTTTCCTTAAAAACAACACCGGTAGACACCTCGTATATAAAAGTAGAAATAACCAAGGCAGGGACTTAATCAATGGAATGTGAATTGAGAAGTGATTAGCTAGCCTAACATGAACTATGCATAAGATGTTGAAGTTATAGCGAACTTCCATCTTTTGCTTATCCTACACCACTTATCAGTGAGTACCCAAACATATGTACTCAGAATCGAGTACGAGTACACAATCTTATCTACTAGTAAGTACGAAATGAATATTACTACTAATGAAAATAATCATACCCGTCTTTGATAAGGGTCAGCGTATACTGACCTCCCCATTTCCGTAAACTGACCCCCCGGTGGCATAGCCATGAGATTTATAACAAGTTCAACACAGTTACAGTAACCGTCACGTCACGGCCTTTTTTTTACATTTCCCCCAAACATTCTTGTTGAAAGGTGTTAGCATCCATCGTAGCGTAGATACGTAGGAAACTAGAGTCTTAATAGTCGTATAGTGAAGTCAAATATACCAAATCGTCTCGTGTCTGTATCTCGACAATCTCGACAACCAATTACAGCTAGGTTCCGAGAGTGACACCCTTTGAGAGATTGTTGAACGTCCGACGAAGTGAATGCAAATAGATGTTTATCTAATGCAAAGTTTATTGAGAAGTGATTATCTATCCTAACATGAATATACATGAGCTGTTGAAGGTATACTATACCGCTAACAGCTGTTGTGTTACCTACATACCTTATCAGTACAAAATTAGGCATTACTCAGAACCGAGTACAGATGCCTTATATTTAGCACCTAAAAGATAAGAAATACAGATTGCTAACTAAAAACAAATGGTTCTACCTAATTATAATAATTAAGTATACAAACTATTTTTAACACTCCTCCTCAATGTGTATTTCGAAAATCACACATGTTGAAGGCAGAGCGCGGCGCGTATATCTTCGAACCTTGATGCAGGAAGTGCCTTGGTAAGTCCATCAGCAACCGTATCATGAGTCGAAACGTAGGTAGCTTCAATAAGTCCATCCTTTAACTTTAAAACAATAAATTTGACTCGAATGTCAACATGCTTCATCTTGGCACTTGTTTGGTCGCCCTTTAAAATCTTGATTGCTGCTTGGTTCTCCATACAAAGTTGCATGGGCAGCTTCATCTTGACTTGAACTTCCTCTATGAGCTCCTTGAATACCAAAAGCGTCACTACGTTCGTCGAAGCCGCATAAAATTCCGCTTCCATAGTCGATAACGAGATTGCACCTTGTTTCTTGCAAATCCAAGCCACCAAAACGCCATCCAAAAATATGAGTCCACCGGAGGTAGACTTCCTATTGCTCTTGGAACCTCCGTAATCCGCGTCGCTATACGCCTTGATGCTCAACTCGTTGCTCGCCCCCTCACCACGCCCCATACAAAACTTAAGATATTTGGTACCTTTGAGGTAACGCAAAATCTTCTTGGTAAGCTGCCAGTCAGCGATGATGGGGGAATGGGTACGTCGAGTCGCCTTATGAACGGAGTACACAATGTCGGGCCTGGTGAAGCGAGCGATCCAGAGCAAGCTGCCGACCAAAGACTGGAAATCCTTGATAGTGATTGAACCATCACTATTGAGAGGTTCACTTGGTTGAAGCGAGACATATTCAAAGTCGGTGCCGATCGGTGTTCGAACTGCGTTTGCGTCTTCCATCTTGAAGTCCTTGATGATCGCATCGATCGTCACCTCTTGATCCAACTTGTATCCTGAGTTGGTGTCAAAAACCACTCGCATACCAAGGAATTTTGATACCATGCCGAGATTCCTAATCTCGAGGCATTTCATATCTTCAAAGAATTGCTCCACGAGCTCCTCCTTTGTACCAGTTACTAGTAGGTCATCAACATAGATGCCTACTATAACGGTTTCGCCATCCAAGTGCTTGACGTATAAACACATGTCCGTCAAGCACTGCGTAAAATCCAGTTCCAAAATCTTTCCATGAATCAGCTTATTCCACAGTTGTACTGCCTTTTTGAGGCCGTAAAGCGTCTTCGTGAGCTTGAGTACTTTTTCGGCTTGGTTATATTGAGTGCATGCATCGGTTTTTAGATGCATACCTTGGGGGATGAACAGAAAAATATCATGTTCATTTTCCTCAGCCTTGACATAGGCGTTTGGAATATCCCAGTACCTCGCAGGCACCTGCCACTTGGTCGCCAACGCCAGAACCAACTTGACTGTATTCATATCAATAACGGCGGCAAACGTTAAGGTGTAATCAATACCAAATCGTTGCTCGTTGCCGCATGCAACGAGTCTAGCCTTAAACCGTTCGATTTCACCATCTTGGTCCAGCTTTGTCTTGAAGACCCATTTTTGTGTGGAGAGGTCGACAATCTCGAGGTTTCTCGACGACGCTCCAAACTTCGTTGCGCTCAAGAGCATTAATCTCCTCCTGAACAGCAGTCGTCCACTTGTCCTTGTTCGCCGACTTCATTGCCTGTGTATAACCCCTCGGGTCCATTTCACTAAACGAAATGTATGGACCCACCATCTTTAACTGAACTTGGAGTTTCAGTTGTAACTTCGTCAGCAGTAGTCGGATCTTCAAGCTTGGACTTGGAAACACTTCATGTGACGCAGAGCTCGCGTTGCCAATGTTTTTTGTTGCGAGCCTTCATCTTCTTGGGGGTCGGAGAGGTAGTCGTTTTTTTTCCTGATTGTCGATCTTCCACCATACTTTGTTGAAGTGTACGGTTTCGATCGGTAATGGCCATCACGGCCGGAAAATGAGTTTCATTGTCGATGATGACTGAAACGTTTACCGTTAAGACCTTTTTGGTCTTTTGGATATCGAAAATTTGAGATTGGGTGGACTTGTGTAATAACACACTGTTGCCTTTAACTGGTCCAACAGCAGCAAGCGGAAGGCCTGCTGGACCAGACCACGTTGAGTGTTCAAAGGGACGATCTCGAGAGGCGTCTCACAGAGCTCCGAATTTCGATTTAAGACCAGACCGAGGAGGTCCGGTCTTGTGAACGCAAGTCGAACGATTGGACGCAGGCAGCGAACGGTCGTCGGGCGGTATTGAAAGAATGTCATCAGCGCTTGGTTGACCGGTTGCGTCCTCGTCGGCATCCGGTTTCTGCCTCCAGCGTAGACCGGTCTGCGTCGGCCGCCTTGGTGGACCTACACCGGGACCAAGACCAAGGCTGTTCATTGGCCGAAATTCTCCAGCCCGAAATTCCACACAAATCAAAAAAGCGCGCGGACGCGCCGGGTAGCTCGAGGGCGCGGGGCATAGCGCGCGACCCTGAACTCGAAGGGAAGCGTGCGGTGCCCCATAAGCGAGCCAAGACGCAGGCGCTTCTCATGGGCCCAAGCTCGGACGAGGATGACGACAGTAACGTCGCCAAAATTCAAGCGCCCTCGACCGCCGGTGCTGACCGTGCCAAGTATTCAGAGGTCTCGTCCTGGGATGACTCCGGCGAAGAATCCGGTGATTCGGAGTCTGCTGTCCCCATCCCAACCAAGTCGCGAACAATTCCACATGAAAGTTTTGTTCAAGTTGCATCGACTTTGGAGCAGACCAAGAAGACCGGTCCGCATGGTGGCGTTTCACCACCTCATGCGTCGACAAAGTCAGCACCTACGGTCTTGCCTGGGACGTCCAAGCTCCACAAAGATGCTTTGTTGGCCAACGTGGCAATTGACAGTTCTTCCCTTCCGCCACGAACGCGTGAGGATACTTTGCCGTGGTCGCCAGGGCAGATCGGTTGTTTACGCCGGTCCACCCTGACCAAGCAGCTCCTGGCCCGTTCTTTCTCTCGTCCAGACCATTGGCTTTTTCCGCCGGCGAAGAAAGTTCCTGCCGCGTCGGAATGGCGGCCGGACTTGATCACGTCGGCACAGATTGTGTGGCCTGACGCAGCTTTTTGTTGACGACTTCTTTTGCATCCTGGTAGTGTTTCTGGACCTGCATGCGCCAGCGTCGAGCATCGCGATCGCGGGTCCGGGTGAAACCGATAGGTATCGCAGCTTCCGGTGTCGACCGAAGGTCCCATCCATATGTCAGATAAAAAGGCGTTTCTCCTCGGATTCGATCGGTCGACGAGTTGAGTGTAAACACCAGCCTTTCTGCATACTCATCCCAATATCGCTGGTCTGGGTCAGCAACGTACATCTTGATCGTCCTCGTTATGGTCTGCACCATCCGTTCAGCCGATCCGTTTGCTTGCGGAGGATATGCCATCGTCGCACTCTGTTTCTGGCCCAGCATGTTATTGAACGACCGGAACACCTCGGCCATAAAACCGGGTTCCCGATCGTGCCTGATAATCTCGCTGGCGCCGAATCTTCGGAACACACATTATTCGTAGCTCTGGGCGATCTGCTCCGCAGACCGAGATGCACTTGTCTTCGCAATAACTAGACCGGTGAACAGGTCTACCCAGATCAGCAGCTCAGTGTTGCCGCGCGTCGATCTAGGCAGTTACGGTATGTGGTCCATCGCTATGACCTGGAAAGGGTAGGTAGCTTCGATATTTCCGGGCGATCGCCCCTTGATTACCGGTCTACCCTTTCCGGTCTCGCAATCCGTGCAACAGCCCACATATTTTTGCACACTGCGGAAAAGACCTCTCCAGTGGAAGTGGGACCTGATCTTGTGATAGGTCCTGCCTATGCCCTGATGTCCCCCTTCTAGACTCACGTGATAGTGATGAAGGACATCCGGCTGCAGCAATTCGGGGATCACTAATTTCGCCAGTCGGTCCCGGTCTGCACTGTCTTGGTCGGCATCGCGGCAGTAATACAATAATCCATTATCATCCACTTCATAGCTATCCGCGATCTTGATGCACTCTTTCGCTTGATCGTTCGTCAACTTGGACAGTTCACCACGCAGGTAGGTCTTCACGTTCATAATCCATTGCACTTCGTCCTGCGACTTGAGGATCCGTTCCATCCTTAACTGTTGCACTGCATATTCGTTCAAACTTTCCTTCGGGAAAGGTCGGCGAGACTTCTGAGCTTTCGATCTAGTCGCGACCATCACATGCACCTGGACTGGGGCGTTCTTGGGTCCGATCACCTCTGGGAGCCTGTTTATATTCACCAATTCATCCAGAATGGTCTTCTCGGTGATCGTACCCCGGTCTGGTCTTGCATGGCCTTGGTCGCGAGGTAGTCGGCGCTTCTGTTCCAGTCCCGTTTCACGTGCAATAGCTCGTGGTTGGGGTGGTCCTTCAATGCCTTCATTACTCGATCATTTAGCGTCCTTAGTCGTGGAGCCTTGCAGTCGATATCTCCGGTGATCTTCCTGATCACTAGGTTGGAGTCACCACATATGATGACTCTCCCCATCTCTTGCGACGAAAGCAGGTCCAGACATAGAAGTAGACTTCGGTACTCCGCCTCGTTAACAGTAATATCCGGCGTGAAATCGGCAGCGGCTGCAACTATAGACCATTGTGGCAACTTCCACAATATGGCACTATAGGCGCCGACCTTCTTCTTCACGCTTTCCGATCCGTCAAAACTTAAGACCAAGAGCTCTTCATCATGGACGACGGTCGGTGGCGGTCTCGAAACTGACTGCCGAGGTTGCTTCCTCGGGGCAATCGCTATCAATGCCTCGTCCACTTCAGACCGAGGGGTGATACTGGCAGCTAATGTGCCCAATATCTCTTCCTCGCCCCCGGTGCACTTAACGACCTCGAGGGTCCACTGCTACAAGACCGCCGACCATCTGCCTAGACGTCCGTCCATCCCATTGGATGATAATAGCCAGGTCAAAGTAGACCGTCTTGACAGGACCTTTATAGGTCGTCCGACCAGCAGGTTGTAACACACATCCAGAATTCGTAGCAACGCCAGAACTTCTTTCTCGACAATTCCATAGTTCACTTCATTTGGTTTTAGCGTCCGGCTCGTAAACGTGACTGGATGATACACACCATCGTGATCTTGCACTAAAGTGGCCGAAATAGCCCACTTACTGGCATATACAATAATGGTCGGCACTTTTTCGGGAGCGAAATGCTTGAGAATCGGTGCCGTCGCCATCTTAACCTTCAACATACGAAAGGCAAACTGTGCACGCTTCATATGATCTTCGGCCTCCACTTGCGGACAAACTGCAGCAAGACCAGAGTCGGCGCCCTCCTGTAAAGTTGCCCGATCTCCTTCGCGCAACATATGATAGTCAACTTCCCGGAGCTCGTACAGCACAGCCGCGTAGATAGCAAAGTCTTCAATGAATCGGCTATAATAATTCAAGCTTCCCAGGAAGGACTGCATTGCCTTCAGCGATCTGGGGAACGGGAGGTTACTCAGCGAATCCAGGTCCTTTGGATTAGCCTGTAGACCATTTTTCGAGACCATATGGCCTAAATAGGCGACCTTGGACATACCCCAAAAACTTTTCACGACACTGATAGACAGGTTCCAGAGGTCGCATGTCTCCAACCATCGTTCGACCTTCTCGCACAGATCGTTCCATGACGAGGCAGGTATCAGAATGTCGTCAATGTACGACCGCCTCCCTAGAACGGACGGTCCTCTTTCCCGATCGGGTTCACCCTCTCTAAACACATCATAATTTTCAACAGGGTCCCGATCGGTCTTGATCTTGAAGTGTCCGTACAATGCGTTGTATATCAGCCTTTGATAGATCTGGGGCGCGTTCTTCAGACCGAACGGCATACGATTCCACTCGAAAAGACCAAACGGCGTCACAAATGCGGAAATCTCACGGGCTCGATCAGTCATCGAGACCACCCAAAATCCACTTTCCATATCTAGCGAACAATACCACAAGATCTTGTCGAGGTCTTCCAACAGATCATTGATCAGCGGCATCGGGTACACCATGAGTTTAGTCAATCGATTTACCAGCCGATAGTCGATGCACAGTCTAATGTCAACGCCGTTCTTCTTGATAACAATTACGATCGGCGAGGCCCATGGCGAGGTCGACGGTCTAATAATCTTGGTGACCAACAGTCCTTCAATGAGATCAGAAAGCTTTTCACGGTACTGTGGTGCCACGCGTCGACATCACTGGGCAATCGGCTTGGCATCTCCAACTTCAATATCGCAAATCGCACCACGGGCTGCAGGTGGTAAGGCGTTGCCCTTTCCGATCAGCAGATGGCTTTTCTTCCATATGATATTCTTCAACTGTTCGATCTGGTCTGGACTGTTAAGGTCTTGATCACCGACTTGTAAATCATCCGTTGTAACTTCGGGCGAGTCGGCAGACACTTCAGGGAGGACTGCCATTTGGCTTTCCAGCTCCTGAATGTACTGTTCCCCGCCTTCATGTATACAGACTTGTTCATCTTCTGGGGCGATATCACCTAGACCATCTGGACCGGCTGAACGCCCCTGGTCTTGATCGACGGGCTGTCCTTCACTGATGTCGGTCTGATTAGGAATACCGTCATGGTCCGACCTAGCAATTTCATGCTCCCCTTCTTCCGTTTCTTGCTCCGCTGTCGCCTGGTCTTGTGCTGACACCACGTTAACTATCCTCGGCTCGTCTACTTGATGGTCCACCGTTCCTGGTGACTGCGGCGCCTTTCTTCGGACCAACATCTTTTTTGGGGTGACATAACTTGGTCTTTCCACTAAAGGTGAGGTATCCTCTTCCACCGACCCATCATCGCTGATAAGATCGGTGGTCGATTGGTACGCCAGGTTTTGCCATTCGACATACCGCCTCGATCCAATCGAGACGAACCCCATATTCCTTGGTACCTTCCCTTCTGCTAACCACATACCGACAATAGTGTTATTGTCCAGTGTCAGCGGCTTGTCACCGATATTAGTAACACGGACAAAATCACTTCGGCCAGCACTCTTTACGAAGGTCGGGACCCACCGATCGCCCCTGGTCAACCATAACTTCCTCGAACAAAAAACTTTCTCGACCGGGGTATCGGCAGACCGACCGACTGGGATAGTGAGGTCTTGGTCCCACCGGACCAGATCGGTATACGAACCATACAGAGGTCTTTGACCAGCCAACTGGACCTGGACCTCATCCGGGAGTGTAAGCACTCCATGTGACAGGTCTAGGCGAATACCAGCTGGGACCATGAAATCCATTCCTAGTAAAGCGTCCTGACCAGCCAACTTGCCAACCCAAGCGCTGAAAAAGTAGACCAGCGATCCCGACAGATTAATTTTCACACGCGTTCTTCCTTCGGTCATATAAGAGTTTTCACCGATCCCGACGCATTCTTGTCTCTGGGTATCGTCTATACGACATCCGACCTTACGAGCAAGGCGGAGTCGATTATCGACATTTCATCTCCAGAGTCGAACAACATCGTCGCTTTCTGGTTATTAATCTTGCCACAGGCTTTCGCCTGCTTGAACCATTTATCAGACGCGTGATACTTCCAGTATCCGCGGGATTCTCCAGGCATCAAGTCCAACTGCATAACCACCTTGGTCCGGGAGTAATCATCGGTCTTCAGACTGTAGACCGGATGGTCTCGGTCGACGCAATTTGGAATAGAACATGTATTGTCGGTCTTATCCTCCTTGCCGATATATGCAAAGATTTGAACCGTAGAACGCTCGGCTCGATCCAGATTCCAACCTGGAGAGCGTTCTAGTTTAACATCTTTTCCGCGTCCGGCGGCAGCATCCCCGCGTGCTAGTCCGGCACGTACCACTTGCGCATCATGTTAAAAAATTCTTCAATCTTGCAGTGGCCGGCCTCGTGGATCTCTCCACATGACTTGCATACGAAAAGGCAGTGGTCAGTCGGGTGGCCGCGTCTCTCGCACTTTTTGCACACCATTTTCTTCCAGCAGTTTGGACCATCATGTTTGCTCGACCCACAGTGGGAGCACTTCTGACGAGGTCGGTCCGGATCGGACTTGCTTCCGTTCTTTCCCTTCCGGTCTACCTGGTCGTACTTCGACCTGGTCTTCGGGGAAGGTCCCGCAACATAGACGTAACGATACTGGTCTTCATCTGATGACTCCTGGCTGGATTGACTTCCACTTTCCCCTTCCGATCCCGTGCTGTCTTCGGCTACGATCGCCTTGACTGCTCGGGTCGGTCTGGTCCAGGGTCTCTTGACCGGATCGGTCTGGGTCTGGGTCTTGGATCGGTAGCGACCTGATCCACCAGCACTCTTCGCCCTCATGCTACGCGACTGCTGTAGCGTCCGTAGAGTCTGTTCAACTTCACCCGCGTCCCTAAGACGCAGCAGAGTAAGCTGGTCCGCCAGTTCTTGATCGTCCAGGGTACTAATGTAGTGACCCACATGTTCCAGAGCAGCACCGTTCGGCGGGTTATTCTCTTTAATTTTTATGCTGGCACGAAGTGCAGCCACGTTCAACCGATGCAAATACTCGATCGGTGTCTCGTCGCTCCGCTTCTGCATTCTGCATATGGTGATACTTGCGGGCACTCGAAAATCCGGAGTTACAATATTGCCCTTCAAACTCTGCACATAGCTTGTCCCAGTCAGGCCGTACATCCCGACCTAACTTTTGGATCCAGTTGGCAGCCGGTCCTTTCAACAAATCCCGGAAGATCAGACACTTTTCACTTTTCGGGGTCTGGTCTCGCAGGAACGCAGACTTGACCCGACCGAACCAAGACCGGGCCTGGTCTTCATCAGCATCCTTGCCAGTGAAGTCCTTGAGGTCGGTCGTCGCGGCCATACGGATGCGCGGAATCGCAGCAGATCCAAAGTCGTAAGCAATGGTGGAGGCTAGGTTAGCCTTGCGTGGCGCCAGCGCCCGTACCGTCTGAGCCACAGTGTTCGTCAAGACCGCCGACCGACTCCATGTCACAGTCACTTGTCTTGCTTGGTCTACGCGGTCTGGTCGGTTGCGGCTTGCGCTTCCCTTTGCCGACTAGCTTATCACTTCGAGTGGGCTTGTCCACAGATGTTACCGATTCCATATCCACATCTCGGCAAACATTGGCACTTTGCTGGGTAGACCGGTCTTGGACATGTGGGCGCAGAGGTGGTCTAACCCGGTCTTCCATGAAACGCTCCATCATCGTCTCAAACATGGCTTGGACGTTAGCTGGAGTCATGGGCAACGTGTTGATACCCTCCTTTTGCGGAACTGAGGCCTGTGGGGGTCGCTGGAGCCCCGACTGGCAAGCAGCCCTTTGCTGCCGCACGTCCTTTTTTTGTTCAGGATGGGCATGTTCCACCCCCATGGCCATCCGCTCGACACCAGTCTCCAACTCTGATGAGCTGTTCGATTCCGGTGGAGATTGATAAACCGATACGTCATCAGAACCAATGTCAACAAGCGCTGTGGAGACTCCAGCGACCTTCACTGCTGCGGTGGGAGTTGGGCGGCGAACCGCCCCCACCAGTGGGACCAAATGGTCGTGGAAGGTCGACATCGACGATTTCAGCCTCCAAGTCTCAAATTCAAATAGTTTTTGGACATCGGCGGGGTTCTGCATTTTAATGCCAACCTCCGCCAACATCGCCACCAAGTTTTTCACCAACAGTAATGGGCGATCACTCTGGATCGGCTCGGTAGTGGGACCGAGAAGACGGTCGGGGATCTGGAGGTTCAACAACCGAAAGACCACAGCTCAAAAATGTAGTACATCTTGTTTAGTTCTTCTTCAGTGATGCCTACATCTCCGACCTGCGACTTTTTTTCAAGGTCGTCTTCGTCGGCCGGCATTCCCAACCCTTTCTTGGGAATCTTGGGGACCTTGGGGAGGTTGGTCTGATCGTTCTGATCAGCCTCCAAGTATTTTCGTCTTTTAATTTTCCATCAACTTTTTTATGCACATACATAGGATCAGGACCAAGGTCCTGATCCTTTCCGGGACTATAGCAGGACTCGCTATAGTCCCGATCGGCTCCGGTGGAAGCCTTTTGGGGAGGAAAAAAATTATTAATCCCGAACTGGTCTCCACCAGGCCAGACCGGACATCGCCATCTTTATCGAGAACGAAGACGTAAGGTGATAGTCTTTCCTTACGCCCTCTCCAGAACGATTCCAAATTCAAATATTCATATTCAATCTTTGATGACACCTCGCGGTGATATCCACGATCACCAAGTGATCCGGGCACGCGCACCATTGTGGTGGAGCGTCTGGCCAAATTTTGAGGCTTGGACAGTCGCTCCCACAGCGCCTAGACTACTGACTAACGAAGGCGGTCCTCCGGTTGTACTGTGACAGGCCTATGTCTTGCTCACCTTGTGTACCTGACGGTTTGGGCGTGGGACGCTCTCCAGGAGACTGGGACGTAGATCAGTGCAATTATGATGCAGATCGAGTGAATTCGTAGCAGATCGACGGGTGTCGATCTGGTTCAAAATCGAGATTCGAGTTCCCGGGGGATAACTGGGGGTCGCAGATCGATCCAGTTGATATAGTGCGAGTTGGAAAGATCGCAGATCGCAGATCGACCCATTTGATCTAGTGCAAATTGTCGAGATTGCGGATCCGTAATTCGCAGATTGCAGATCGCAGTTCGATGATCGCAGATCGATGATCGACGCTGTCGATATAGTAGAAATCAGCGAAGGGGTACTTGATCACGTGGCGGAAGTCTTCACCACTTGATCGTCGAGCCCCTTAAGCCTATATCGCTAAGTAAATACCCAATATACTTGTATTCCTAGCCTAGACTTAAGAGGAAGGGGGTCGATCTGCACTTTCTATGTGCAGATCGACAGATTTTACAAAAAGCCACCTAGAGTTCCCAAGAGGCGCTTAGAGAAGCCGAAATTCTAGAGGATGGATGCAAACCAATGGGGGAAGAGGTGAGAACACTTGGATTGATAACCCTCCCAGTAGCCTTTCCAAAAAAGGGCCACTGACACAGCGGGCGGAGTTGAGGGCGAGTTCTCAGGAACTTTACGTCTGTCGGTGGGCCAAAAAGTTCACTACGTGCTCCCGCCCGGGACGTGTAAGGTGCGTATGCAATGAAAGTGAGGTGCGAAGTTATCACGCCGTCCCAATCGACGATCTAGTTGATCGGACGCAAAAAGAGAACTTTATTATCCTTATATCCTAAAGTCAACCAATTACGTAATATCTACCAATCAACTCTACCCATCCTGATATGCATCATCGACCAATCAACCTGATATATCATCCGTCTGTAGCTTACGATCATGTACCTGTACCCTGCGTCGTTTCTGCTCCGGATGGCCCGTCCATGTTCACAAAAGTTGGCCTCAAAATCTTCCATGCGCTTCTCCACACTGACTGGTCACTGATGAGCGTGATAACCCCTCCGATAGTGAGTCGTCTGGGTTGACAGTTTGTATCCACATGAGGAAGAAAATTTTCGAAATGGACCACAACACAAAACCAATTGTTTGATCGTGGCTCTGCTTCGGTTCCTGCAAGCAATCCGGCTGGTCCGATCGACGATCGTTTGGTTAGTTTAACGGAAGTCCCAAACGGATGACTCGGGAACGCATGCTCGCATTTGATTAAGATCATGAAGATCTGATCAATCACGCCAATTGGTCCGATCTATAGGTTATCGACAAAATACCCTCTCCGATAATTTGGATTTTGGACCAGTGTGGATTCGGATTTCTAGGACTAACGTCTCCAATTTTGAAATCGCATCACCACAATGGTGAGTATGCCTGACTACTTGGTAACCTTGAATATCATCGTGCTTTCAAAGATGATAATGATATTCCGATCGAAATGGAGAATACTTATCAGGCGTATTGGTGGTAGGCAATTCACCCCCACACTGCTTAATGCTTAAAGAAGCGATCGATCTATTATGATGGAGTGCCGCCGCATGAGGCTCCGGATCGGCTATAGTAAAATTAACTATAGCTCAGGATTTAGATCTACAACCAGATCCAATGGAAGATGAATTACTCCCCTTGAGGCTCCTTACCGGGTTATAGTGTAGTTAACAATAACCCTCAAACGGTTCGGGATCGAAATCCTATTCAATGAAAATACATATGGGAAATAAATTGCGATTAAAGTAATCGTGGGAGATCACCACGATCTTCCTAAGAATCCCGCTAAGTTTAAGCTGAGGATGGGGGATGATGACGAATACGGGGAGATGAAAGTCTCGAAATATAGGCGCAATTTCTGGCCTCAATCTGGATAGGATATTCTACCAACACGAGTTAGGCACATTTTTGAAAAAGGATAAGTGATAAAGATCATTCTAGCCACGATTCTCAGCAAATTGGAAGGCGATCCACCGCACCGATCACGACCGGTAATTTAATTAGAGTCTTGTCTCTTCTGATCAAGGAAGTTGGGTTGACCTGAATTGAGAAGTCATAAGGAGCTATGGTTACGTTACTTGTGCCCAATATTAGTTGTTTGTTGCAAAAGACATGTTTAAATGTTTCGTCGTTCATCGGTGCGTAGATAGTGAGAAAAGTAAGCCGTAGATGCAATTTGATGTCTTCAATATACTGAAATCGTATATATTGTATAAAATCGCTGTCAGTAATGCGTTGACGACAGAAAAAAAACACCCGTAGACACATCGTAGATAGTGGTAGAAGATAACCAAGTCAAGGGCTTAATCAATGTACTGTGTATTGAGAAGTGATTAACTATTCTTACATGAAATATGCATAAGATGTTGACGTTGTAGCAAACTTCCATCTGTGATGTACCTTTCACCATTTATTAGTACCTAAACATATGTACTTTGAATCGAAAACGAGTAATAATCCTACTAATAAGTACGAATAAACATTGCTATAAATGAAAGAGGAATTTTATAGAATAGGACACTTTTTGGCAGTATTTCACAGAATAGGACGCTTTTTTTAATTTAACAGAATAGGACACTTTTTCACATAGACTGTCCACCTCCGTGGAAAATTTATGAAAGAGGAAGAAATAATCAAAACGTGGGAATTGGTAAATCCACGTAAATTTGAACACTAAGAAAATGAAGTTACCCGAGACGTCCACGATCGTCGCCGTCCTGTCCACCGCCGTGAGTGTTGTCTTGGTGTTCTATTCTTTGAAGCTTCGGACATATGCTAATCAAAGCCAAAACGATACCGATTGTTCGATCTTTCCAATTTCTGCCATTAGTGTTCTAATGCGTTAGTTTCCTGTCAATCCACGTACTCCAGGAGCGAGAACAGTTTAGCAGCAGTGTCAGCGAAAAAGGAACGTAACAAAGGGAAAATACACTTTATTCACTACAATTATCGACTGAGAAAGAATTTACAAAGTAAAACGTAAGTGAACCTTGATACTCCATACTCCACGAAAGAAAAGTCACGTTACGTCCTAGAGAGAACGTACTGAGACCAAATGTGTACTTGAGAGTCTTGTGTAGAAAACAAAAGTGATTATATTAGAATTAAGCTTAATACTTAATCTAACTAAATGTATTTATAAATGTGGGTATACCCAATTCAAATTGGGTATTACCCAATATGGGTGAAAGTTTCGACCAATCAAATACTACTGGTACCGGCCGGTACTGCTCTGGCCTCATTTGCTGAAAAGTTGCAATTACTCATATTCGTCCGACGTGAACTTAAGTCGGCGCGTGGGCTCTTCCATTACCGATACTACTACTAGTCATGACAACAAGCTGTGGGTCATCGAGGAAATAATTGCTAAGCGTCGCAGTGTTTTATACTTTACTACTGTAGAAAAATTAACTTGAAGTCAGTTTTCACTATGCCAGATCTTAAACCACCTGGCCTGAACACTTTTTACCAGGTGGTATCTAGGGCAGAGGATGGCATGTACGCGACGATCATCGCGCCGTGCAAGTTTCAGCTAAGTTGTGTTTTAAAGATAAAATTTAAAAGTGTATTATGTAAAGTTACTTAAGTTTTCAGTCCTACTGATATGCAACTTAAAAGTAACCGTCAATGTATACCTAAAGGCCCCGACTAGGGGCACACCCCACTATAATAAAAATACCGGCTAATAATAAATACCGGCTAATAATACCGAACCTGCGTAGGTGCTTAAGAACAAACTAATATGGACATATGAAACAGAAGCACACAGCAGCTTGGGTTGTGTACCGCGTCGCGATCTTCCAGCTTCACGTATTATACAGTACAGTAGCTATTTTTTCGGAAGCAGGACAGTGTCAACATGGTCCAAGTGGACACAGTCCGGAAAGGGGTATCACACATTGTGTAGGGATGCATGCGAGCCCAAGCCTTTGGACTCGGTTTTGGGTCAATGGAATTGTAGGGTGATGCGGCCTGGGGATCTCGAGCGGCATTTACATCCAGCTGTCCTGAGAAGGGATCTGTCCGTCTTAGAAACGTTAAGAAGAAGAGCACCTCACCGTTGCAGGAAGCAGACAGTAGCATGCCTTCACGAACTACGTCGTTTATGGTGAGCTTCTTGCTCTCTCTATATATATTGCGTGAGTATGGAAGTCGAGGACCTGGTACTACTACATCGGGACCAACAGTGGACTACTCCAGATGGCATTGGAAGAAGATCACCACTAAAGTTCTAACGGTCGTAGAATTCATCCTTCTCTACGTATTCAAGGGATATTGCTAGGAGTGTTTTCACGCACGAGTGGCAAAAATTCAACCAGAATGGGCATACGACATCTACACGTCCCACCGTGGACAAAAGTGTTAGTTCAGAGTAGCAGCACATTTGCGACGGTTTGTAGTAGCTGATTCAATAAACTGAATCGGCTTGATTTTTTGGCTCGCCATTTTCAGGCGCGGCCTGAAAATGTTTCACCGACGTTGTCGCCGTATTTAGAGGAAATGGCAACACACTATGCGCTCTGCGATGCTGTAAAACTAGCTAGTACCAGATGTGAAAAGAAAGTCATCGAGATGTGGATGTGAAAAAAGTATTCGAAATGGGTTAAACACTTCCGTCCGAATTGTGACTGATTGCTCATAACTGCCAGTTGCAATGAGTTTATTAATGTGTCACTCAGAAGTCAGGAGATCACTGCAGCGAGAGCCCAAAGCCACTGGCACGGATGAAGATGCCATGATTTGGTGCACAGCTAAAATATTTCTCGCCGTCAAGGGTGCCGCTGTTCTTGCCTTTTTTTACAAAGCAACACTAACCCTTGGGGGGGGGCTATTATTAGCCGGTTTGTTATTATAGGGGTGTGACCCTAGCAAAAGTGGGGTGTGCCCCTTGTAGCCGGTGCGTATACGCACGGTGCGGCTAGCGCACAGAGGAAGACTCTTCCTTAAAGCGGTATCCACCGCTACTTAGCCGATACGCCCTTGTAAAGGGATTAGTAGGATAGTTCTCGTACTCGGGGACAAGATTCCCGGGTTGGTTTACTACTTAGCCTTAACGGCTGTATTCCCTTTACGGGATATAAGTAAAGTGAAGGCTCCCTCTTACCTACGACACTCACTGCGCGCGCGACCGGTCGAGGTCGCACGTCCGCAAAATAGAGTGAAATGTAAACTGAATATATTTAATATGTAATTAGCCTAAATTAATTTAAACTAATATAAACTATATGTAATACTAAGTATAATATTCCTAATTCATACCTAGCTAAAATGGAGTGTACACACCTGTGTACCGACACGTGGATGGCTGACACACCACCACACCAAGTGCCCCTGCCCTGATTGGTTAAAATAACCAAAGGTTCGAAACCTTTCAAACCGGTCAATACTGACCTCAACCGTAGTGTACTCATGTACACCAACATTATATGTAACTCGAATGTAACCACGTTACATCCTCCCCCATCAAGACTATTGCTTACGCAATAATCAAAATCTTGTTGGGGAAGTCCAACGCCAGTACCTCTGGCCTTCCATATGTACACCTTCAGTGGTGCTATGGCGTCTCCTCTAGAAGAGGTAGACTACTCCGAGAACTCGGAGGTGGATGCCCTTGGGGATACCTCCCCAACGGTTAACCACTCCGACAGCGCCGAACGGCATTGTCGGCAGCCTAATCCGTTCCCCACACATGGGGAAAATGCACTAATCAGTGCGCCACCCCTGCCCATATCGGATGATACATCCGAATCGCCAAAGGCGATCGTCACTAATGAGCTGGACGCAGCTCAAGACACTCAACTTGCCGCACAGGCACTACGCTACGCACCCCCAAACGCCTGACAAGGACGGCTTATAATTTTGATGGTCCTCGTGACCTTCCAAGGTGGGCCAGGCGTTTGGTAAGGACCAGTTTAGCGTCCTATACCCCTGGCCCCGCGGCTGAACAGCCGTATCAACGCGAACGCCGTGAGAAACTCCGGCAACAACTGCTTACACAAAAGCAGTTTACTAGCGTCACCTACCGAGAGCGCTTAGACAGGCAGGCACAGGGTGCCCCTGTTGAGAACCTCCGCGAGGTTCCTTTCGTTCTTTCTCCGGGAGAAAGTGCCGATGATGCAGAGAAGAAGTTCCGCGCTTGGGCGGAAGGGGAGAAGCTTCTCCCCAGATTCGATGAGCTGCATGACAGCTATTCCCGTCGAGACGTTTGGGTGGAGAGGGTGTTGCGCTTGACATTTGCCAAAGCCAAAGCGATGGAGCAATTACGTGCTCCGTATCACAATCGCTACGCCAGCGTCCCTGTCTCCACCATGGTGCCAGAGGACAGTGTGAGCGTCACATCTGACCCCGGTGAACTCCCACTTACTGGGAGTGAAGGGGCTTCCCATGCCCCTCTGGTCGTTGACCTACAGCGGGAGTATCCCGCTCGAAAGCGTCAACGACGTCGCGGCAATCCTGCCGTAGGGGAGTCTCGAACTCCCACGAACTCTGTGAGTGTGGATAACTTTTCCACTTCACCAGATATTGTGTTTGACCCCGATGATGACGTCGCGCCATCAGCCGCTACACATGAAAGTGTGGAGTACCCTCCACATGAAAGTGTGGAGTACCCTCCACATCAAGCATTGGAGGAAGAGGTCGCGCAATTGCGACGTGAGATACGCGAGCGCTGTGATCGACACAGCCATCGCATCCATGATATCCACGAAGGGCTCCGAGATGAGTGGGATGCCACTGATCGCTTCGAGAGGCAGCTTGCCTCTCTCCCGACGACCGTTGCGGAGCTTCGTGGTCTCATTTTAGCCCTTTCGGGCTTCCTTCGCCCTGCCGTGCCTTACGGCTCTTACGGCTATTCGCCTTTCCACCCCCCTCCAGGAGGGGGCCGGCCACCGGGTCCTGGTATGGCTTAAGCATATCCACATAGAAGGTTGGATGCGTACGCATCGCCTTCGGAATATCCAAGGTGTACGCCAAGCCCTTTCGGGCTAGTACCTTAAAGGGCCCCACAAACCTGGGGCGCAGTTTATTGCGCAACACATTTGAAACTGCATGTGTAGGAAGATTTTTAGCGTTTAATAAAACACTTTCTCCCACTTTGTACACCCTTTTGTTACACCACCCCTTGCGGTCAGCTTGCTCCTTCTGCTTGTCTTGGATTTCCGCCATGGCATCGCAGACATGTCGTAAGACACTAAGGCGCGTCGATAAAAACTTATCGATGTGCTTTCGCACAGATACAGGGATGACATCGGGGAATCCTCCCCCTTTAAGCCCTGGGCCACACACACGTGGCGTCAATGGAACCCTCGGATTCACTAATCCGTTCACGTAAAACGGGGTAAACCCCGTAGATGCTTGTACCGAATTGTTGATAGCAAATTCAACCATCGGAAGCATCTCACTCCAACTATTTGGGGAATCCGGAAATAAACTCCGGAGAATATCCTCAACAACGCGATTAACGCGTTCTGTTTGACCGTCGGTCTGCGGATGATCCGCAGTGGACATGAGGAGCTTGGTGCCTAGTACCTTAAACAACGCTCCCCAGAATTGTCCCGTAAAACGGGGATCCCCATCCGACACAACGGAATCGGGTAGACCATGCTGCAGAAAGAAACGGTCTAGGAACACTTTCGCTGTTCCTTGTCCATCTATGGACTCTGGCACCGCCGCCAGGTGAGTCATCTTGCTCAATCGGTCTACAAAGACCAATATGCCGGTGTTCCCGGCCTTATCCTTCGGAAAACCGAAAATAAAATCCATGCTAATGGATTTCCAACACTCCGTTGGAACCGATAAGCCCGCCAAAGGTGCAGCTGAACTTGCAGAGGGTTTAACCCTCTGACACGTCTCACAGGTGCGTATATACGCACCGACCCACTTATACATGTTGGGCCACCAATACAAAGCGCTTAAAGCGCTGTAGGTCTTATCCCGACCTAAATGATCCCCGGTAGGGGCGTCATGTGCCTCAAAGAGGACTCTATACTTCAGTTCCTCATCATGAGGAACTACCACCCGCGTAGTGTCCTCCGCGCTCGTGCTATAAAATAGCAGACCGTCACAATACCTGTAACGGTGTAAACGAGCTTTAGCTCGACTTGACAGGGTTTGCTCAGACGAGCCAAGACCCTTTTCACCTAACGCGCTGATAAGTGCCGTACATTGTGGGTCTTTCTCATACGCTTGGCGTATGAGATCCACCACAGATGTGGTGACGAATGTCGCGGGAGCGAGCTCGTAATCGGGACGACGCGATAACGCGTCTGCAAGCACGTTCTGCTTTCCAGGTTTATACTTAACCTCAAAGTTGTATTCCGCAAAGAAGGATAGCCGAAGGGCCATCCGTTGCGAGAGATGAGGCGACTTTGTCGCTGTCCGTAAGGACGCGTGGTCAGTATACACCACGAACGGCTTTGAGCCGAGTAGGTGGACCCTAAATTTGACAAGAGCATACTTCATTGCAAGTAGCTCCTTGTCATGAACGGGATAATTCCGTTCCGAAGCTTTAAGCTGCCTCGCCTCAAACGCAATTACGCGTTCCCTTACTGCAGCGTCTGCTTGTGACAAAGCACATCCGATTGCGAAATCGGAGGCGTCGCAGACGACACTAAATTGTTTCCCAGAATCTGGGAGAGCAAGAACGGGGGCTTTTAACATGCTCCCCTTTACCGCTTCAAAAGCGTTTTGATATTTGGTTTCCGAAGACCAATCAACATCCTTCTTATGAAGGTCGGTTAATGGCTTCGCCATCTCAGCGTAGTTCTCGCTGTACTTGTGGAGATAGTTGGCTAATCCAAGCCACCTCCGTAAATCTCTAAGATTTACAGGCGAAGGCCACTCTACAATGGCTTTCACCTTTGCGGGATCCGCCCGCACTCCATCCTTACCGATGAAGCATCCGAGGAAAGGAATTTCCTCAGCGCCAAATATGCATTTGGATGCGTTCGCATATAACTTATGCTCTCGCATACATTCGAGCACATCTCGAAGGTGTATAAGGTGCGTCTGAACATCAGAAGAGTCGCCTTCCGCACGACTATGAACGAATATATCGTCGAAGTACGTCTGAGCGTACTTTCTATGAGGGCGGAAGAGTTGAGTCACCAAGCGATTGAAAGTCGCTGGTGCATTTGAAAGCCCTTGTGGCATAACAAGCCACTCCCACAGCATGCCGCTAGGCGTGCTGACCGCTGTAAGCGGAATATTGGACGCTCGCATGAGCACCTGATAATACCCGTCCACCAGATCTAAGGCACTGTATACAGTACAGCCCGCCATATTGTTCTGGAGGACATCCTTCCGAGGAATCGGAGTCTGCATGGGTACAGTAGCTGAATTCAGCTTTTTGTACGCATGCACAATGCGCCACTTTCCGTTCGGTTTAAGAACACAAAAGTGGGAGATGAGTGGGGAGACTTACTCTTCCGTACCATCCCTGCCTCTTCTTTACCCTTGAAAAATGCGTCGATGACGTCGCATTGAGAGGCCACTGCCTAGTGACGCAGTATTTGGTTCCAGGAACCAAGTCAATTTCATGTCGGACTCCCCGATCCGATGGCAAACCCATTGGCGGGTTGTCACTAATGACATCTCCAAATTCCTTTAATAAGGAATGGTAATGGTCCTCAGGATCCGCGAGGATCTTGAGGCCGCTTCGGGCATTTAATGCCTGTTTGGTTTGCACCAAAACTGACTCGTCCATCGTGGATGAGGAGTTCAACTCCTCTTCCGGACGTAATACAACAACCACGTCGATTTCATCTGCTTTCAAAGCAGCTTCAAATTCGTTGAAGGACATCTCCTCCAACGACAACAGTTCGCCTACCCCAGGCAACCGTTCCAGGCTTACGCCTTCTGTGACAACACCTGTCACACTATTCAGCATCCTGTAGGACTGCTGACTATTGGCCTCGGTACTCATCCCGAGACCCAGATGGGGGGAGTCAATTGCCCCATCTATTGGAAGCGCCACGCGCCTATCCACAGAGGTCTCTTCCTCTACCACCGGTAACTCGCCGGTATCACCTATAACGGCGTAGTCGGAATCATTTACGACGTGCGAAAGAGACAAACTTCGGGTCTCTTCGCTTGGAAGCGCCTCGCGCTTAACCACAGGGTCTCTACCCTTACCACTGGAGTCGCAACTTGTTCGCCGGACACGGCGTGGTCGGAATCAATTCCGACCTGTAGAAGAGACGAACTTCGGGTCTCTTCTCTAAGCGCCTCGTGCTTACCCTCAGAGGAATCCACCTCTATCACTGGCGACTCACCAGTCTCGCCTATAACGGCGTGGGGATTAACCGCCGAATCCCCCTCGTTAAGGAACTCTTCCTTAACGCCATCTAGACTGATCATTCAGACATCCCAATCTCTAGCATCTCTCGCCAGAATACCTTTTGTGATCGAGCAAAGGTGGGTTCATGACTCGCCAATGCTTCACCCGACCGCGGTGCGTTGAGCCAATGGACTTAGCCTTCCAGTCTATCCATGGCTCGTGGCGTTCCAGCCACTTCATGCCCAGAGCGAGGTCATATCTCGAGTCCAAATCCAGAACTAGGCAACGTTCTAAGCTGTAGAAGTCTGAAAACTTCAGCTTAAGGTCAATCGAGACCTTGGGTACAGAAACCTGTACGCCCGTCCCTAGACGGACCGTGACAACGTCAAGAGAACGTGCCTCTAGGGCCTCGGCATACAGCCGATTCTTCTCCACAGAAGCTCGTCTGACATAATTGTCAGACGCTCCAGAGTCTATCAAGACTCTCCAAGGCTTATCAAAGCCTTTCACGTCCGCAAGGACTACCAGCAAACCTGGCTGGTACACCAACTCGGTGCTAGAAAGCACCGCTTCCCTCGGGGATTTGAGCTGTCGTCCCCTACCCTGGGGCTTAACAGCACTGAGGGGTCCCCCAGTAGAGCGCCCCGCACCTACTGGGAGCCGTCGTTTCCCGACGGCTTGTACAAGGGCTTTTTCCCCACCCTTGGTCCCTTGTAGCGAGTGTCTCGCTGGGGATTTTTCGGACATATCTTCCTCAGATGATCCATGCTCCCACAGAGGAAGCATCTCAACGGCCCATGTCGCTGCAGCATAGCTAAGAGCTCCGCCACGAATCTCTGCGAAAAAGTGACTCTTAGCGGGAGGTTTCTCCTCCGCTTCGACCTTACTCAGGTCCATGGGTTCAGGACCCACCTTAGAGGAACGGAAGTCCCTCTCGGCGTTGAACGCCATCTTAAAAGTCTCCTCCAGGGATTAGGGTCGGAATCGGAACAATTCCGAACGTGCTGGCCCTTCTCTCAGGCCTCCCATGAAGACGGGGATGGACACATCGTCCGAATACGCTTTTGCGTACATCCCTGCCAACAGGGTCTTAAGCTCCTGGATATAAATCTCCAGGTCCTTAGTGCCTTGACGGCACCTCAGGAACGCCAGTTGATTCTGGAAAACCAGATCAGGCGTTGCGTACATGTCCATGAGCTTCTGCTTAAGGACCTTCCATGTTGGGAACACGTCCGTGACTGACTCCGAACACGTAAACGCCCATGTACGGGCTTTGCCCGTAAGATGGGTCAATGCAAGTCCCACTTGCAAGTGATCAGCGGTCATATTCGCTGTGGCGAAGGCCGTTTCGACCTCTCGCAATCACACGTAAAGGTTGTCACCCTTCTCTCCGGTGAACTCCTTTATCTTAAACGATAATGGGGGTCGCACCCCCGTGGAATGACCTCCACTACAACTCGCCTCATGAGCGATGAGGGCATTTACCCTTGCCTTTACGGCCTCAAGGGCCTGCTCCACTAGGAGCTTCATGCCTTCTTCCCCCGTTAAGGGTAACAGCCTTTTAAAGGCTTCCTGCTAGACGAGGGTCAAACTATCCCAATCGTCCTGATTCATCCTTTGCAGAGGATGCCTAGTCTACCAACACAGGTGTTGGATTGACTACAAGTGCTACCAGATGTAGCCGGTGCGTATACTCACGGTGCGGCTAGCGCACAGAGGAAGACTCTTCCTTAAAGCGGTAGCTACCGCTACTTAGCCGATACGCCCTTATAAAGGGCTTAGTAGGAGAGTTCTCCTACTCGGGGCCAAGATTCCCGGGTTGGTTTACTACTTAGCTTTTTTTAACGGCTGTATTCTATTTACGGGATGTAAGTAAAGGGAGGGCTCCCTCTTACCTACGACACTCACTGCGCGCGCGACCGGTCGAGGTCGCACGTCCACAAAATAGAGTGAAATGTAAACTGAATATATTTAATATGTAATTAGCCTAAATTAATTTAAACTAATATAAACTATATGTAATACTAAGTATAATATTCCTAATTCGTACCTAGCTAAAATGTAGTTTACACACCTGTGTACTGACACGTGAATGGCTGACACACCACCACACCAAGGGCCCCTGCCCTGATTGGTTAAAATAACCAAAGGTTCAAAACCTTTCAAACCGGTCAATACTGACCTCAACCGTAGTGTACTCATGTACACCAACATTATATGTAACTCGAATGTAACCCCGTTACACCCCTAGTCGGGGCCATACCTAAAATATATACTCCCTTATCAGCCAATGGATGGCTTCCAAAACCCGGATAAACGGGGAAAACAAATAGTTTTTGTCCGCCCCTGACAAATCTGATTTGTCGTCACAAAAATAAATATTAATAAGTCGGTTGACCACCAAAACCATAAGTTGAGAAAGTGTACCATCAGTTTTAACCGCAAAATATTAGTAGTCAATTGGCCACCAAAACCTTATTGATCATGGAGCTCAAGCAGTTGATCACGACCTTGTCATCCACTCTGTTCAACTGGTGTGCTATCCCGCCCTTTTGTTGACAGAGGGGTGTTGTATCATTAAATTAGAACAGTTTATTGGTTCCTCTTGATTGTGATACATGTACGGTAGTGGTAACAACGTATCATCCGAAACTGAAACCCTGAACGTCGCCGCGGTGGTTACCAGCGTCGTCCCCATGCGATACGTAGGTTTCCTGACCACGCGCCGAAAGGTAAACAGCATACAAATCATAGCAAAACTCTCTGCATTCGCATTTTAACAACACGCTGGGCAATTTCGCTTCCATTCAATGCACCCAAGCCGTGCGTGTCGTGCTTCCACGTGTTTGTACTCAATATACCACACCCGCCCACGTGCGGTCGTGCAACTATTCCTTTTCGTGTCTACTACTGTCTCGGTGCACGTCATGTCGGGGAACTCCGTACAAAACGATGACAAGAAGCACGATCACTTGATCCGTCAATTAAGTGATGCAGGTGGAGACTACAAGGATGAAACCGTTCCCTTCACCTCGTGGCGCAACACTCTTGACACACTCCGATACGCACTAGCGTTCATCGTCTTATTTGTAGCTGCTCACCCGATCGGTCAATGTTTTTCCCACTGCTTCAAGCTACCCTTAATTACGGGGTACCTCATCATCGGTATCATCGCAGGCCCCTTCGTCGCCAACCTGCTCACGCAAAACCTCGTCGATGCCTTGTCGACCTACGTGACTGCAATGGCACTCTCGTTCTTCTCCTTCCAAGCAGGGCAGTAAATCTATTATCCTGAATTGCGACCCCGACTCAAGTCGATCATGATTCTTCTCAGTGTCTTGTATGGCACCGCGATGGTGATTCTCAAAAGTGAAATTCTAGGAGCCGAGAGTGCCTTCTTCTACAACGACCTCACCTTGAACTGTCAAGTGGGCATTGCGCTCATGTTTGGGTCCATTTCGCCGGTGGTGCGCGGGTGCGCGTGAAAATAAATTTGTCCATGATAAATTTGTTGGGACGAAAATTTGGTCTCAACAAATTTAACCTCGCGGATAAATTTGTTTTGTCCTGGGTGGACAAACTACTTTTGTCAAATCGATTTATCCGGTTGTGGTAGTCATCCAATGGGCTTTTACCAACTTGTAAGGGCGCAAAAACACAAGATGGGTACACGCACTTCCAACAACTACGACAGCGAACCTCATGTACCCCGTGACGTTCTAATAAAGATGTTACAGAGTGCCAACTGGGCACCTACTCATTGCCGCACCGATCCATGGCGTTTCGTGGTATTTGATTCCGCTGAGAAGCGTCTGGAACTCGGTTAGCTCATTGCGAACGTATACAAACAAACAGTCCCAGTCAACACGTGTACGAAAAAAATGGTGTTTAACTGTACGGCATCATCCTTTGTCGTGAGCATCTGCATGAAGCGGCAGAAGAGCGGAAAGATTCCCGAGTGGGTAGTGATGTGTGCTGTGGATTGCGCCGTTCAGAATATGCGTCTCATGGCAACAGCATACAACGTTGGTGCTTACTGGAGCTCGGGTCCCCCTATCACAATGTCGCAGGAGATGAAGGATTATCTTAAACTGGACGAGGCGGGCAAGTGTTTAGGAATTTTTACATGGGTATGCCAAAGGCATCCGCCAGAATTGAAAAGGGCTCTCGTGAGCCAATTTAGGACAAGGTTACCTGGGTTTCTGCTTGACGTATTGCTACAAGAAATTCTCACAACTTTTTGCACGTTGAAAAAAAGTGAACAACAACAGTTAGTTTAGGTTGTTAAGATGTACTGAACACCGCATTTTCATGCGAGCAAGCACATTGCTCGATACTCATGCATGTTGGACAACCAAGAATGATAACAATTTCAGTTAGGAGCCGTCTTGTAAGTCTTAGCCATGCCGTGATCGGAGTTGACGCTCGTAGGTCCTATGCCCCATAAGCACATTCACGAGAACTTGTGGATTTCACGTCGTTAAGAACGATATCTTTAGGTGATGGACTGTATCGCTGGAGAATGGCGCAATGGTTATTTGAACGTGATGCAAAACGACCAAGAGTCGATAGTGAGTGTGCGATTTAGAGGGTCTTACACGTAGACACAACAAGTACCTTTTATTTCTCTTTTATAAATTCTTCAGGGAGGTGGACAGTCTTTGTGAAAAAGTGTCCTATTCTGTAAGATTAAAAAAGCGTCCTATTCTGTGAAATTCTGCTAAAAAGTGTCCTATTCTATAAACTTTATCTAAATTAAAATATAATCATACCAACTTTTGATAAAAAACGTATAAGGAATATTTTCAACTCGACCATGTTACAAGGAACCGTGGCCATTTATTTGCTCATTGAGCAGGATGTTATTTCCTGTTTTTAAACGTTGTTTGGTGTGGACCACATTTTGACACAAAAAGCAAGTGCGAGACTGTCTATTAGGCAGCATGTGCTCGTCCTTGACGTCGGTTTAGCAAATTTCACGGATGGTTGTGTCATATACTGGTTATAAAGAATGCCATGGTTACGTGAACTTGTTGTTGGAGTTGCAATGAACGAAAAAAAATCGCGAAAATCCGATCAGAAGGCTGCCATCCGCGATACATCAACGAAGCACTGGAGCTGGAATTTTTTCCTCGATGGTTCAGCCAAACACGTTTTCATAGTCTTTTGATCTATTCTCTGACGATATTTGCAATGTTCAGTGGGGTACAGGAATCACTTTGTAGAGTTAGCATTCGAGAAAATCATCTGCCGGTTTTGTTGTTCTAGTGGGAAGAAGCGAATTATCCTGCTGCCTACGAGGTAAAGGCGACTAATGTGGGATTTAATGTGCTGGATAGAATCGGTGATCCAATGACTGCTTTTTATTCACGTAATAAATTCTATGGGTAGTCATGGAATTTCATCCTGTATAACACCTATCGCAATCCTCGACATTGATGGTGGGGTGTCAACCTTATCGTGGAACGTGGCTTCATTCTACTTTTACGCATATATTTTGTCTATCTATGGGTGAGAATGTTAATAGAGCAACGTGGTATTGTCTGCCCGCTGATTTCATGGCTATCTATCGTATTGTGGAGGCTATATAGTCAGCACCGTGCCAGCACAGAAACCAATCTACCGTTTATTTACAACTGACCAAAAAGGGGAAAAACTCATGGTGCATAAGATTAAAGCATTCGTCCTGGCGCATGTCCAGAAAGGTTTTACGCAATCAGGCGCGGAAATTTAAGAAAAATCTCTGTGTATTTGTTTTAATCGGTGAAACCTCCAAATTCAGGTGAACTGGAAGCGATGCCCTATAAAAGCTTCAAGCCTGAATTTGCGACGGCCACAAGTTGATTTAAAAAGTATAGTTTCAACCGGAAAACATGAGTGTAGACTAAGCTTTGTCATGTAGACTCTGCTACCTCATCTCGGTCTATTTTTCTGGTTGCTGGTTTAACCATATAGCAATGCTCGATCCCTCCTTCAAAGTGACAATATCTTTCGTCACTAGTACATCTGTAGCCACATTTCTCGTAGAATCCTTTCCGCGGGTACTGCGAGGATAACGCAAACATGTCCACGCGGTCGCGCACATGATTCTCGATAGCATTCATGAGCTCCGCACCAAAATGTTTGCCGCGAAATTTCGCTTCCACCGCTACACGACTAAATTTGGCGGTACGGTTACATTCATCCACTACACAACGAGCCACCGCCACGTACTCGCCGGTCTCAGCATCTATGCCCACAAAGTGGATAGTGCTCGGATCCTTATCGTGCGGGTCTTCTATCTCTAACGCTTCAGGAATTCCTTGCTCGTCAATGAAAACTTTTCGTCGCAAGGCTAATGCTTGATGCATCTCGTCGGTAGAAGTTACTGGAGTCACAAGTAGAGTCATCTGGGCTTCCAATATAGTGGTGCTTTATTCCTTAGAACTTTTTACGGAAGGGATTTCGAAACTAGATCTGTAAAAATGAAATCCCCATGTTGAACTACTTATGAACTTCCTTGGGCACGACTTTTTACGTGCATGGGCTAGAGGTAGGGCTGGAAATGGGTCAGCCGACCCAATGGGTTGACCTGACCCATTTGGGTCTGGGTCAGGTTCTGGTCAACAAATTAGACAAACGGGTCGGGCTGGATACACATATGAAACCCAATAGTAATATGGGTCGGGTGTGGGTCTGGGTCCAACTTGACCCACAGACTGATTTGACCCACATAAGAAATAGGTGCCTACACTCGCCTGTATCGACGCATCGACCATGTGGCAGCATGTACGGTAGACTATTACAGTATCGCCACACTGTCTCAAGATACTGCAACATGAAAGAAAACAACAAGGAAAGAATGGAGCAGGGAACTGGAGCCATCTATATTACCACAGAACTGTGGATAACCAATCAGAACCTCACGTAAGTCACTCTCGTGCGACAATGGTGATTGATAGGGTTAATCGGGTACTGGTAATTTTAGGTTTATGGTTGTGACTAGCGATTACATCACAAAAGATTGGATACTGCAGAAGCCCTACCCATACCACATACAGGGCAAAGCATTGCGGAGGCCTTGGAAGTGTGGTGGAGTCAAGTTCGAAATCGAATACATTTGTATCGACAACCTGACCACCACCATCGTGCCCAGCCTTCCAACTTACGGGGGGGGGTACCCCGCGGACCTCCATTCGAAATCTGGTCCGATCGTCCGCTGCTGGCAGACGACCGGTCATCATCCAAAGACACTTGGTCCGATTCACTTAAGTTCATCTCACCTTGTGTACCCGATGGAATGGGCTAGTTACACACTCGGTGGATCGGGATCGCAGATCGATCTGATTCGGTCTTGAATATCGGAGACCGTGCTGGGTAGGGGTACCTAGGGTGGAACTCTTCACCCCGGGTACGAGCAGACCAGAAACACTTCCAAAAGATAAATTCCAATAGGTCGATCGTCCAAACGATCTAGACCTGACCAATACGAAATAATAGAGGGTAGACCAATCATCCGGTCTAGCCCCTGACCAATATTAGAGAAGACCAAAACCGGTCTAAACTCCAACCAATGTTACAATGAGCCAATATGTCCACGTAAAGACACAATATGCCCGTGAAACTCCACAAACGATATCTCCACGTAAAAACCGATCCACTTGTTAGTACGTTCCAAACGTACGTGACTTAAACTTGAGGAAGTCGACCAATGCGTGCTCCCGTCGAGGGACTTCCGGCTGGCCAAATGCGCGTGTGGCGCGTCCAGACCGGGTATATTGAGCTAGAGGGTTTTACTCGACCCTCTGCTCCCAAACACTCCGCGGCGGGCGGAGGAGACTGATGCACATAGCAAAGGTTTAAACGACCTTGTGGTGGAGCGGCTGATCGAAGTTTTTGAGACTTGATCAGGCGGTACCACGGCGCCCAGACTGCCGACTAACGAAGGGGGTCCTCCGGATGTCTTCGACTGCTTGTGTTCTTGCTCACCTTGTGTACCCGACGGCTAGGCGTGGGTCGCTCCTCAGGTGGCGGGGACAGCGCACAGCGAATTCTTGGTGCAAGATTGAATTAAATAACTTGTGAAGATACAACCGATGCGATCAGGCGTGATCACGTGCGATCAGGTTCTTAAACCACGTCAATTAGCCGCGATCAGGATTGATCAAGTTCGGGGTGATGCTAATAACCGACGATCAGCAATATTCCGTCTTGATCGCAAGTGCGATCAGGCGGCAGTCCGATGCGATCAGGCGCTGAAACGATGTAGATCAGTGGTAATCAGGCTTGATCAGACTTTATCAAGCACCGGAAGTCGTTCAAGTAGCAGTTGGCGCGATTTGAGATCAGCGATCACGATTCGCAAAAAGTGTAGATCGGGTGTTGATAGGTAGGGGGGGGTACATGATCAGGCAGCGGAAGTCTTCACTGCCTGATCGCGGAGCCTCTAAGCCGTCAAACAGCTAAGGAACGCCCAAATCAATGCGCTCCTAGTCTAAACTATATGAGGAATAGGTATTTATATTAAATCCACCTAGAGTTCCCGTGGGGCGCTTAAAGCAGCCGAACTCTAGGGGCCACACGTTAATTTCACGGGGAAAAGGTGAGAGCACTGCTCGATCACGTTCCCAAAACCAAAAACCTTTAAACGAAGAACCGCAGACACTGCGGGGGAGTTGCGGGGTGGGTTCTCACACTCTACGCCAACCGGTGGGCCAAAAACGCACTTATTGCTCCCGCCCGGGACGTAGAGGTTTCAATAAGGTGGGGGCGCAAAAGTGCCTTCCCAAAAAACGATCAGCGCGATCGTACGCAAAAGGAGAACTATATTAGCAATTAAACCCTGAGATCTACCCTGTTCCTACTTTCAACCAATCCGCATCGTCCATTCGGAACGCCTTCCGTCCATCAGTCGACCTGATTTTCCCGCTTGTTCCTTGTTTGTTCGCTGGTGTTCGCCGCGTACCTGTAAGTAATCAGCACATCTTCCTTGTCCCTTCTATATCCTGTCTATGTACACCACGGTGGTACGTACTACTGTACCCACCGTGGTACACATGGCGGTACCTAATTATGTACTACTGTATCCACTATCTGCGTCCACTATCAGGCCCCTAATTTAGGTCCTAATATTAGTCATAATATTAGGCCCCCTATGGGCCTAATAAAATGTCCAACATTAGGCCCTATTTTAGCCTAATAAAAAATTCTGCTTTACGACAGCCGCCCCTGAGTCTCGTCCCAGCCGTACAGCGGTTGGGGCGAGGGTCGATCATGCCGTTGATTCTGGGAATCATACTGCCGTTGGAGAATTTGTCGTTGCACATCGATCAGGTCACCATCCAACTGTCGATCATCACCCATAATCTGCCCCTTCTTCCATCAATCAAGCCCAATTCCATCAGGCGGTTACGTTGGGGCTGTCCACTGCGATCTAACACTCGACTGTGGCCAACCGTGACAACTGCAATCAGGCTGTCTCGATCAGGCATTCACAGTCTGCTATGCCATCTTCAACGGACAGCTTGTCACCCCACATCACCAACGTTCCTGCCTTGGATAAGGCCGCAGCTGATCAGGCGATCGCCGCGACCAAGCAGGCCTGCGATCTGCAAGAGGATCTCCGTGCCAGCAACGAGCAGGTCGCCTTGTTGTCTGGATCACTCGCCATGAGTGAAGACACGGTTGCGATGCTTCGTCGGCGGCTCACTCGTACCCAACGTGACGCGGCGGACCGGAAGAAGGAAATCGAGGGAAGCCTTAAAAAACTGGAGCTGCTGCGCGATTTTATCAACGCTGCTGCCAAGAAGCTCGAAACCCAGTTAAAAGACGCCAAAAGCACTATCGCCGATCAAGAGAAGACCATATAAGATCAGGGTGTCCAGATCCGGGAGCTGGAGTGTCGCAACAACCGTGAACGTTACCTGCGATCAACGCTTGACGACACAATTGCATACCAAACGAAGGAATTGGAGCAACTCGAGCAGCGTGTATCCACGTTGCAGCACGAGCGCGATCAGGTTACTTCCCGCAATGTGCGCTTGGTCCAACGGGCGGTAAGTATCACTACCGAGGTGGACAAGTACAAGGATCAATGCGATCGCCTCCAGAAGGATGGGTCTGAATAGTCGGTCGATCACGTTTCTTCAATCAATACATTCTTTCGACCATGTCTTTCGCTGTTGTCCTTTGTCCTTAAATGCATAATATAAATTGGTAGTCCGTCGGCTCATCTGCCGTATCCAATCACCATACCTCGCAACATCCATCGTAATCATACCACTTCAAGTCATTCATTGTACCTCCATTAATCGTGAGTTTCATCAACCATTTCTGCGATCAGAGATTTTTCGATTGTGATTCCTGATCGGTACGTCGATTGCGCGCTAGTTGGACTATTCATCCAATTGCATGACGTCGAAACGATGTCTGCTCACCATCTTTCTTTCGAAATCCTTGATCAAGGCATCACAATTCAAATCTGCCTCGTCTACCCACGACGGCTCGGAATACCCCTTCCAGTAGACTTGATATTCTCGTAACGTCCTTCCATATCTATTCTTTCGACCCGATCGCACATCGGTAATACGATCAACTTCAAATTCATCGGGATCTAGCGTCCTTTCCCAGCTATCTTCGGGTAGCAAAGCTTCGTCGAAGTCGAAACGTTTTTCTATTCCAGCTGCTAGCAGTGTAGTGGGACGATCAGGAAATTCCTTGACTAATTTCAACTTGGACAGGTGTACCACTGGGAACATACGATAATCGGTGCCGGCGGTGAACAATCTCGCTGCATGATCGCCGATCACCTCCTCAACTCGGAAGGGTCCATGCCACATATGCGCCAGTTTCTTCGCAAACCCTTCTTTCACCCGATCAAGGTACAACCAGACCTTTGAGCCAGCCTCGATCTTGTGCGGCGTCACCTGATCGTTGTGTTTCTCAGCCCGATCAACCATCGCTTGGTGCAATCGATTGCTCACTTGATCGCGGGCATATCGGTAGTCTTTTTGCAACTTATATCTCCACCGAAGAGCGTCTCGATATTTACGTCGAATCCCGCCCAGTTGTAACGTTGATTCCAACGACGATCGTGGGTCCCACCCATACGCTAAATAGAATGGGGCTTCCCCGCGGATGCGATCAGGGGTTGAGTTTAGTGCGAATACCAGGCGTTCTGCATACAAACTCCAATCTTTTTGTCCAATATCCGACACATACATCTTGATCGCTCGCGTAATCGTGTGCACAGTCCTTTCCGCCTTGCCGTTCGCCTGTGGTCGACATGCCATAGTGGCACTCTGACGTTGTCCCACGATTTTGTTGAACGCGCGAAATACTTCCGACATAAAACCAGGTTCTCGATCATGCCTGATCATCTCACTATCCCCAAACCGTCGGAACACGCATTCTTCATAATTTTCGGCGATTGCTTGCGCGGTACGGGACGATCCAGCTTTCGCGATCACCATACCCGTGAACAAATCTGTCCAAATCAGCAGTTCCGTATGTCCATCCGTTGATCGGGGCAGCGATGGGATATGATCCATGGCTATCACTTGGAATGGGTACGTTGCCTCGATATTTCCCGGCGACATGCCCTTGATCGTAGGCTGGCCCTTCCCTGTTTCGCAATCCACGCATTGCCCGACAAATCTTTGTACGCTTCGGAATAGACCACGCCAATGGAAATACCGTCTGATCCGCTTATATGTACGCCCTATGCCTTGGCGTCCTTCTACCAAACTCACGTGATAGTGGTGGAGGACATCTGCATGCAAGGTCTCGGGTAGTACCAGCTTAATTGACGATCGGCGATCATCTTGATCATCCTGATCATCCCCGGTTTTCCTTTTGGCCGCATTTCCACGGTAAATCAGTAATCCTTGTTCGTCAACATCATAGTTGTCGGCAATTTTCGCACACTCCTTCACCTCGTCTGTGCTCAATTGGATAACGTCACCGTACAGATAACACCGCAAATCGTGGATCCATTTCTCTTCATCCTGTGCCTTTTTCACCCGTTCCATTCTTATTCCGGCTACTGGTACATCGGTCCATGTTGACGGTCGTGGTTGCCGGTGGTTACGTGATCGGGTCGTCACTAGCACTTGCGGGGCGGATTGATCTTCGTTCCATGTGATTACTTCGGGTAGACGGTTTAGATCAACTAATCCTTCCAGCTGTTTCTCATCTTCGATCTCAACTCTTGTTCCACCCTGCATAGCCATGGTGGTAATGTGATCTGCACTCCTATTCCACTCTCTATTGATATGTACAAAATCGTGATCACTCCACTCGCATAGGAGGTTAAATGCACGCTGCTGTAGCACTTGTAATCGCGGAGCTTTGCACTCATTTCTCCTCGCATTTGCCGGATCACCAAATTAGAGTCCCCACACACGATCACCCTTCCTTTGGGATATCGTGCCAACAAGTCCAGACTTAAAAGCAACCCGTGGTATTCTTCTTCATTCACCGTGATATCCGGTGCATGATCGGCGATCGCGATCATAATCTTCCATTCCGGTAACTTCCACACAATGGCACCAAATAAACCCACACGTCGCTTGACACTTGCCGATCCATCAAAACTGATCACGTAAAGTTCTTCACCTTTTTTAACCGCAAGAGGTGGTACTTCGATCATCTGCCGCGGTTGCTTTTCGGTGCGATCGCGACCAACGCTTCATCAATTTCAGTGCGAGGGGTAATGCTTGCGGCTAACGCCCCTAGCACCTCCTCTTCTCCATGCACACATTTCTTGATCTCGAGGTCCCACTGTGATAGAATCGCAGCCCATCTACCTAATCGTCCGTCCAACACATTGGATGTTAGTAACCACTTCAATGTAGATAGACGTGATAAAACGGTGATCGTCTTTCCGACCAGAATGCTGAAATAAACATCCAAAATTCGTAAAAGCGCCAGAGTTTCCTTTTCGACGGGGCTGTAATTCAGCTCACCGCTTTTCAACGTTCGGCTAGCGAATGCGACGGGATGATACACTTGATCGTATTCTTGTACTAGAGCGGCGGATACTGCCCATTTGCTAGCGTAAACCACGATCACCGGCGTCTTGTCCTGGTCAAAGTGTCGCAGGGTTGGAGCTGATGCAATCTTCGCCTTCAGCATGCTGAATGCCACTTTTGCTCTAATTAGTCGATCATCCTCGTGATTTGATTCCGCCTCACTATGTGATCGTTTCTTCAACTCTTGATAATCTATCTCCCTCAATTCGTAAAGCACGGCGGCATAAATTGCGAAATCTTCAATAAATCGACGATAGTAATTTAGGCTTCCCAAGAACGATTTCATAGCACGTAAGGTGCCAGGGAAAGGCAAATTGATCAGATCGTCCAGGTTCTTTGGATTTGTTTCTAACCCGCGGCAAGAGACGTGATGTCCTAAATAGGGCACTTCGCTTCGCTCCCAGTACGATTTAGCCACGCTGATCGACAAATTCCATTGATCGCACTTTTCCAGCAAGTGTCGCACCTTATCGCATAGGGTGGACCAAGTAGGTGCAGGGATTAGTATATCATCGATATATGATCGCCGTTGCAGCACAGACGGGCCCGGCGTTTGGTCGGGTTCTCGTGCTGTAAATACGTCAGCTGATTTATCATCTGCACCGTCTTTGACCCTAAGATATCCATATAGTGCATTGTCGATCAACCGCCGATAAATTTGCGGAGCATTCTTGAGGCCAAAGGGCATCCTATTCCACTCAAACAATCCAAATGGAGTGACAAACGCCGAAATTTGACGTGCCCGATCGGTCATAGACACGACCCATAAACCACTCGCCATATCCAAAGAGCAAAACCACAATGCTTTATCCAAATCTTTGAGTAGATCGGTATCAGGGGCATTGGGTACACCATCAAACACGTGAGTTGATTCACCGCGCGATAATCGATGCATAGACGTATATGGACCCCATTCTTTTTCACGATGATCACTATAGGCGATGCCCAGGGTGACGTTGACGGCTGAATGATATTAGTTGCTAGCAACCCCTTGATCAGGGCCGACAACTTCTCGCGAAATTGTGGGGCCACTTTCCGGCACTTTTGGGAGATCGTTCGCGCATTACCCACATCGATATCACAAACAACTCCTCGTGCAGCAGGGGGTAGCGCGTTTCCCTTCCCGATCAACAGATATTTTTTCGCCCAAAATATTTCGCGAAGTTGATCTATCTCCTCCACTGTGTTGACTGCGGGATCTCCGACTAGCAAATCGTCTTTGGTTACTTCTTCGGTGCTTGCAGACACTTCGGGTAACGTAGCAAGCTGCTTCTCCAATTCTTCCACATACAAATCTCCACCTTCGTGATAACAAACCTGATCGTCAATAGGTGTCACGTCGAATTCGCTGGGGCTAACTGAGACAGGGTGATTACACGCATCTTGAGTAGGTGTATCGCTTGAAACAGGCTGTTCAACTCCATGATTAAGGGTCGGACTTTTCACTTCCGGCCCCTGATCGTACCGCTCTTGCACCCCTTCCATCTTTTGCGCTCCTTCGGTTACCAACGCTACAGATGCGACGATCGTGTCCGTCGGACGTACTAAGATACTTCGAGGAGTTGGATACTCCTTATTCTCGACTAATGGACCCTGATCGACACTTTCTTGATCGTCAGATACCAGATCGGTGGAGGCTTGATATGCCAAATTTTACCCGATCGAAACAAATCCGGGGCGGCGGGGCACATCATCTTTGTTCATCCAAATACCTAAAATAGTCTCTTCTTGAACAATGATGGGGTGATCGACGATGTTCGTAACACGTAAATACCTCAAATTGCCCGCACCCCTAGTGATAGTGGGGACCCAATCTCTTCCACGAGTAATCCACAACTTGCGAGATCGCTGATCGTAAATTCGTACTTCGGCTGATCGACCTACTGGGATCTGTTCATACTGATCGAGCTTCATATAATTACCGCTCGACCCATACAACTGTCGACGTCCCTCCAGTGGGATGATCACTTCGTCAGGTAAACTTAGTGCGCCATGAGCGATATCTAATCGAAAACCTGCTGGTATCATGAAATCCATACCCAATATGGCATCTTGACCAACAAGTTTGCCAACCCATGCCTGGAAATAATAAACCAATGAGCCCGCTAGCGTGATCTTGATTTTTGCACGTCCTTCTGTTTGGTATGCACTTTCTCCAATGCCGACACATTTTTGTGTTTGACTCGTCTCAATCCGACAACCCACCTTACGAGCAAAGGTTGAGTCGATGATCGACACTTCGGCACCAGAATCAAATAATATCATAGCTCGCTCGTTATTGATTTTTCCACTCGCCTTGGCCTGCTTGAACCATTTCTTTGGCGAGTGATATTTCCAATATCCACGTGATTCGCCAGGAAGTAATTCGACCTCCATGATCACAGGTGATCGAGAAAACTCATCAATATGGAAATTAGCCAAACGTGGTAAATCAAGCTTATCGCGTTTTTCCTTATCTCTTGTTGCTACTCGATCAGGCTTCTTCTTATCCACAAATGCAAAAATACACAAACTAGAACGCTCGTCTCGTACCAGATTCCAACCTGGCGAGCGTCCTAGTTTAACAAATCTTCGGCTTCCTTGGGCAACAGTCCCGCATGCTTGGTAGGGTTATACCACTGGCGGATGCGGTTGTAAAATTCTTCCATAGGGCACTTCCCCGCATCGTGAATCTCGCCGCATGCTCGGCAGACGTACAGGCATTGATCGGTGGGGTGTCCTTTCTTGCCACACTTCAGGCAAGTCAGGCGCTTCCAGCAACGTAAGTTGTCGTGTCTGATCGATCCACAATGACTGCACTTCTTTATCGCCCCTTGATCGACTGCGTTGGAGTCGCTTCGTTTGCCTGATCGTGACTCGCCAGGCTGATCGTGCGCCCCTGGTTGATCGCGCATAGTAGCAATCATATAGCGGCGCTGATCGCCATCACTTCCACTATCATCAGCACTTGATTCTTCGCTCCCAGACGTTACCTTGATCGCACGCACGCCCCTATGCTTTCGCGTCGCGGTCGGTGCTCGATCGTCGCCGGATTTTTGGCGGAATCTGCTGGTGCCTACTGCCGCTGTTGGCTGATACCACTTGTTGCGTGCGTATGCCCGCAACGTTTCTTCCAAGTCCGAAGCACGATCCAAGCGTAGGAGAGCCAGCTGATCGGCGAGTTCGTGATTGGACAGAGTGTCCAGAAAATGTTGGACATGTTCGCGCAGATTTTCGGGCGGTCCATCTCTGATCGGTAACTTAGCTCGCAGTCCCGCCACATTCAGTCGGTGCAAATATTCGATAGGACTTTCGTCTGATCGCTGCTTCATATAATAATACTGGCGGGATACCGACTGACCAGTTCCACAGTATTGTACCTTGAATTCATCCACGAGACTTTTCCAACTTGGTGGTTCTACTCAACTGTCGATGCCAGTTGCGCGCTGGTCCCTTCAGTAAATTGCCCAGGATTAGACACTTTTCAGGATAAGAAGCTTGATCGCGCATAAATGCTGACTTGAGACGACTTATCCAGTTCCTTGCTTGATCTTCATCCCCTTCTTTTCCCGAAAATTCTTTCAAATCGCTGATCGCAGACATCCGAATTCTGGCAATTGGCTGCTGATCAGGTGTCCCAGTATACGCGGATGCCACTGTGGCTCGCCGTGGCAGTGTGATCGGTTCATCAGGTTCGACGTAGTCAATTTGGGACCGTTGATCGTGAAACGAGTGCACGGATTCCATATCCACATCTTTTACCGTCGTCGACCTATCTGGTTTCGACTGCTGACCACGCAACGAGTGTACGGACTCCATATAGACATCCTTGATCGACGCAGATCTTCCTTGATTTGTCTGGTGGATTTTGGCGCCAACGACTCCAGGTGCCAACTTACTGCTCTCTTCAGCTAGAAACTTCTTCATGGCTTTGTCAAAAAACATCTTCCACTGTGGCCCTTGATCGTTTTCTGTCTTGATCGACTGAGGTTCCGTCTTGACAACCGGCAATTTGGAGTTGTCCTTTTGGAAAACTTCCATTCTGGTTATCTTGGGCTCCATACTCCCAGCGCTACTTGACTCAATTCCCTGATCGTCACCCTCTGAAGGGGCAGATTCGTAGCACGATGACCCCTAATGTCCCGCTACGTTTATTGACGGACTTGCCTCAATCTTCAACGGGGATTGTGGTGGTGAACTAGTGAAATCTTTATCGTCTGCTTCGCCCACGATGGGTGTTCAACAGGGAATACAACAGCTGGGTGGCCTCTGCCAGATCTTTGGAGTCCTGATCAAATACTTCCTCGGCATCGTAGGCGCCTGTTATCAGACCAGCCTGCTTGATCAGGCGTATTAGCCTTAGCACAATCGTTAGCTTATCTTTTCCCTTCGTGATTGGCTGGTTAACCGGTCTACTCAGCTTCCCGCTGATCGTGACCCCGAGCAGGCTCATGATCGAGTTCGTCATCAGGTAATCTTCCAGGTGCTCTCGGTAAATCTTTTGCTAAAACGTCTTTACCAGATCGGCTTCCGTTGGCGGCGTACTTGATCGGCTTTCATCGCTCTCCGACCCAGGCGCTTTGATCAACATCTTCGGTTGGTCGGTCTTGTAATACTTCTCCATCGGATCCCAATCTGGATCATTATATACATGTATTTTTGGCGGATCATAACTTGCGTTATGATCCGCATCGGCTCCCGAAGGCGCCTCGGGAAGTGGTTGAGGCTTCTCCTCCTTTACGTCATCTGGATTCCCCCCCAGGTCCTGATGATCGGCATTTCCTTTCTTCTTCAGGCATGACGACGGCGAACTGCCTTCCGTCGTCACAACCACCTCCTCCTTTTCCACCTTGATTTTCACCTCTGATTCAGCTTCCGTTTTCACTTCCACATCCGCGATATCTTGCGTAGAATCGCGGTGATATCCCGCGTCGCCCAAAGATCCGGGCACGCGCACCATTGTGGTGGAGCGGCTGATCAAAGTTTTTGAGACTTGATCAGGCGGTACCACGGCGCCCAGACTGCCGACTAACGAATGGGGTCCTCCGGATGTCTTCGACTGCTTGTGTTCTTGCTCACCTTGTGTACCCGACGGCTAGGCGTGGGTCGCTCCTCAGGAGGCGGGGACAGCGCACAGCGAATTCTTGGTGCAAGATTGAATTAACTAACTTGTGACGATACAACCGATGCGATCAGGCGTGATCACGTGCGATCAGGTGCTTAAACCACGTCAAATAGCCGCGATCAGGCTTGATCCAGTTTGGGCTGATGCTAATAACCGACGATCAGCAGTAGTCCGTCTTGATCGCAAGTGCGATCAGGCGGCAGTCCGATGCAATCAGGCGCTGAAACGATGTAGATTAGTGGTAATCAGGCTTGATCAGGCTGGTGCTGATGCTAATAGCCGTAGTTCAGTTGTATTCGGTCTTGATCGCAAATGCGATCAGGCGTCTTGATCGCAAGTCGCGATCAGGTACTGAAACGAAGCCAATCGGTCGTGATCAGGCGTGATCAGGCTTTGTCTGACGTTAATAACCGTCGATCAACAATATTCTGTCTTGATCGCAGATGCGATCAGGTACTGAAAGGCTCGATCAGGGGCTAAAAGCTGCTGCCCAGTCGCAATATACCTTGATCAGACTTGATCAAGCACCGGAAGTAGTTTAAGTAGCAGTTGGCGCGATTTGCGATCAGCGATCACGATCACGATTCGCAAAAGTGTCGATCAGGTGTTGATCTGTAGGGGGGGGTACATGATCAGGCAGCGGAAGTCTTCACTGCCTGATCGCGGAGCCTCTAAGCCGTCAAACAGCTAAGGAACGCCCAAATCAATGCGCTCCTAGCCTAGACTATATGAGGAATAGGTATTTATATTAAAATCCACCTAGAGTTCCCGTGGGGCGCTTAAAGCATCCGAACTCTAGGGGCTAAACGTTAAATTCACGGGGAAAAGGTGAGAGCACTGCTCGATCACGTTCCCAAAACCAAATGCCTTTAAACGAAGAACCGCAGACACTGCGGGTGGAGTTGCGGGGTGAGCTCTCACACTCTACGCCAACCGGTGGGCCAAAAACGCACTTAGTGCTCCCGCCCGGGACGTAGAGGTTTCAATAAGGTGGGGGCCCAAAAGTGCCTTCCCAAAAAACGATCAGCGCGATCGTACGCAAAAGGAGAACTATATTAGCAATTAAACCCTTAGATCTACCCTGTTCCTACTTTCAACCAATCCGCATCGTCCATTCGGAACGCCTTCCGTCCAGCAGTCGACCTGATTTTTCCTCTTGTTCTTTGTTTGTTCGCTGGTGTCCGCCGCGTACCTGTAGGTAATCAGCACATCTTCCTTGTCCCTTCTATATCCTGTCTATGTACACCACGGTGGTACGTACTACTGTACCCACCGTGGTACACATGGCGGTACCTAATTATGTACTACTGTATCCACTATCTGCGTCCACTATCAGGCCCCTAATTTAGGTCCTAATATTAGTCATAATATTAGGCCCCCTATGGGCCTAATAAAATGTACAACATTAGGCCCTACTTTAGCCTAATAAAAAAGTCCGCTTTACGACAACCTCCTGTTGAGGTGTTAGCCCGAAGGCAAAACCAAAAGATTCCAAACGACTTCTTCCCTTTTAGGCAAATCCACAACTCAAACTAATACTACCTCCCTACGGTCCCAATATGTACCCACATGAAAGTATGTAAAATACTCAATGTCAGGTGACTCACCCAAGACCTGCGTTTTTGATACTCCTTGAATCTGATAGACTAAAAAGCCCCCCTTGTTTAGACCAATCGGAAACTCGACCAACTTCCTTGACCAAAAGTGACCAAATTTGTGGTACACTTCACCACAGCCGCCCCTGAGTCCGACCGTGTCGCACAACTATAACGGTCTGACTCACCCATCACTCGACCAACTGGACCTTGATCACTCACACTTCTTCCCCATGGATCAAACATCTTCGACACCTGCGTCAGGTACTGCCTTTACTGCACTTGATCTTCTCATGCTTTCCTTTGACGCTTGTTCTTGTTGTTCTTGCAGAAACTCTATGCGCCGAGTCGCCCCACCTTGCTTCGCCTGTCCGGTCGGCTCGGTCTGACAGCCCACGTAACTCTCGTGCACTTCAAACATCGGAAGGGCGTCAGACTGAAGCCGACACGCAGATGCAGGATATGCTTGCAGAAAACATGCGTCTCAGGACCTAGGTGGCCCACCAGGCAACACGAGGTGCGCATCTTTGGTCTTCGTCTTGTACTTGTCTTGGACCTCGTTTTTCTTCAGCTCTCATCCCTCCCAGCGTAGTCCAGGCAATAGGTGCCTTGGTTGATGCCGATAGGCAGTCCGGCGATGATTTTGACTATCTCTGACATATTTTGGAGGAGCTGATAAGCGCGCGCCATGAGCTGTCCCGTCTGGAGGCTCATCGGTCCCATCTCCGGGATCAACTTGCACTTGTTCGTCGGCAGCATCTGGACGGACAGTTTGACGCGACCTCACTGCGCATGAAAGGCGACGACTTCGCGCGACGCATTGCCGAGCTTCAGATTTCAATTCAAGACCAGACCGGGAAGGTCCGGTCTTATCAAGACAAGTCAGACGCTTGGACGCTAGAGTCGGGTCGTCGTCAGGTGGCACTAGACCAGTGCTGCCAGCGCTTGATGAACTTGCTACCTCCGTGTTCGACTGCTTCCTCCAGCGTAGATTGGTCCGCATCGGCAACCTTAGTCGCTTCGGGGCAAAACCAAGACCGCTTGAAGCAGGACCAAGGCCGGCTTCGTTCATTGGCTGATATTCAGCATCCCGAAATTACATCAAAATCAAAGAAGCGCGCGGACGCGCCGGGTAGCTCGAGGGCGCGGGGCACTGCGCGCGGATCCGGAATCGGGGGGAAGCGTGCAGTGTCCCATAAGCGATCCAAGACACAGGCGCTTCTTATGGACTCGGACTCGGACACGGACGAAATCTACAACCCCTCGGAAAGTCGAGCGCCCTCGCGCCGTACTGCAAATCGCACCAAGCACACAGGGGTCTCGTCCGAGGAGGACTCCAGCGAAGGGTCCTGAGATTCCGAGTTTATGGTCGCCATCCAGTCCAAGTCACGAACGAATTTACGTGAAAGTTTCATCCAAATGGCGTCGACATTGGGTTCAGAACAGAAGACCGGTTTGCCTAGTGACTCCACACCAGTATCGACATCAGCGAAGCCGGCGCCTTCGGTTCTCCCCGGGACATCCGAGCTTCACAAGTACGCTCTACTGAAGAACATGGCGGTTGACACCAGCTCCCTTCCGCCGCGGACGTTTGAAATCACTTTGCCGTGGTCGTCGGGGCAAATCGGCTGTTTGCGCCGGTCTACCCTGACCAAGCAGCTTCTGGCCCGGTATTTCTCTCGCCCGGACCCCTGGCTTTTTCCACCGGTCAAGAAAACCCCTGCCGCGTCTGCATGGAGGGTGGACTTGATTACGTCGGCGCAGATCTCCCGCCTATACGGCGATGAACCATGGAAAATTTTCGAACACCCCAAGATAAGACTTGTGTTCCACTTGACTCCGTGGATCGGCACTTTGCTAGGCCGGGTGAAGAATTTCAACAAGATCCACGGCCAAGCAATTTGGGAAGCGTCCCACTACTTGATGCTTCCCCCCCGACCGGGTGCGACAAGATCCGGGCCTGGCGACGTTCCAGAGAAATCGCAAGCGACGTCGAATTCGGGCGGGCGAGGCTTGGCAGTCCCTGTGCCAGTACATTTTGGACGGGATGCGAGCCCGCGAGTGTGACGTCGACGTATTCTAGTACCCGGTGTTCCTCCACATGCCGAGGCGTCACGTTGAGAAGACCAGACTGCTGGCCGACGACGGTATATGGTACCCCGGTCTTGATTGCGCTGAGCCGGTCGCGGATCTCAAGGATGCTTTGGTCCAGCTTGACCGGAAGTACCCCTGGCGTAACCAGTTTCAGGATCAAGTGGAACATCATCCGTAAATGGTCATCGGCCGTCTGTGGGGCGATAGCAAGTGAAGTCGCAGGTATTCAACCAGATAACTCGTAATACATGTCATCACTTCTTTTTCACATATCTGATCATCAAATCACTTGAACTAATTTCACCACTTTCTCAGAGTTGCACCAAACACGTTATCATAAACCGTTCCACTTACATCGCGAAAAAACAATCCACGTTCGTCACTCCACTATTCCAATTTGTCACATATTCACAATACACAATACACCAGACACAAGACCTTCCACCTCTTTACACCGGTCGGGAAGACCGATGCTACTGCATGTCTTGGTCTTGGTTTCATGGGTCTGCATCACTGCGAAACGGTTCCGACTGACTCGTTCCCGTTCGAATTCTCGTAGTAGTGCTCCACAGTTCAGGTCGGTCTCATCGATCCAAGTTGTTTCATCATGGTCCTTCCATCGGACCAGATATTCTCGATGGGTCCGGCCGAACCTGGTCTTCTTGACCGATCGGACATCTAAGACCTTTTCCACTTCAAATTCGTCCTTCTCCAGCGGTCGTTCCCAACTGTCCTGCGGCAGTAATGCTTCATCGAAATCAAACCGTTCTGCCTCGTCTACTAGACAGGGCATTTTGGGAAGATCAGGAAATTCTCGGACCAGTTTTCGCTTGGACACATGTACGATCGGGAAGACCTTGTAGTCCGTGCCGGTTGTTACTAGACGGGCAGCGTGTTCACCAATCAGCTCGGCAACACGGAAACGACCGTGCCACATGTGAGCCAGCTTCTTCGCATAGCCCTCCTTCACTCGGTCTAGGTACAGCCATACCCTCGCCCCTGGTTCTATACCGTGGGGTTGGACCTGGTCGTTGTTCCGGTCTGCCCGGTCTTGTGTAGCTTGACGTAAATTTTCGTTGACAATTTCTCTTGCATGCTGGTAATGTTTCTGGACCTGCATGCGCCAACGCCAACGTCGAGCATCACGATCGCGGGTCCGAGTGCATCCAATAGGTATCGCGGCTTCAAGAGTGGACCGGGGGTCCCATCCATACGCAAGATAAAAAGGCGTTTCTCCTCGGACCCGATAGGTCGACGAGTTGAGTGCAAACACCAGCCTTTCTGCGTATTCGTCCCAATCGCGCTGGTCTGGATCGGCA
>CM047587.1:17288335-17339635 GCA_026184515.1 Peronosclerospora sorghi | reverse complement strand
ATCCGACAACCCACCTTACGAGCAAAGGTTGAGTCGATGATCGACACTTCGGCACCAGAATCAAATAATATCATAGCTCGCTCGTTATTGATTTTTCCACTCGCCTTGGCCTGCTTGAACCATTTCTTTGGCGAGTGATATTTCCAATATCCACGTGATTCGCCAGGAAGTAATTCGACCTCCATGATCACAGGTGATCGAGAAAACTCATCAATATGGAAATTAGCCAAACGTGGTAAATCAAGCTTATCGCGTTTTTCCTTATCTCTTGTTGCTACTCGATCAGGCTTCTTCTTATCCACAAATGCAAAAATACACAAACTAGAACGCTCGTCTCGTACCAGATTCCAACCTGGCGAGCGTCCTAGTTTAACAAATCTTCGGCTTCCTTGGGCAACAGTCCCGCATGCTTGGTAGGGTTATACCACTGGCGGATGCGGTTGTAAAATTCTTCCATAGGGCACTTCCCCGCATCGTGAATCTCGCCGCATGCTCGGCAGACGTACAGGCATTGATCGGTGGGGTGTCCTTTCTTGCCACACTTCAGGCAAGTCAGGCGCTTCCAGCAACGTAAGTTGTCGTGTCTGATCGATCCACAATGACTGCACTTCTTTATCGCCCCTTGATCGACTGCGTTGGAGTCGCTTCGTTTGCCTGATCGTGACTCGCCAGGCTGATCGTGCGCCCCTGGTTGATCGCGCATAGTAGCAATCATATAGCGGCGCTGATCGCCATCACTTCCACTATCATCAGCACTTGATTCTTCGCTCCCAGACGTTACCTTGATCGCACGCACGCCCCTATGCTTTCGCGTCGCGGTCGGTGCTCGATCGTCGCCGGATTTTTGGCGGAATCTGCTGGTGCCTACTGCCGCTGTTGGCTGATACCACTTGTTGCGTGCGTATGCCCGCAACGTTTCTTCCAAGTCCGAAGCACGATCCAAGCGTAGGAGAGCCAGCTGATCGGCGAGTTCGTGATTGGACAGAGTGTCCAGAAAATGTTGGACATGTTCGCGCAGATTTTCGGGCGGTCCATCTCTGATCGGTAACTTAGCTCGCAGTCCCGCCACATTCAGTCGGTGCAAATATTCGATAGGACTTTCGTCTGATCGCTGCTTCATATAATAATACTGGCGGGATACCGACTGACCAGTTCCACAGTATTGTACCTTGAATTCATCCACGAGACTTTTCCAACTTGGTGGTTCTACTCAACTGTCGATGCCAGTTGCGCGCTGGTCCCTTCAGTAAATTGCCCAGGATTAGACACTTTTCAGGATAAGAAGCTTGATCGCGCATAAATGCTGACTTGAGACGACTTATCCAGTTCCTTGCTTGATCTTCATCCCCTTCTTTTCCCGAAAATTCTTTCAAATCGCTGATCGCAGACATCCGAATTCTGGCAATTGGCTGCTGATCAGGTGTCCCAGTATACGCGGATGCCACTGTGGCTCGCCGTGGCAGTGTGATCGGTTCATCAGGTTCGACGTAGTCAATTTGGGACCGTTGATCGTGAAACGAGTGCACGGATTCCATATCCACATCTTTTACCGTCGTCGACCTATCTGGTTTCGACTGCTGACCACGCAACGAGTGTACGGACTCCATATAGACATCCTTGATCGACGCAGATCTTCCTTGATTTGTCTGGTGGATTTTGGCGCCAACGACTCCAGGTGCCAACTTACTGCTCTCTTCAGCTAGAAACTTCTTCATGGCTTTGTCAAAAAACATCTTCCACTGTGGCCCTTGATCGTTTTCTGTCTTGATCGACTGAGGTTCCGTCTTGACAACCGGCAATTTGGAGTTGTCCTTTTGGAAAACTTCCATTCTGGTTATCTTGGGCTCCATACTCCCAGCGCTACTTGACTCAATTCCCTGATCGTCACCCTCTGAAGGGGCAGATTCGTAGCACGATGACCCCTAATGTCCCGCTACGTTTATTGACGGACTTGCCTCAATCTTCAACGGGGATTGTGGTGGTGAACTAGTGAAATCTTTATCGTCTGCTTCGCCCACGATGGGTGTTCAACAGGGAATACAACAGCTGGGTGGCCTCTGCCAGATCTTTGGAGTCCTGATCAAATACTTCCTCGGCATCGTAGGCGCCTGTTATCAGACCAGCCTGCTTGATCAGGCGTATTAGCCTTAGCACAATCGTTAGCTTATCTTTTCCCTTCGTGATTGGCTGGTTAACCGGTCTACTCAGCTTCCCGCTGATCGTGACCCCGAGCAGGCTCATGATCGAGTTCGTCATCAGGTAATCTTCCAGGTGCTCTCGGTAAATCTTTTGCTAAAACGTCTTTACCAGATCGGCTTCCGTTGGCGGCGTACTTGATCGGCTTTCATCGCTCTCCGACCCAGGCGCTTTGATCAACATCTTCGGTTGGTCGGTCTTGTAATACTTCTCCATCGGATCCCAATCTGGATCATTATATACATGTATTTTTGGCGGATCATAACTTGCGTTATGATCCGCATCGGCTCCCGAAGGCGCCTCGGGAAGTGGTTGAGGCTTCTCCTCCTTTACGTCATCTGGATTCCCCCCCAGGTCCTGATGATCGGCATTTCCTTTCTTCTTCAGGCATGACGACGGCGAACTGCCTTCCGTCGTCACAACCACCTCCTCCTTTTCCACCTTGATTTTCACCTCTGATTCAGCTTCCGTTTTCACTTCCACATCCGCGATATCTTGCGTAGAATCGCGGTGATATCCCGCGTCGCCCAAAGATCCGGGCACGCGCACCATTGTGGTGGAGCGGCTGATCAAAGTTTTTGAGACTTGATCAGGCGGTACCACGGCGCCCAGACTGCCGACTAACGAATGGGGTCCTCCGGATGTCTTCGACTGCTTGTGTTCTTGCTCACCTTGTGTACCCGACGGCTAGGCGTGGGTCGCTCCTCAGGAGGCGGGGACAGCGCACAGCGAATTCTTGGTGCAAGATTGAATTAACTAACTTGTGACGATACAACCGATGCGATCAGGCGTGATCACGTGCGATCAGGTGCTTAAACCACGTCAAATAGCCGCGATCAGGCTTGATCCAGTTTGGGCTGATGCTAATAACCGACGATCAGCAGTAGTCCGTCTTGATCGCAAGTGCGATCAGGCGGCAGTCCGATGCAATCAGGCGCTGAAACGATGTAGATTAGTGGTAATCAGGCTTGATCAGGCTGGTGCTGATGCTAATAGCCGTAGTTCAGTTGTATTCGGTCTTGATCGCAAATGCGATCAGGCGTCTTGATCGCAAGTCGCGATCAGGTACTGAAACGAAGCCAATCGGTCGTGATCAGGCGTGATCAGGCTTTGTCTGACGTTAATAACCGTCGATCAACAATATTCTGTCTTGATCGCAGATGCGATCAGGTACTGAAAGGCTCGATCAGGGGCTAAAAGCTGCTGCCCAGTCGCAATATACCTTGATCAGACTTGATCAAGCACCGGAAGTAGTTTAAGTAGCAGTTGGCGCGATTTGCGATCAGCGATCACGATCACGATTCGCAAAAGTGTCGATCAGGTGTTGATCTGTAGGGGGGGGTACATGATCAGGCAGCGGAAGTCTTCACTGCCTGATCGCGGAGCCTCTAAGCCGTCAAACAGCTAAGGAACGCCCAAATCAATGCGCTCCTAGCCTAGACTATATGAGGAATAGGTATTTATATTAAAATCCACCTAGAGTTCCCGTGGGGCGCTTAAAGCATCCGAACTCTAGGGGCTAAACGTTAAATTCACGGGGAAAAGGTGAGAGCACTGCTCGATCACGTTCCCAAAACCAAATGCCTTTAAACGAAGAACCGCAGACACTGCGGGTGGAGTTGCGGGGTGAGCTCTCACACTCTACGCCAACCGGTGGGCCAAAAACGCACTTAGTGCTCCCGCCCGGGACGTAGAGGTTTCAATAAGGTGGGGGCCCAAAAGTGCCTTCCCAAAAAACGATCAGCGCGATCGTACGCAAAAGGAGAACTATATTAGCAATTAAACCCTTAGATCTACCCTGTTCCTACTTTCAACCAATCCGCATCGTCCATTCGGAACGCCTTCCGTCCAGCAGTCGACCTGATTTTTCCTCTTGTTCTTTGTTTGTTCGCTGGTGTCCGCCGCGTACCTGTAGGTAATCAGCACATCTTCCTTGTCCCTTCTATATCCTGTCTATGTACACCACGGTGGTACGTACTACTGTACCCACCGTGGTACACATGGCGGTACCTAATTATGTACTACTGTATCCACTATCTGCGTCCACTATCAGGCCCCTAATTTAGGTCCTAATATTAGTCATAATATTAGGCCCCCTATGGGCCTAATAAAATGTACAACATTAGGCCCTACTTTAGCCTAATAAAAAAGTCCGCTTTACGACAACCTCCTGTTGAGGTGTTAGCCCGAAGGCAAAACCAAAAGATTCCAAACGACTTCTTCCCTTTTAGGCAAATCCACAACTCAAACTAATACTACCTCCCTACGGTCCCAATATGTACCCACATGAAAGTATGTAAAATACTCAATGTCAGGTGACTCACCCAAGACCTGCGTTTTTGATACTCCTTGAATCTGATAGACTAAAAAGCCCCCCTTGTTTAGACCAATCGGAAACTCGACCAACTTCCTTGACCAAAAGTGACCAAATTTGTGGTACACTTCACCACAGCCGCCCCTGAGTCCGACCGTGTCGCACAACTATAACGGTCTGACTCACCCATCACTCGACCAACTGGACCTTGATCACTCACACTTCTTCCCCATGGATCAAACATCTTCGACACCTGCGTCAGGTACTGCCTTTACTGCACTTGATCTTCTCATGCTTTCCTTTGACGCTTGTTCTTGTTGTTCTTGCAGAAACTCTATGCGCCGAGTCGCCCCACCTTGCTTCGCCTGTCCGGTCGGCTCGGTCTGACAGCCCACGTAACTCTCGTGCACTTCAAACATCGGAAGGGCGTCAGACTGAAGCCGACACGCAGATGCAGGATATGCTTGCAGAAAACATGCGTCTCAGGACCTAGGTGGCCCACCAGGCAACACGAGGTGCGCATCTTTGGTCTTCGTCTTGTACTTGTCTTGGACCTCGTTTTTCTTCAGCTCTCATCCCTCCCAGCGTAGTCCAGGCAATAGGTGCCTTGGTTGATGCCGATAGGCAGTCCGGCGATGATTTTGACTATCTCTGACATATTTTGGAGGAGCTGATAAGCGCGCGCCATGAGCTGTCCCGTCTGGAGGCTCATCGGTCCCATCTCCGGGATCAACTTGCACTTGTTCGTCGGCAGCATCTGGACGGACAGTTTGACGCGACCTCACTGCGCATGAAAGGCGACGACTTCGCGCGACGCATTGCCGAGCTTCAGATTTCAATTCAAGACCAGACCGGGAAGGTCCGGTCTTATCAAGACAAGTCAGACGCTTGGACGCTAGAGTCGGGTCGTCGTCAGGTGGCACTAGACCAGTGCTGCCAGCGCTTGATGAACTTGCTACCTCCGTGTTCGACTGCTTCCTCCAGCGTAGATTGGTCCGCATCGGCAACCTTAGTCGCTTCGGGGCAAAACCAAGACCGCTTGAAGCAGGACCAAGGCCGGCTTCGTTCATTGGCTGATATTCAGCATCCCGAAATTACATCAAAATCAAAGAAGCGCGCGGACGCGCCGGGTAGCTCGAGGGCGCGGGGCACTGCGCGCGGATCCGGAATCGGGGGGAAGCGTGCAGTGTCCCATAAGCGATCCAAGACACAGGCGCTTCTTATGGACTCGGACTCGGACACGGACGAAATCTACAACCCCTCGGAAAGTCGAGCGCCCTCGCGCCGTACTGCAAATCGCACCAAGCACACAGGGGTCTCGTCCGAGGAGGACTCCAGCGAAGGGTCCTGAGATTCCGAGTTTATGGTCGCCATCCAGTCCAAGTCACGAACGAATTTACGTGAAAGTTTCATCCAAATGGCGTCGACATTGGGTTCAGAACAGAAGACCGGTTTGCCTAGTGACTCCACACCAGTATCGACATCAGCGAAGCCGGCGCCTTCGGTTCTCCCCGGGACATCCGAGCTTCACAAGTACGCTCTACTGAAGAACATGGCGGTTGACACCAGCTCCCTTCCGCCGCGGACGTTTGAAATCACTTTGCCGTGGTCGTCGGGGCAAATCGGCTGTTTGCGCCGGTCTACCCTGACCAAGCAGCTTCTGGCCCGGTATTTCTCTCGCCCGGACCCCTGGCTTTTTCCACCGGTCAAGAAAACCCCTGCCGCGTCTGCATGGAGGGTGGACTTGATTACGTCGGCGCAGATCTCCCGCCTATACGGCGATGAACCATGGAAAATTTTCGAACACCCCAAGATAAGACTTGTGTTCCACTTGACTCCGTGGATCGGCACTTTGCTAGGCCGGGTGAAGAATTTCAACAAGATCCACGGCCAAGCAATTTGGGAAGCGTCCCACTACTTGATGCTTCCCCCCGACCGGGTGCGACAAGATCCGGGCCTGGCGACGTTCCAGAGAAATCGCAAGCGACGTCGAATTCGGGCGGGCGAGGCTTGGCAGTCCCTGTGCCAGTACATTTTGGACGGGATGCGAGCCCGCGAGTGTGACGTCGACGTATTCTAGTACCCGGTGTTCCTCCACATGCCGAGGCGTCACGTTGAGAAGACCAGACTGCTGGCCGACGACGGTATATGGTACCCCGGTCTTGATTGCGCTGAGCCGGTCGCGGATCTCAAGGATGCTTTGGTCCAGCTTGACCGGAAGTACCCCTGGCGTAACCAGTTTCAGGATCAAGTGGAACATCATCCGTAAATGGTCATCGGCCGTCTGTGGGGCGATAGCAAGTGAAGTCGCAGGTATTCAACCAGATAACTCGTAATACATGTCATCACTTCTTTTTCACATATCTGATCATCAAATCACTTGAACTAATTTCACCACTTTCTCAGAGTTGCACCAAACACGTTATCATAAACCGTTCCACTTACATCGCGAAAAAACAATCCACGTTCGTCACTCCACTATTCCAATTTGTCACATATTCACAATACACAATACACCAGACACAAGACCTTCCACCTCTTTACACCGGTCGGGAAGACCGATGCTACTGCATGTCTTGGTCTTGGTTTCATGGGTCTGCATCACTGCGAAACGGTTCCGACTGACTCGTTCCCGTTCGAATTCTCGTAGTAGTGCTCCACAGTTCAGGTCGGTCTCATCGATCCAAGTTGTTTCATCATGGTCCTTCCATCGGACCAGATATTCTCGATGGGTCCGGCCGAACCTGGTCTTCTTGACCGATCGGACATCTAAGACCTTTTCCACTTCAAATTCGTCCTTCTCCAGCGGTCGTTCCCAACTGTCCTGCGGCAGTAATGCTTCATCGAAATCAAACCGTTCTGCCTCGTCTACTAGACAGGGCATTTTGGGAAGATCAGGAAATTCTCGGACCAGTTTTCGCTTGGACACATGTACGATCGGGAAGACCTTGTAGTCCGTGCCGGTTGTTACTAGACGGGCAGCGTGTTCACCAATCAGCTCGGCAACACGGAAACGACCGTGCCACATGTGAGCCAGCTTCTTCGCATAGCCCTCCTTCACTCGGTCTAGGTACAGCCATACCCTCGCCCCTGGTTCTATACCGTGGGGTTGGACCTGGTCGTTGTTCCGGTCTGCCCGGTCTTGTGTAGCTTGACGTAAATTTTCGTTGACAATTTCTCTTGCATGCTGGTAATGTTTCTGGACCTGCATGCGCCAACGCCAACGTCGAGCATCACGATCGCGGGTCCGAGTGCATCCAATAGGTATCGCGGCTTCAAGAGTGGACCGGGGGTCCCATCCATACGCAAGATAAAAAGGCGTTTCTCCTCGGACCCGATAGGTCGACGAGTTGAGTGCAAACACCAGCCTTTCTGCGTATTCGTCCCAATCGCGCTGGTCTGGATCGGCAACGTACATCTTGATTGCTCTTGTAATAGTTTGTACCATACGTTCTGCCGATCCATTTGCTTGCGGACGATATGCCATCGTCGCACTCTGTTTCTGGCCCAGCATATTGTTAAACGACCGGAACACCTCGGCCATAAAACCGGGTTCCCGATCGTGCCTGATGACCTCGCTGGCGCCGAATCTTCGGAACGCACATTCTTCGTAGCTCTGGGCGATCTGCTCCGCAGAACGAGATGCACTTGCATTCGCAATAACTAGACCAGTGAACAGGTCTACCCAGATTAGCAGCTCATTGTTGCCGCGCGTCGATCTAGGTAGTGACGGTATGTGGTCCATCGCTATGACCTGGAAAGGGTAGTTGGCTTCGATATTTCTGGGCGATCGCCCCTTGATTACCGGTCTACCCTTTCCGGTACTCGCAATCCGTGCAACAGCCCACATATTTTTGCACACTGCGGAAAAGACCTCTCCAGTGAAAGTGGGACCTGATCTTGTGATACGTTCTGCCTATGCCCTGATGTCCCCCTTCTAGACTCACGTGATAGTGATGAAGGACATCCAGCTGCAGCAACTCGGGGATAACTAATTTCGCCAGTCGGTCCCGGTCTGCACTGTCTTGGTCGGCATCGCGGCAGTAATACAATAATCCATTATCATCCACTTCGTAGCTATCCGCGATCTTGATGCACTCTTTCGCTTGATCGTTCGTCAACTTGGACAGTTCACCACGCAGGTAGGTCTTCATGTTCGTAATCCATTCTTCTTCGTCCTGCGCCTTGAGGATCCGTTCCATCCTTAACTGTTGCAATGCATATTCGTTCAAACTTTCCTTCGGGAACGGTCGGAGAGACTTCTGAGCTTTCGATCTAGTCGCGACCATCACATGCACCTGGACTGGGGCGTTCTTGGGTCCGATCACCTCTGGGAGCCTGTTTATATTCACCAATTCATCCAGAACGGCCTTCTAGGTGATTGTAGCCCCGGTCTGGTCTTGCATGGCCTTGGTCGCGAGGTAGTCGGCGCTTCTGTTCCAGTCCCGTTTCACGTGCAATAGCTCGTGGTTGGGGTGGTCCTTTAATGCCTTCATTACTCGATCATTTAGCGTCCTTAGTCGTGGAGCCTTGCAGTTGACCTCTTCGGTGATCTGCCTGATCACTAGGTTGGAGTCACCACATATGATGACTCGCCCCTTCTCTTGCGACGACAGCAGGTCCAGACATAGAATTAGACCTCGGTACTCCGCCTCGTTAACAGTAATATCCGGCGTGAAATCGGCAGCGTCTGCAACTATAGACCATTGTGGCAACTTCCACAATATGGAACTATAGGCGCCGACCTTCTTCTTCACGCTTGCCGATCCGTCAAAACTTAATACCAAGAGCTCTTCATCATGGTCGACGGTCGGTGGCGGTCTCGAAACTGACTGCCGAGGTTGCTTCCTCGGGGCAACCGCTATCAATGCCTCGTCCACTTCAGACCGAGGGGTGATACTGGTGCCCAATATCTCTTCCTCGCCCCCGGTGCACTTAACGACCTCGAGGGTCCACTGCGACAAGACCGCCGACCATCTGCCTAGACGTCCGTCCATCCCATTGGCTGATAATAGCCAGGCCAAAGTAGACCGTCTTGACAGGACCTTTATAGGTAGGCCGACCAGCAGGTTGTAACACACATCCAGAATTCGTAGCAACGCCAGAACTTCTTTCTCGACAATTCCATAGTTCACTTCATTTGGTTTTAGCGTCCGGCTCGTAAACGTGACTGGATGATACACACCATCGTGATCTTGCACTAAAGTGGCCTAAATAGCCCACTTACTGGCATATACAATAATGGTCGGCACTTTTTCGGGAGCGAAATGCTTGAGAATCGGTGCCGTCGCCATCTTAACCTTCAACATACGAAAGGCAAACTGTGCACGCTTCATATGATCTTCGGCCTCCACTTGCGGACAAACTGCAGCAAGACCAGAGTCGGCGCCCTCCTGTAAAGTTTCCCGATCTCCTTCGCGCAACATATGATAGTCAACTTCCCGGAGCTCGTACAGCACAGCCGCGTAGATAGCAAAGTCTTCAATGAATCGGCTATAATAATTCAAGCTTCCCAGGAAAGACTGCATTGCCTTCAGCGATCTGGGGAACGGGAGGTTACTCAGCGAATCCAGGTCCTTGGGATTATCCTCTAGACCATTTTTCGAGACCATATGGCCAAAATAGGCGACCTTGGACATACCCCAAAAACTTTTCACGACACTGATAGACAGGTTCCAGAGGTCGCATGTCTCCAACAATCGTTCAACCTTCTCGCACAGATCGTTCCATGACGAGGCAGGTATCAGAATGTCGTCAATGTACGACCGCCTCCCTAGAACGGACGGTCCTCTTTCCCGATCGGGTTCACCCTCTCTAAACACATCATAATTTTCAACAGGGTCCCGATCGGTCTTGATCTTGAAGTGTCCGTACAATGCGTTGTCTATCAAACTTTGATAGATCTTGGGCGCGTTCTTCAGACCGAACGGCATACGTTTCCACTCGAAAAGACCAAACGGCGTCACAAATGCGGAAATCTCACGGGCTCGATCAGTCATCGAGACCACCCAAAATCCGCTTGCCATATCTAGCGAACAATACCACAAGGTCTTGTCGAGGTCTTCCAACAGATCATTAATCAGCGGCATCGGGTAAACCATGAGTTTAGTCAACCGATTTACCAGCCTATAGTCGATGCACAACCTAATGTCGACGCCGTTCTTCTTGATAACAATTACGATCGGCGAGGCCCATGGCGAGGTCGACGGTCTAATAATCTTGGTAGCCAACAGTCCTTTAATGAGATCAGAAAGCTTTTCACGGTACTGTGGCGCCACGCGTCGACATTGCTGGGCAATCGGCTTGGCATCTCCAACGTCAATATCGCAAATCGCACCACGGACTGCAGGTGGTAAGGCGTTGCCCTTTCCGATCAGCAGATGTCTTTTCTTCCATATGATATTCTTTAACTGCTCGATCTGGTCTGGACTGTTAAGGTCTTGATCACCCACTTGTAAATCATCCGTTGTAACTTCGGGTGAGTCGGAAGACACTTCAGGGAGGACTGCCATTTGGCTTTCCAGCTCCTGAATGTACTGTTCCCCGCCTTCATGTATACAGACTTGTTCATCTTCTGGGGCGATATCACCTAGACCATCTGGACCGGCTGAACGCCCCTGGTCTTGATCGACGGTCTGTCCTTCACTGATATCGGTCTGATTAGGAATACCGTCATGGTCCGATCTAGCAATTTATGTTCCCCTTCTTCCGTTTCCTGCTCCGCTGTCGCCTGGTCTTGTGCTGACACCACGTTGACAAACCTTGGCGCGTCTACTTGATGGTCCACCGTTCCTGGTGACTGCGGCGCCTTTCTTCGGACCAACATCTTTTTTGGGGTGACATAACTTGGTCTTTCCACTAAAGGCGAGGTATCCTCTTCCACCGACCCATCATCGCTGATAAGATCGGTGGTCGATTGGTACGCCAGGCTTTGCCACTCGACATACCGCCTCGATCCAATCGAGAGGAACCCCATCTTCCTTGGTACCTTCCCTTCTGCTAACCACATACCGACAATAGTGTTATTGTCCAGTGTCAGCGGCTTGTCACCGATATTGGTAACACGGACAAAATCACGTCGACCAGCACTCTTTACGAAGGTCGGGACCCACCTATCGCCCCTGGTCAACCATAACTTCCTCGAACGAAAACCTTTCTCAACCGGGGTATCGGCAGACCGACCAACTGGGATAGTGAGGTCTTGGTCCCACCGGACCAGATCGGTATACAAACCATACAGAGGTCTTCGACCAGCCAACTGGACCTGGAACTCATCCGGGAGTGTAAGCACTCCATGTGACAGGTCTAGGCGAATACCAGCTGGGACCATGAAATCCATTCCTAGTAAAGCGTCCTGACCAGCCAACTTGCCAACCCAAGCGCTGAAAAAGTAGACCAGCGATCCCGACAGATTAATTTTCACACGCGTTCTTCCTTCGGTCATATAAGAGTTTTCACCGATCCCGACGCATTCTTGTCTCTGGGTATCGTCTATACGACATCCGACCTTACGAGCAAGGCGGAGTCGATTATCGACACTTCATCTCCAGAGTCGAACAACATCGTCGCTTTCTGGTTATTAATATTGCCACAGGCTTTCGCCTGCTTGAACCATTTATCAGACGCGTGATACTTCCAGTATCCGCGGGATTCTCCAGGCATCAAGTCCAACTGCATAACCACCTTGGTCCGGGAGTACTCATCGGTCTTCAGACTGTAGACCGGATGGTCTCGGTCGACGCAATTTGGAATAGAACGTGTATTGTCGGTCTTATCCTCCTTGCCGACATATACATAGATGTGAGCCGTAGAACGCTCGGCTCGATCCAGATTCCAACCTGGCGAGCGTTTTAGTTTAACATCTTTTCCGCGTCCGGCGGCAGCATCCCCGCGTGCTTGTCCGGCACGTACCACTTGCGTATAATGTTAAAAAATTCTTCAATCTTGCAGTGGACGGCCTCGTGGATCTCTCCACATGACTTGCATACGAAAAGGCAGTGGTCAGTCTGGTGGCCGCGTCTCTCGCACTTCTTGCACACCATCTTCTTCCAGCAGTTTGGACCATCATGTTTGCTCGACACACAGTGGTAGCACTTCTGACGAGGTCGGTCCGGACCGGACTTGATTCCGTTCCTTCCCTTACGGTCTACCTGGTCGGACTTCGACCTGGTCTTCGGGGCAGGTCCCGCAACATAGACGTAACGATACTGGTCTTCATCCGATGACTCCTGGCTGGATTGACTTCCACTTTCCCCTTCCGATCCCGTGCTGTCTTCGGCTACGATCGCCTTGACCGCTCGGGTCGGTCTGGTCCAGGGTCTCTTGACCGGATCGGTCTGGGTCTGGGTCTTGGATCGGTAGCGACCTGATCCACCAGCACTCTTCGCCCTCATGCTACGCGACTGCTGTAGCGTCCGTAGAGTATGTTCAACTTCACCCGCGTCCCTAAGACGCAGCAGAGTAAGCTGGTCCGCCAGTTCTTGATCGTCCAGGGTACTAATGTAGTGACCCACATGTTCCAGAGAAGCACCGTTCGGCGGGTTATTCTCTTTAATTGTTATGCCGGCACGAAGTGCAGCCACGTTCAACCGATGCAAATACTCGATCGGTGTCTCGTCACTCCGCTTCTGCATATGGTGATACTTGCGGGAACTCGAAAATCCGGAGTTACAATATTGCCCTTCAAACTCTGCACATAGCTGGTCCCAGTCAGACCGGACATCCTGACCTAACTGTTGGATCCAGTTGGCAGCCGGTCCTTTCAACAAACCCCGGAAGATCAGACACTTTTCACTTTTCGGGGTCTGGTCTCGCAGGAACGCAGACTTGACCCGACCGAACCAAGACCGGGCCTGGTCTTCATCAGCATCCTTGCCAGTGAAGTCCTTGAGGTCGGTCGTCGCGGCCATACGGATGCGCGGAATCGCAGCAGATCCAAAGTCGTAAGCAATAGTGGAGGCTAGGTTAGCCTTGCGCACCTTGCCTGCGCCTGTACCATCTGACCCACCATGGTCGTCAAGACCGCCGACCGACTCCATATCACAGTCACTTGTCTTGCTTGGTTTACGCGGTCTGGCCGGTTGCGGCTTGCGCTTCCCTTTGCCGACTTTCTTATCACTTCGAGTGGGCTTGTCTACAGATGTTACCGATTCCATATCCACATCTCGGCAAACATTGGCACTTTGCTGGGTAGACCGGTCTTGGACATGTAGGCGCAGAGGTGGTCTAACCCGGTCTTCCATGAAACTCTCCATCATCGTCTCAAACATGGCTTGGACGTTAGCTGGAGTCATGGGCAACGTGTTGATACCCTCCTTTTGCGGAACTGAGGCCTGTGGGGGTCGCTGGAGACCCTACTGGCAAGCAGCCCTTTGCTGCCGCATGTCCTTTTTTGTTCCGGCTGGGCATGGTCCACCCCCATGATCATCCGCTCGACACCAGTCTCCAAATCTGATGAGCTGTTCGAGGCCGGTGGAGATTGATAAACCGATTCGTCATCAGAACCAATGTCAACAAGCGCTGTGGAGACTTCAGCGACCTTCACTGCTGCGGTGGGAGTTGGGCGGCGAACCGCCCCCACCAGTGGGACCAAATGGTCGTGGAAGGTCGACATCGACGGTTTCAGCCTCCAAGTCTCAAATTCAAATAGTTTTTGTACATCGACGGGGTTCTGCATTTTAATGCCAACCTCCGCCAACATCGCCACCAAGTTCTTCACCAACAGTAATGGGCGATCACTCTGGATAGGCTCGGTAGTGGGACCGAGAAGATGGTCGGGGATCTGGAGGTTCAACACCCGAAAGACCACGTCAAAGCGAACAAATCGTTTCAGCTCAAAAATGTAATACATCTTGTTTAGGTCTTCTTCAGTGATGCCTCCATCTCCGACCTGCGACTTTTCTTCGAGGTCGTCTTCGTCGGCCGGCATTCCCAACCCTTTCTTGGGAATCTTGGGGACCTTGGGGAGGTTGGTCTGATCGTTCTGATCAGCCTCCAAGTATTTTTCGTCTTTTAATTTTCCATCAACTTTTTTATGCACATACATAGGATCAGGACCAAGGTCCTGATCCTTTCCGGGACTATAGCAGGACTTGCTATAGTCCCGATCGGCTCCGGTGGGAGCCTTTTGGGGAGGAAAAAAATATTAATCCCGATCTGGTCCTCCACCAGGCCAGACCGGACATCGCCATATTTATCGAGAACAAGGACGTAAGGTGATAGCCTTTCCTTACGCCCTCTCCAGAACGATTCCAAATTCAAATCTTCATATTCAATCTTTGATGACACCTCGCGGTGATATCCACGATCACCAAGTGATCCGGGCACGCGCACCATTGTGGTGGAGTCAAGTTCGAAATCGAATACATTTGTATCGACAACCTGACCACCACCATCGTGCCCATCCTTCCAACTTACGGGGGGGGGGGTACCCCGCGGACCTCCATTCGAAATCTGGTCCGATCTTCCGCTGCTGGAAGACGACCGTTCATCATCCAAAGACACTTGGTCCGATTCACTTAAGTTCATCTCACCTTGTGTACCCGATGGAATGGGATAGTTACACACTCGGTGGATCGGGATCGCAGATCGATCTGATTCGGTCTTGAATATGAGACCGTGCTGGCTAGGTGTACCTGGGGCGGAACCCTTCACCCCAGGTACGTACAGACCAGAAACACTTCCAAAAGATAAATTCCAATAGGTCGATCGTCCAAACTATCTAGACCTGACCAATACGAAATAATAGAGGGTAGACCAATCAACCGGTCTAGCCCCTGACCAATATGAGAGAAGACCAAAACCGATCTAAACTCCAACCAATGTTACAATAAGCCAATATGTCCACGTAAAGACCCAATATGCCCGTGAAACTCCACAAACCATATCTCCACGTAAAGACCAATCCAGTGAATAGCACGTTCCAAACGTACTTGAGTCAAAGTGTCGAGATCTCCAAATCGTACTCCCGTCGAGGGACTTCCGGTGGCCAAATTGCGCGTACAGCGCGTCCAGACCGGGTATAATAGGCAAGAGGGGATAATTCAACCCTCTGCCCCCAAACACTCCGCGGCGGGCGGAGGCGACTAGTGTACGTGAAAAGAATAACGGCGACCCCTTGCTGCGGTGTAGACCAAGACCAGAAGAGGTATTTGCCACTTATTCCATGACCAAAAGACTTTTACTTGGAAAATCCGCAACTAACCAATAATACTACCTCCCTATGGTCCCTAATGTACCCACACAAAATTACGTAAAATACCCAATGTCAGGTGACTCACCCAAGACCTGCGTTCTTGATACTCCTTGAATCTGATAGGCTAAAAAGCCCCCCTTGTTTAGACCAATCGGAAACTCGACCAACTGCCTTGACCAAAAGTGACCAAATTTGTGGTACACTTCATCACACCTTCCTCGACCCGGACAAGACACTTGCGACTGACTTCTTGGCCTGTTCTTCTTCCACGGCAGCATGGCGAGTCGTAATATCCTTCAAACCTTGCATGATGGCCCTGAAATCATTTGCGGAGGGCAAATCATTTCCCTCGGCGTCACATCATTAATCAAATCGAAAACCCTCCATATGACACGTCCCACCAGTAGCCCTCGTAACAAGAGACGTTCCACTAGTTCCAAGTGACGTAACCACGAAAAATTCCACGAAAGCACACTTGTTATACCAAGAAAAATCCACGTAATACTTGTGCGAGGCTTAGGCTCATAATCTGTAGAAAAACCACTAAAAGTTCTTATCCACTTTGTCGGATCTTAAACCACCTGGCCTGAACACTTTTGACCAGGTGGTATCAATAACAGAGGCAAGCTAGTACGCGCCGATCGTCGGCTTCAGAGGTTTCGGTTAAGTTGGGCTTTTAACGTGTAAAATTGAAAAGTGTATTATGTAAAGTTTGTAACTAAATGCAACTTAAGATGTAACTGCCAATATATGCAAAATTATGCCACCTCACCAGCCAATGGGATTTCACCATCTTGAAAGAGTGCAAAGTCCAAATGGGTACATGCACTTCCAACAGAACTGACGTGATGCAAAGACAACCAACACTTTTGATACTGGATCTCACGTGGACGAGACAGCTATCGCCGCGTATCAGCTCACATTGACACTTTATGATACCTACCTGTCGGAAGTTGACACGAGTTGGGGGAACGTGTAAACTTCCTAAATGGAAGTTCAGATTGTTAGAGTCTGACTTCCGTTGGGATGGAAATTTCTCGTAAAGAAGCGCGCCCTACCTGATCAGAGTAGCGGCGCACGAGTGCAGGATGTAAAGAGACTTAAGCGGTAAAAGATATACTAAATTATAAAGTTGTACCTAAGAATCTAACCTAAAACTGAATATAAAGATAAAATTCCAAAGTACTAAAATGCATAAATGCAAAAATGGCCACAATGATCACGCACAACTTGAAATTTGTATGCAACTTGCACACGAGCATCTTGAAAACATTTCAACACTCCTTCCGCGAGCATCGTGCCACTTCATATGTAACTCATCATCATCAGTCCAATCCAATCTTGCTGCGTAAACGGGAGACTCGTACTGTACACAGTGGCTTCGTCAGAAGATATGCGATCATATCATCACTGGCCACATGCAGCGGTCTCACCGCTTCGCGCTTGAGGAAGTCCTTCAGGAACTTGAGCTTCACGTCCACATTCTTGGACGCCGCACCACAGAAAAGAAAGAGCTGCAAAAATGAATAGAAAAATTGGTGGCGGTTCATTAACAGCTTTACCTATTATAGAAACTCAAGCTGGTGATGTTTCTGCATATATTCCGACTAATGTTATTTCAATTACTGATGGACAAATTTTTTTAGAAACTGAATTATTTAATGAAGGTCAAAGACCTGCAATTAGTGTTGGTTTATCTGTAAGTCGTGTAGGTTCATCAGGTCAAATTAAAGCGATGAAACAAATTGCAGGTACTATGAAATTAGTTACTTCGTCTTCCAATTGTCGTATTGCTGCTTGGTTATCCATGCGTAATATCATCGGCATCTCAACTTGTACTCCAATCTCGCCAAGTAGCTCCTTCAAACCTAGCACTTCCTTGCCACCGACGGCTGCTGCAACGTACTCTGTCTCTGCGGTTGACAACGCGACTGCACCTTGCTTCTTACACGTCAAGCCAACAACCATTCCATTTATAAACACCACACATCCGCTGACACTTTTCCGGGCTTGCTTGTCTCCGGCAAAATCTGCATCCGTATACCCCACTAACTGCAAACTTGTTTCATCTGTTGACTTGCACTCCAAACGTAATTTCAGCTCCTTCGACCCCTTCAAGTAGCGTAATATCTTCTTCGCCGCCTTGTCATCACATTGGGTAGGTGCGTGCATGCGTCTCGTGACCTTGTGCACCGCAAATGATATGTCCGGCCTTGTGCATCTTGAGATCCATAGTAGGCTCCCTGCTATCGACTGAAACATCTTCTGCGTCGGTCCTCCAGCCACCGCATACTTGGGTAAAAGTTTGTCGTCATCTGTGTCTTCACTTGTGCTTGTAATTTGCAGTTGCACCGAATTCGCGCGTTCCATCTTGTACTTGGTTAATAGTTCATCTATCTTCGCCTCTTCATCCATCGTGTATCCTTCTTCTTGGTTGCCACCAATTCTTATGCCTAAACATTTCTCCACTGGACCGATATCCTTTAACTCCAGCACCTGCATTGCCTTGAAAAATCTGTCCACCAACTCGACCTTGGTACCTGTCACTAACAAATTATCCACGTAAGCTCCAACAACAACAATACCTTCAACATCCTTCTTGGAGAATATGCACGTATCGGTCATGCACTGCTCGAACTTCAAATCACATAATGTCTTGCGTAACAACTCGTACCACATACGCCCTGATTGCTTTAATCCATACAAATTTCTTTTCAAACGTAAACCTAGTCCTTTGGTCGATTCCACTTCGAAACTCTGCAACACTTCATCTTGGATCTTCATACCTTGAGGTATCTTGAGAAAAATCTCGAAATTCTGCTCTTCATGCGCCTTTGGATATGCGCTCGGCACATCACCGTGCCGCGCTGGAAAATTCCACACTTGATCCATCGCTAACACCACTTTCACATTGCTGAGATCGGTCACTGTCGAAAACGTAAAAACAAAAGCTCTGCCATAAATCTTCTTATCCACGCGAGCTACCAGACGCGCCTTGTATCGTTCGATCGCTCCATCAGCCTTGATCTTGGTCTTATATACCCACTTAGTTGGTATCGACCTGTTACTTGGACACTTGACAACTTCCAATGTATCCATCTCCTCCAACGCTCGTAACTATGCGCCTTCAGCTTCTTTCCACTTAATATAATCATCTCGCTTGTGGGCTTCAACATAACTTCTTGGATATTCTGCATACTTCGGTCTTGTACTTACATCATCCGGTCCTATCACTGCGTAAACTGCTAATGCATTCTCCACCACTCTTTCAGTCGTCTTATTCGTCACTTGTTCCGTGGTTATTGCTCCTTCCACGCTGGAATTCTTCTTGAATTTCTTGTTCTTTAGTGAGTCCCTGTATTCCTTGAATCTTTGGGTCTGCTACAATACGCACCTTGTTTTTCCACCGCTTTCTATTTCTGTACCTTGTACTTGTATGCTCGTACCTGCTAAGACTCCTGCTTCAGCTTCACTCTGCTGTACCACGTTATGTTCCACTTGTTCTTCCACACTTGATTCGTCATCATCTGCTGTAGGGTCTTCACTAGCTAACGCCTTAGTAACTTGCTCACTAGCCTTCGTATCCAATGTTTCAATTTTGCTGATACGTCGCGTCGTCGTGAGATTTGCTGTTAGGATGGACCCATTAACCTCCACCGTAAACAGTAAGCTCCCCCGCAAAAGCACTTCCATCTTATCATCACGATGTGCAAAATTGCACCCTTTCTGGATCAATCTTCCAAGCGAAATCAGGTTCCTTGCTAACTTCGGAGAGTAGTAAACTTCCTGCAAGGCTATCACAGTATTTGGGTCATCAATACTCCGTAGACGCACCTTGCCAATCTTGGTCACTTGAATGTAATTTCCATCAGGTAAAGTCATCTTCATATCATCAGTCACTGTCATTACATCTTCAAGTAGCGACTCATCTCCCAGGAGATGAAGGCTCGCTCCAATGTCTAGAATCCACGCGTCGCTTTCACACAAATCACTCGAGTTTAATATCGCCTACCACTCTGCACCTGTGTCTATGGTTGCTAAACCATACTCCTTGTCTGTATTGCTTTGTACTTTCCGGTTACTTGGCTTCCTATCGAAACTCTTGCGACAATCTCGCCTGATGTGTCCTTTTCCGCCACAACCATAACACGTAATCGCCTTCTTGATCTCATTCACTGCTTTTACACTTATTGTCGGCGTCCTATGACTCGTGACATGGTCTTCCTCGATTTCTTGTGCCCACGCTACTAACTGCTGCGCGTGCAACATGTAGTCTTTGCGCCACGGGTCGTATCTTGTCATCATTGCGTATTTTAGGCTTGGCACCGCATACTTCACCAAATTTTCCACGATAAGCTTCTCGATGGACTCGCTTTCGCGTGCTAGGGCTGTAAGGTACAGCGGATGCTCGTTCCAGGAACGTCGTGCATCTTTCTGGCTGGCAAACAGCTGTGCCGCCTGCTGATGCGAAATATTTACCTTGTATGCGCGCCACATCTTTTCCAGTACGTAATTCAAGGTCTGTGAGACCTGCCACCACACGACAACGTTAGATCGGAAATACCTTGACTCTGCACCGTCGAGGTGCTCACCAAGCTTGTTAACTTTCAGCATTTCTGTCCATTGAAAACCGGACGAAATTTCAGCTGTCTCCAATGCTTCTACGAATAGATAATCCCAGTCTTTAAAACCAGAGCCTAGTCCGGGGTAAATTTCTATCCCCGTGAACTTTTCTATCGCCAACTTGGGAATCTTGTATGCGCTCGGCTGTGCGCTCGGGTTCCCAACCCACATTTGCGGCCGCCTGCCTAGTATCAGGCACTCCAACTGGCACTTCTGGTGCTTCACGCGGCGCTTCCACGCGACGTGCACCTCCTCTTCAATACCTTCATCAAACGATAAGTCATTTATCGTTATGCGCTGTCCAAACGGCGCGAAATTCTTTATACTTTCTTGGAAGGCTGTGTCACCGCCTCCAACCGGTGTATATCGGACCGTAACTGGCGAATTATTTCGCCCGAGGCCTTGGTGCCTCTCTCCTTCTATCTGGGTAAGTCGGTCATTCATCTTGCCAACTTGGAGCAGCAGCGCCTTCAGCGCGCTCTCAGGATCAAAGACGTCGTCTTCATCTATAGCAACCAACACGTTAAAACAGACAGTCAATCACAACAGTAGCGCAATCGCCAGCGCAACAGTCAAGTCCACAATAAAATCACACTTCAGCCCGACAACAGCGCAATCGCCAGCGCAAAAAGTCGCTTCCAGTGAATTAAACGCTCCAATATACCAGGATACAGTCTGAAACGCAATCGTCAGCGCAAAAAGTCGCTTCCAGTGAATTAAACGCTCCAATATACCAGGAAACAGTCTGAAACGCAATCGTCAGCGTTACCAGACCCAGGTGAGTTATATCTTGAAGTTTGTATGTCGTTACGTGCCCCCGTGTGCCTTGGGCTCAAAACCTGTCGGAAGTTGACACGAGTTGGGGGCACGTGTAAACTTCCTAAATGGCAGTTATACCGTTAGAGTCTGACTGCCGTTGGGATGGAAATTTCTCGTAAAGAAGCGCGCCCTACATGATCAGAGTGGGGGCGCACGAGGGCAGGATGTAAAGAGACTTAAACGGTAAAATATATACTAGGGGGTTTCAAACATTCGATTTTTTTGGGCGGAAAAAAGCGCGTTGTTGTGGTGAAGCATATTATAAATTTTGCGGCACCATAGTTGGTACAGTAGTCAGTATTATAGTTGGTACAATAGGCGATATATTAGTCGGTACGATAGTTGGTACAATAGCCGGTACGACTGTTGACACAACAGTCAGTACAACAGTCGGCACAACTGCGGCGAACATGGACGGGGCATGGACGGGACATATGGGACGACGCGACAACTGATACAGTTACCTAACGGGTACATAACGGTTAGCGACGGACGACGGATAAATCAGGTCGACTGGTCGACGAGGCGTATAGGGATGGGTAGTTCTGATTGGCTGATATTAGTTTTTGGTAGTTTTAGGATATAAGTGCTAATTAAGTTCTCCTTTTGCGTCCGATCGATTAGATCACCGAGGGGGAGGCGTGATCTCCTCGCGCCTCCCTCTCTTTTGCATACGCACCCCTTACGTCCCGGGCGGGAGCACGTAGAGCACTTTTTGGCTACCGGCAGACGTAAGGGTCTTCAAAACTCACCCTCAACTCCACCCGCTGTGTCAGTGGTAGTGTTTTGCAAAGGTTTTTTTTGGGGAAGGTGTTCTCACCTCTTCCCCCATTGGTCCACGTTTTTGGCCCCTAGAGTTCGGCTGCTCTAAGCGCCCCATGGGAACTCTAGGTGGATTTTAGTGGAAACTGTCGATCAGCCCGAAGCTGATCACCCCCCCCCCCTCGTTGGTCTAGGCTAAGAATACATTTCGATAGGGTATTCTGTTAGCTGATTAAGACTCCAGTGGCTCCGTGATCGGGTGGTGAAGATTTCCGCTGCCCGATCAAGTACCCCTCCACTGATCACCACAAGATCATTGATCTGCAACTGCGCTTTGTGATCAACAACTCGCAGATCGCGCCAACTTGTACCTAAGTGACTTTAAGCACTTGATCAAGCCTGATCAATTCTGATCACAGCTGATCAACGACTTTTGGTGCCCGCCCAAGCCTGATCACTGATGATCAACCCTGATCACACCTGATTCAAGCTTGATTGTACCTTATCACGTCTGATCGGCACATAGGTCAACTCTTTACAAGTTCCCCAATCTTGCATCAAGGAATTGCCGTGTTTACATCCCCTCCAGCTGGAGAGCGACCCACGCCTAAGCCGTCGGGTACACAAGGTGAGCAGAAACCCAAGCAGTCAAGGACAACCGGAGGACCCCCTTCGTCAGTCGGCAGTCCGGTCGCCGTAGTACCGCCTGATCAAGCGTCAAAAACTTTGATCAGCCGCTCCACCACAATGGTGCGCGTGACCGGATCTTTGGGCGACGCGGGATATCACCGCGATTCTACGCAAGATGGTGCTGATGCGGATGTGAAAGCGGAATCAGAAGCAGAATTGAAGATCAAAATGGAAAAGGAGGAGGTGGTTGTGACGATGGAAGGCAGTTCGCCGTCGTCACGTCTGAAGAAGAAAGGGAATGCTGATCATCAGGACCTGGGGAGGTATTCTGATGAGATAAAGGAGGAGAAGCCTCAACTACCTCCCGAGGCTCCTTCGGGAGCCCCTGCGGATCATAACGCAAGTTATGATCCGCCAATTACATTTGTACATAATGATCCAGATTGGAAGCCGGTGGTGACGTATTACAAGACCGACCAACCGAAGGCGTTGTTGATGGCGCCTAGTTGGGAGAGCGACAGAAGTCGATCAAGTAAGGCACCATCGGAATCTGATCTGGCAAGTACGTTTTACAGGAAAGAACTGAAGGACTTCTTATTGACGGATTCGATCATGAACCTACTCAAAGAAGAACAGTCACAACAGAAACCACGGCTGCAAGCGTTTTTCAATGCGGCTATGGGGCGGTTTGGGGGCTGAGGGAAGAGGCAAGGCGACACCTGACGTTTTACGAATGATAGGACGTGGAGTTACGCACTGAGACTTTGTGAGTTTCACATGGAGAAATCGGATCTTAGTGTCAGAGCCGTCTACGATGAGTTGATGCTCTCAGTACTATCTACAAACAACTGAGTGAGGACGATTTGCGCATTGGATTAAGTATTGAAAATGTCGCGCAGTCTGAAACCCGTACAGCGCTGACATTAGAAGCCCTTGGCTGCGTCCATGGAGCGCAGGAAGAATACTTTCGCGCACTGTCCAAGACTCAAGCCGGGTGTGTTGTGGTTGAAGACGTGAATTTGTTCGAGTTGATATTGTGGGTTTGAATGGATGGGACTTGGAAGCGTTAGAACGTGCAGAATCGTTTGAGAGAGCGGCTGCAGCCGCGTCCCTTTATGCAGTGGACATGAGTCTACCTTGTGCGAACGCAACGTTGATGAAATCCTTGCTGGATCGATTACTCGTGCTATTTGACGCGCTCTTGATGATTGATCCGATTGATGTCGATAGTTACAACCAGAAAGTTGAACTAACTACGCTTCGGCATCGATTGATGCCGAGTTATATGAGTTTCAACCTGATTCTCGATCAAGAAACACTTCGTACTAGTGACTACGTGTCCATCCATGAAGAAACGGATGACACAAGTCTCTTTACGTGCTATTTCGTGTACGAGACGCTCAAGATCTTTCAGGTATCGCAGTACATGGGGCAATTGGTCTCTCGTGTCCATCTCGTGGCTTGAAATATGACGAATTGGAACAAAACGGACGTTCGAATCCGATTGTGCCGGTGCTTTATCGCACTCCACTTGGCGTCTCGAACGCGCCGCTGTTGTTCATGGACGTGGATATAACCGACCAGACGAGTGAAATGCGGGATATGAAGGTCGAAGTGCATGTTTCCCATATTCGGCAAGTATGTCGGATGAAGAGTGTGTCACGTTCTTGAGAGGCAAAAACGAAGGTCAAGGCGATGTCGTCCCGCTGCCCATTGCTCTGAAGACTGTTTTACGAAGCTGTTTGTGAATTTCTACGACGTTCTAATTGATTATGCGCCCATGTCGCTGACATCTCGCGCTATTCTCGTGTTAGGGAAAGTCAGTGTCTTGTCGAATGTCGTCACGGGCGCCGTGATGCAGGGTTACAAAGTCTCGATCGGCGATTTGGATCTCTTTTTAACGCACGCGCGGACCGAGTACGATGAAATCAACGCTGTGGTGCTTGGAAACGAGCTGTTTTTTTTTGTGATACGTCGAAAAAGCGGAAAAAAACGCACTCCAGTTTGGCAACTTGGATGGGAAATATCCGTCCTTGCTTACGTTTTTCGAAACTTTGGATTCTTGCAACTGGTGACAATGGATTTCGTCGACCTGTTTGTTCGAGTCCTCGATCCCGGCGCTGTCTCCAAAGCTCGTGGCCACCTAGAAGAGAAAGCGGCGTCTCGTGCATCCCCGGATCTCTCTGTGGAATTAAACCTAGGCACGGCGAATATTTATGCGTGCTTTGATTCGTTCAATACATTGATCGAGCTCGTGTCGACGTGGACGGATCAGCTTGTGACTGAACAGAAACCTCGCGATACAACGGCGTATGTGGGACTAGAGACAGGTAAAGAGTCTCCTTCACGCGTGTCGGTGGTCACGAATTTGAGTCCTGTGCTGTCCTCTTGTTTGCAGCCCCTTGGCACGGTGACGAAGGTAGGTGCTCGAGGTCTCGATCTTTCGCATACTAGTGGCGTACGAAGTGACCGGCGATTGGTTCGGCGCGAGAATGATGGCGCGGTGAACATTCTGGAGGAGATTGATTCCGATGAGTTTGGGAGTGGGACGAAGCTTTTTCCTGGAAAAACGGTAACAACAGATACCGAAGCACGGTTGTTACGGACACGTATGGATTCATCCTCATACAACGAATTGCGCTCGCGCGTTAATTACTGTTGCAACTGCCATAGCCGCGGGCGTAGTAGCTGATGATGATCCTGCCTACTACTGTGACTCGGACTCGTACTCGTACTGCGAAAAGAAATTTCCAGACACCGCTTGTATCTCGGTAAATAATTACGGCGACGTCATCTCCAAGTGTACTACCAACACAGCAAAACGACCTGCTTGCCGCGAGGAAAACTTGTCCGGCGGCAACGACTGCTGGTGATGGTGCTGACGCTACGTTTACGGTCACAATAAAAGGAGAGAAAGTAATCGTACTTGCGAACCCACAACTTGCCAAGCGCCTACATCAAAAGAGGTGTGCACGTACCACGGCACCTGTACGTACAAGAGCAGAAGTAAAATCGGCAAACGCACATGCATGTGCTATGCTGGTTATGAGGGTGACAAGTGCGAGAAAGAGGTTTCCAATGCTTGCGATGTTGATTGTGGCACGGGTGGTGATTGTGTAGATGGGGAATGTGTATGCAAGAAATGATTTGATGGGAAAGAAGTTGACGGCAAGAAAGGGAAGCTCAACCAACGCTGTACTCGCTGTACGAACGATCTTGCATGACAGAACGATAATACTTGCGACAATGAGAGTGGAAAGTGCATCTGCGGCCCTGGATATACTCGAGACACATGCGGAGCAACCGAAGACCCATGTAAGAAACGGACAGACTGTGGGATTGGTTCGTGCCAAGTTCTGGCAAACGTATCCTCAGCTTGCTTTTGCCCACTGTGCAGCCCAATATGCTCCCTTTGCGACATGAATGTAGACGCGACGTTTGACCGCTCGACTTGTGCGACCGCGGCTGCCAATCTTGCTCTTATTAATACAGCACTACGAAGTACATGGTACCATTGCATACGCCTTCGAGTGTGGACGGGCGAGGAAAGACAGCACGTGGCGAAACCTGTTCGGATTAATGAGCTCGTGATTGAAGATTATTATCCGAAGATAAGAACCGTTGATGACGAGACGGAGGAATCGCCAGGAGCGGTTTTAATGGAACCCGAGCCGACCGCAGACGCGACGGCAACTGGCGATCCGTGGTTTGTTTCGGCTTCACCTGAGAGGTGCCATGATGTATAAAGAAGAAACAGACCGATGGCTCGAGAATCATACGACGAGAAGTGTCAATGGAGAAAGAGAAGTCGAGACGAGTTGACGTTATTTGAGCCAGTGGAAGAAGAGCACGAAAGCTTAGCTGATGACACCATGTACGATGATGATGCGTTGACGACGTGTTCATGTCCAATGACTGCGTTTCCAGCCACGTCGAAAAACTGGTGGGGAATGCAACATGGGCTGGAAGAAGTCGAGTTGAGTGACTTGCAGACGGAAGAAACAGCGTCGTCGTTTTCGCATCACGTGGAAATGGCGGACAAGCCCAGTGGGGTGAACTCGACAACGATAACGCCGTCGGCCATGCTACCATGTCCATGTCGGTGATCAATGCACATGACGGTGAATGTGAGGAGATTGAGCTGGATTTTGCGCCCTATCGTGCTCTTCAGTCGCGCTTACATGGCATCGAGTTCTGAGGGGGACGAGAGTGAAAGTATGGGAGATTCGAGCATGCTCGAGCAAAGAGACAATGACGAAGGCGGTGGTGGGAACTTAAAGACGCGTCAAGTTTCTTTTTCGTCCACTAGTAGTAGCCATGTGGGAGCTCGGAGTCCATCGTTTGGGATCTTGTCTGCGTCTCCTACTGATTAACCTACGGCACGATGGTATTACGATGAGACTTGGGATGCCACGAGTGCATTGCCGACAGGTCCGCCGTCGCGTTTCTATCCGAATCACGTGGAAATTACGATCGGTGAATCCGCGACGTCGCTCTCGTTTGGTGAAAATGAATGTAAAGAAGCGATTCGATCCCTTGGTCAGGAAAATGCAGCACGGAATGTCGACGCTCTGCGTGGTGGTTGTGTCACATTCCCCGAGTACACGAAATGCGGCAAAGGACGCGACGTGGGCATGCAGCAGATTTACAAGTTTGAAGCCAAGTTGGCCCAAGGCGCGGCCGAGCAATCGCTCTCGCGTGATGTCTACCGCATGAGTCAACACTTGGATTTCTTTAAACTGCTGTCGTTCTACTAAAATCACATGGGCTTTTACCTCTTGACGTCGATCATCATCTGGACTGTCTACTTCCTGCTTTATTGCAATCTACTCCGCTCAATCTTGTCGTTGGAAGACGTGGGTGGGCGCGATCCCGTGCTCTTGAGCACGCTGCAGCTCATGCTCGGGTCCGTCGCATTCTTTACGACCGCGCCGCCGCTCGCAACGATCTCGGTCCAGCGTGGATTCAAAACAGCGCTGAACGAAGTTCTCATTCTGTTTGTCATGGGTGGTCGGTCACTTGTACTTTTATTTCCACATTGTCACGAAATGGTTTTACTTTGGACAGACGATTCTGGCCGGGGGTGCGAAATATCGTGCCACGGGTCGTGGCTTTGTGACCAAACACTCGTCGTTCGATGAGCTCTATCGCTTCTACGCCAGTAGTCACTTGTACACGGCGGTAGAGATTGCCGTGGGCCTTGCCGTCTACTTTCTCGTTACCACTAACCAGCAATACGCGTCCAAGACTTGGTCCTTGTGGATCGTGTTTCTCTCGTGGTACTGGTCCCCGTTCGGGTTTAATCCACTGTCGTTTGAGTGGTCGGACGTGATGGAAGATTTACGTCTGTGGTTCAAATGGATGCGCGGTGACGGTGGGAACCCCAATCAATCGTGGGAAGCGTGGTTTAAAGAAGAGAATGCGTACTTTGCGACGCTCCGACCATGGGCGAAAGCGTGAAGGATGGCTCTTTGCACTGACTGCGCTTGCGCTTGCGCTTGCGTCGACGGGGAACGAGTATCATTCGATCGTGAAACAATCGACGTGGCTGCCGTTGGCCATTTGTTGTGCCATGGCCGCCATCTACATGAGTGTGGAAGTGATCTTTTCTACGTCGTCGCGCTCGTTTGGTGAGACTGGCCTCGTGCAGTTTTTGAAGCTCCTGTCCATGCTCGTGCTCGTGACGGGCTTCGTGCTTGCGTTTATCTATGTGGACGGCATGTGGCAGTGTTATTTAATATGGGCTACCTCGCGGCCGCGCTCGGAAGTTGGGCCTTGGTGCTCCTTGGAAAGAATTCTCGTCTTGTCCGAAATCTCTACTTTGTGCATGATGCGGCTCTCGGGCTCGTGTCGTTGAGTTTCATTGTCTTGCTCGCGGCGCTCTACGTGCCGGGTAAGATTCAGACGTGGATCCTGTATAACAATGTCTTGAGTCGTGGTGTTGTGATTGAAAACATTTTGCGAGCCAACTCCAGCAACGACGAGCGCGACGACGAGCTCTTGGTCAGAAAATGCGCTCCATCATCATGGACAGCAGCGCTTGCTCAATTCCTTGACCACGAGGGCGAGGTCATCGCCTCTCGTGATCCAGTACGTGCTGCGGAGGAATTTCAACGTTTGCATGCGTTTTTTTTGTGGATATGACTGGACTCGCGATTTGAGCGACGTCGAGCGACTGCCGGTAGTCGAAGAAAAGCAAGCAAAATAGGAAGTAAAGGACGTGGCGATGACCAAGAAGGAGAAAATCGTGGATGCATTGCTCGATGATTATGTTCCGTCGAATGGTGGCTATGTGGCTGGAAGTGCGCCGAGTAGTGGTCTGTTTGCGATTGCTTCAACAATGTCGTATCGAAAACGAGAGCGCAGTGAGAGTGAGTGTATGCGGAAACGAGCGTTGAAAAGAGGTCGCAAGACGGAGGAAATGCTGGAATTGGTCGTGACGCGGATCCAAGTGCGACTCGATCTGTTTGATGACGCCGAAGCGCAGTCCCTTGCGTCGCACACGGTCTTGGCCCTCGGCGATATCGAGCTCTTGGACCACATTTCAACGTCCCAGATCCGAAAGATTGTGTGTTACTGGAAATCCGAGGTGGCGCATCCACGCTAAAGCGGTAGCTCCATGGTCCGTGTGCAATTCATGACGGTGCGAACGGGTGCAAAGTTGTGCGGAGAACATCGACTGAAAGCGCGCTTTTTGCCGTTACGGATTAATCTCGACCAAGAGGTGGTCAATTTTCTACGCCAATTTGTGCCCATGGATGATGAGGATTCGACGTGGAAGACATTGGAAACCGAAACGATTGCTGCACGGCTACAGCTTTCTGCTTTTTGTGCCCGAGCTGGGACGAGTGTGCCAAGAAAGCTATTACAAATGACTGAAACGGAAGACGCCGTCGAAACGCATGAGATCCTTCATCTTTTCGCAATTCGACGAGCCACAATTGCCATCGGCACACGAAGAATCCTTCAGCTTGGCTCGGATATCGCTGACCGTCGCACGGACATGATCGCGCAGGGGCGCAATTCTTTCCCAGAACTGCTTGATCTCCTCCTCGCGATCATCAATATACTGATCAAGTAATGAAACACTATCCATGATCGTCTGCATGATCGACTTGATGAGGAAAATGTGGAAATTCATGGTCATGATGACCTGATCGAACTTGATCGACAGATGAAAGGAAGGGGCGATCGATGGGTGCTAACGGTGCCAACGACATTATCGATGATGACCCGACGAAAAGAAGAGATGATCGAGGGCAGACAACGGCATGATCGACCCCCGCCCCAACCGCTGTACGGATGGGACGCGGATCCGGGGCGGCTGTGGTGAAGCATATTATAAATTTTGCGGCACCATAGTTGGTACAGTAGTCAGTATTATAGTTGGTACAATAGGCGATATATTAGTCGGTACGATAGTTGGTACAATAGCCGGTACGACTGTTGACACAACAGTCAGTACAACAGTCGGCACAACTGCGGCGAACATGGACGGGGCATGGACGGGACATCTGGGACGACGCGACAACTGATACAGTTACCTAACGGGTACATAACAGTTAGCGACGGACGACGGATAAATCAGGTCGACTGGTCGACGAGGCGTATAGGGATGGGTAGTTCTGATTGGCTGATATTAGTTTTTGGTAGTTTTAGGATATAAGTGCTAATTAAGTTCTCCTTTTGCGTCCGATCGATTAGATCACCGAGGGGGAGGCGTGATCTCCTCGCGCCTCCCTCTCTTTTGCATACGCACCCCTTACGTCCCGGGCGGGAGCACGTAGTGCACTTTTTGGCTACCGGCAGACGTAAGGGTCTTCAAAACTCACCCTCAACTCCACCCGCTGTGTCAGCGGTAGTGTTTTGCAAAGGTTTTTTTGGGGAAGGTGCTCTCACCTCTTCCCCCATTGGTCCACGTTTTTGGCCCCTAGAGTTCGGCTGCTCTAAGCGCCCCATGGGAACTCTAGGTGGATTTTAGTGGAAACTGTCGATCAGCCCGTAGCTGATCACCCCCCCCCCCTCGTTGGTCTAGGCTAAGAATACATTTCGATAGGGTATTCTGTTAGCTGATTAAGACTCCAGAGGCTCCGTGATCGGGTGGTGAAGATTTCCGCTGCCCGATCAAGTACCCCTCCACTGATCACCACAAGATCATTGATCTGCAACTGCGCTTTGTGATCAACAACTCGCAGATCGCGCCAACTTGTACCTAAGCGACTTTAAGCACTTGATCAAGCCTGATCAATTCTGATCACAGCTGATCAACGACTTTTGGTGCCCGCCCAAGCCTGATCACTGCTGATCAACCCTGATCACACCTGATTCGAGCTTGATTGTACCTGATCACGTCTGATCGGCACATAGGTCAACTCGTTACAAGTTCCCCAATCTTGCATCAAGGAATTGCCGTGTTTACATCCCCGCCAGCTGGAGAGCGACCCACGCCTAAGCCGTCGGGTACACAAGGTGAGCAGAAACACAAGCAGTCAAGGACAACCGGAGGACCCCCTTCGTCAGTCGGCAGTCCGGGCGCCGTGGTACCGCCTGATCAAGCGTCAAAAACTTTGGTCAGCCGCTCCACCACATTGTTTTACGACATTAAGCAAAAAGCACATTTCTGAATCGACGGGGTACATGTTTGAAACCTCCGTACTTTATTCGTAGGTCCAAAAACGTGCAGCGAAAAGGGCCTGGGGGTTTCAAACATGTTTCTCGCTTTTTTTTACCAAAAAAGCGCGTTTTCGGCCAATGCAGCGGATTTTATGAAGCACCTCCCGAGCTGCTTTTTTCGCCCGCTTTTCTCCTAACTCGCTCATTACCCTGTTCACTTCACATCTGCGATCCCGATTGCGCAACGTAGAAGCCATGGCCAAGGGTATCGTGATATAGCGTGCTTAGGGAGAGTCTGTTCCAGGGGTGTGCGGTATCGATTTTAAGGTTCAGTATGGTATTTCTAGGTGAATACCAAAAATAGATGGAGGGGGTAAGGTATTAGGTATATGATACCGATTTTCAAACCAACGGTATCGGTATTAGGGTATTGCTACCGACTTTTGCCTCAAGGGTACCCCAGTACTGGTACCATTACCGAATTTAGGCCACACGGTATGATACAACCGGTATGATACAACCGGTATGATACCGAGACAACAGGAGAGGGGTACCTAATACCGGTAAACAATACCGACTTTTGGCAGCAGCGGTATTTAATACCGATATTAATACCGACTTTGCCAAGAAGCGGTATCCAATACCAGTACCGATACCGACTTTGGGCAAAAGCGGTATCTAATACCGGTACCAACACCGAGTTTAGAGTACAGCTAGTAAAGTACGTGAAGTTATTATAGAGATCTGTGAGGGGGGTACAGTATAGTAGCACTTGTGGCAACATCAGGCAAACTGCCGTAGCAGCATGCAGAAGGAGAGCAGTGGCAGCAAAAAGCCGTGGTATAATGCTTGCAGCATCGGTATTGGAAGAAGGTGCTAAAGCCTGAGTCTCTATTAACAGAGTAGATATATAACGTGGTACTCGTGATAGGTGAGGATGGGCACTGGACACCAACAACATTGGAGGAGCAGTTAGAAGGACTATTGTAGCATTACTCTGCGTCCTTATAATAGTATACTATCAACCAGTACTTGAGCAGGTGGCACGTTTCGAGCAGGTCCAGATTAATGTGCAAATGGTACGGCACTTGGCGACGACGCTCCAAGCGTTCCTGCTCCAGGTCACGCTCACCGTATCGGAATGATTGCAAACCTTGAGCCAGCAGCTCCTTCGTGCGTGATCCTGTGCAGATCTCAGACAAACAAGCTTGGGATTCCCAAGCGAGGCCGCAACAGAACGCACATAGACCAAGCTGCGCCATCATGCGGTTGAAGACAATCTGAGTTGGGATATCGGCATCGGTAATATTGTCCTGAATGTGCGACATCAAAAGGAGGTCACGACCTTCATGCAACGCGTGGTGGTAAATACGACAGAGCATTGCCCGCGTCATGGATCGATTGTCGCCATATTGAAACACAAAGTGACATACTTCGCGCAGCAGCTTCTCAGCATCCACAGCGACAACATCCACTGTAGGCTGTCCCATGTTAGATGCAGGGTGTGTCTTTGTGACATCGAAATTTTTCTCCTTTCTGGCACTGGTGCTTGTGCACGCAGGATGAAGAAACTTGGGGTCACTAAAGTTGGCACCGCTTTGCCTGAGCTTATTAGAGAGCTGCAGCGACGGAGTCGTGCTTGTAATAGATACGCTCAGTACGCACCAGAGCCATGGCCACCGCGCGCTGAAAGTCTTTCTTCAACGTGTAGAACGTCTGGACACGCTCGGCAACTTCGAGAAGTAAGCCCTCATCATATAGACGTGTCACGTACTCAATAGCATGTGGATATGTTTGCTGCAGACTATTTGTATACTATTCAGAGAGCCGATCTACATAGGCAGCGAGATCGCCAGACACCTTAATCGTGCCCTTCTTGCCAGCTTGCGGCAATGTATCGACGAAATTCATGTCTTCTTCAGCATCTTCAGCCGCAGCAGCAGCGATTTGAGCAGCTGTCACCTTTTCGCGACCAGCACGCACAATATCCGCCTGATATTCTGACGAGAGTGGAGCTAGCGAGATATCTAGATTCTTTTCTAATAGAGTGAGAATTGTTTAAATGTGGGTCTGTACTTGTTTCCAGTGATGCGCTGACATGACACGATCAATCTTGGATGAAGTGTCGAACACTGACGTTCCCACTAGGTACATGGTAGCTAGAATCTGTCGAGCAGGGCCGAGACGACGAGCGTAGTTGGCCAATTTGTGCAGTATATTCAGCTGCTCGGAAATGTCGACGCCTCGTTTTCCACGCATAGCAACCACCTCTTTCACACGGCGATCAGACTGGCTAGGAGTGAGTTTTAATTCTTCCTCGACCACAGACTTTTCGTACTATCCTCAGTCACGACGAGTCTCACTCTGCTTGACAATCTTGGGGCCTTTCTGTAACGTGGTTACATTCGAGTTACATTTAGTGTTGGTGTACATGAGTACACCACGGTTGAGGTCAGTATTGACCGGTTTGAAAGGTTCTGAACCTTCGGTTATTTTAACCAATCAGGGCAGGGGCCCTTGGTGTGGTGGTGTGTCAGCCATCCACGTGTCAGTACACAGGTGTGTACACTACATTTTAGCTAGGGACAAATTAGGAATATTCTACTTAGTATTACATATAGTTTATATTAGTTTAAATTAATTTAGGTTAATTACATATTAAATATATTCAGTTTACATTTCAATCTATCTTGCGGACGTGCGACCTCGACCGGTCGCGCGCGCAGTGAGTGTCGTAGGTAAGAGGGAGCCCTCCCTTTACTTACATCCCGTAAAGGGAATACAGCCGTTAAGGCTAAGTAGTAAACCAACCCGGGAATCTTGGCCCCGAGTAGGAGAACTCTCCTACTAAGCCCTTTACAAGGGCGTATCGGCTAAGTAGCGGTAGATACCGCTTTAAGGAAGAGTCTTCCTCGGTGCGCTAGCCGCATCGTGCGTATACGCACCGGCTACACTTTTACTTGGGCGGTAGGTATATCAACAAATGATACCGACATTGTGTAGCGCGTTATGGTATACCGACAATTGATACCGACTTTGGGTAACGCGGTATGGTATACCGACAATTGATACCAAGTTTGTACGGTAGCCACACAAATGATACCGACTTTGTGTAGAGCGGTAGGGTATACCCGCAATTGATACCGACTTTGTGTGGCAGAGTAGGGTATACCGAAATTTCATACCGATTTTACATGGGACGGTATGGTATATCCTGGTTCAGTACCAACTTTAGTAAGGCCGGTATCGGTATCGGTATGGCGAAATACTGGTATTACGTACCGGTATATACCGGTATTGTGTAGTACCGGTATCAATACCGCACACCCCTGTTCTGTTCTTCGCCTCCCTGTGGACGTAGTTAATAATATTGTGCCTCAACTCAATTGTTTCTCTATCCAATTTACCTACTTCCCGCTACAATGGCCTTTTAGCGCCCGACTTATATTCCTCGTACTCTTGTCTCCTCTCTCGTCTATGGTGTCGCTTGTCGAAGTCGACGAGTAAACGCCAAAATACTCTGAGCCAACACTATCGAGGCACGATGACACGCCACCTTTCTGTACACGCCATTACACGCTCGCGATGTCTCCTTCACCAGTAACCGCAACTCGTATTGGACCCGCTCAGTACATATCAACTCCATGCATCGTCTCCAGTCAGCGTCTGCACTGAAGCCCTTTGACGCCACGGGATGATGACGAATCGACGTCAAACGAGTGCACAAGGTTTTGAGGATCTGTAGCTGGACCATACGGGTTTGATCCCGATGGATCGGCGCTAGTGGACACACTGCTACTTGTACGACAGGTAAGAAAAGCACACCATATGCAAGCTCCGACCCGACAAGCTTTTTGTAGCAATAGTAGCAGAAACAGATTCATCCGTGTCGTCGTTCCGACCACGCACGAAAAGAGTCGCTGGTTCATCAATTGCACGATATCACGTACAATCGTTCGCGGAAGCGTAAGAACCACGACTTTCACGAGCTCCGCCAAAGCACCGGCTCTTGTGTGGATACTTTCGGCGACATTGTCGCCGTTCAACTCTTCTCCACACCAGAGCTTTGTACATTGCTGAAGAACTACCCACAATGCCGGAATACTAATCTCGCGCTGCCGGAAAATAGTGTGAAGCACAGAGAGTGCATTCGTTATGGAGCTAGCTCGACTTCTGTAGGCATAATGTACTAGCTCGTGTACGATAATCTGACGACTCCAGTCTCCTTCTTGATTCGCAAATGCGTTCTTCCTCATTACAACATTCATCATGTCCAAAAGAATCTCTTGCTTCCGTCCTAATCGTCCAACATTCAGCAGATGTGCGAATACACGTTCGCTCGAGAGTACACGTCTAGTCAATTCTCTTGTCTCGCCTTGAGTCGAACCAATGTCTTGAGTGATTTCGTCACATTATACTTCTGAAACCAACCAACTTGGTTTGGCCCGGGATCGAACCCGGGACATTCCGGTCCCGCAGTGAGTAGTGAACCACTCGATCACGTCGAACCAATGTCTTGAGCCTCGTGAGAATATGAACGATAGTGGTGGAGGAGCTGCGGGATGTGGCGGGGCGGCGGATTCATAGGCTACAAGCGATTTTTGTACAACGTCTCGCTTCCCGCTGGTCTCCATCCTACTGGCCCCACACCTTTCAAGGAGTAGTATCACAACATTGCTAAATTTTGTGAACGCTGATCCGCTACCTTTTTCAAAGCCAGCGAGATTCCTACCACTTCGTGCAGCAAAACACCAGCAACTGGACATTCAGAATGGAAGAGCAGATTAAGTGCCTCCGAAAATTTTATAGCAACGTCGTCGCGCTTACTGTCCTGGCCGAGATGGTGGCATAAACGTCCATAATAGGCCTGACAAACCCTAATGGTGAATCTTTCAAGACGTTGGTCCAATGCACTGTGCTTGTCAATCGTTTTTTGAATAAAGACGCAAAGAAGGGCGTAAACATAACCCCAGGGTGGTATTTACTCCTTCTATATCCACACTTCAGACCAAATATCGACGAATAATACACTTATACAAGCATCCGTACCAACCAGCAGGCCAATCAGGAGCTCAGTGTTGCTTCTGATAAGCGAAGAAGATTGACATGTCACTGAGTCAAGGTCTTCTGTGGTCCTAATCGAAGTAGCTGATATTTCAAAATATCCGTTTTGTCGACTCTTTGGGTCGAGCCATTGCAAGTCTATTCCACCAAACACAAAGGGCGCATAGGTGCGTAAAATCACACGCAGGGCTGGCTCCTGCTCGACTGTAGGACATTGAGAAGATAGTATGAAGCTTAGAATGTGGTTGATAAACCATTCGGGCTTTTTCACACTCAATTTTAACGTAAAGCGAGCCAAAAAGTCCACCAGCTCCTTGAAAACGCCACCACCTCCCTCTGGATGGTGCTTCCGACGTCGTTCCAGCCACTCAACCATCAATGACATGCTCCAGTACGTAGTGGCATGTCTGAACGCTCGCATCAAGCACTCGGAGATCAAATACGACCGTAACTCTACGAGACGCTCCTTTAAAATGTCATCAGTTAAAAGAAGCTCAACAAAGCCGCACGTGAGTCGGCACACGCGTAATTTGCCTTCTTCCGCCAAGAACTCCACGATTTGCTGGGATGGGCATTCAATTCGCCAATTCAGATCCTTTTCATCTGAAAACGTGTCTTCTGCATTGAAACTACGATACAACAGTGCTCGCCACAACGTACGGAGGACCCTGTAACTAGCTGTCAACGCACATGCCGCAATCCATGGACTTAGGAAAAAACGATCACCATTATGCTCTAGGAAACAGCGCAGCAGTGATGTGCAGACTAGATTCTGTTGCTCCAATGCGTGAGTGGCCGTTTTCACGCTGCAGATGCGTACCAACGCGTCTGTGACGGGGTATTTCGTCGTCAAGATACATTCGCCTGTTTTGCACATTTTCGCTAGCATCGAAGGCAATAGCAAGTGCATAAACTCGGGTCGTTCCAGCAAAAATCCTTCGAAAACTTCATCGAGCAAGGTCGCATAAGTTCATGGATAATACGCAGCCAACAGCGTCGTAATTTCCTCCAAAAAACTCGAGGCAAAGCCAGATCGATTGCACCAATTGGTGACATGACTGCTCACAACTTTGATCCGTACTAACCGGTTCATATGAACATCGACGCGATCCACAAGTCCTTGTGGTACGAGCTTGGCAACATCGACGCCAAATCGAAGCATATCGAGCTCCGTTGCCGCTAGTTCTTCCATTCGTCGCCCCGTTCGTCTCTTTCTCTTCAACGATCAATTCATCCTTTACTGGTTTCCGTTCGTTTTCCAGTAGGGAAATAAAAGTCATACATTGACCGTCTCACTCCTGGACTTGGGTCGCCATGTCCATTACGATGCGGGATCTCTCCATTCGCTTCATGCGTGGGAACCACTTCCCGTGGTTTCTCTTCTTGTCTTTGTTCAATCGTTGTCGCAACCTCGTCTTGAAAGACGGACGTCGCATCCTCCACTTCATGACTGGTTCGTCATTTGTCGTGAGACTACTGATACTAATGGAAGCGTTTCGATGCGTCCACTTTTTTGTTCCAACGACCTTCACGCGATTGTGTTGATTCTCGTCACAATCGTAAATAACGGCCATCAGCGACGCCATTTTCATCTTGGAGGAAGTGCGATAGGGTGGATGGCGATGGCTCGTGGCGTCATTGATTCCAGGGAGCGGTAGGCATCCCTCAAGATAAGCTGGCTTGGTCGTTGTTTGATTGCCGAGTCTGCGGGTGGATCCGTAATGGTGTGTGGGCGTGGTTGTCGACCTGTAGCGTGTAGTAGGAGGGTTGCCTAACAACGCACATGAGTCGAAGCCGTTGGAGACTGGATATTTGACAAAACAGGCAACGTGACAGAACTTTTTTTGGCAAAAAGAGGGGGACGCGCTAAACAGCACCAAATGAAAGACTAACCAGCACCAAGTGAGGCTCCAAGCGGGTTTTTAGGAAATACTTTTTCCTTTCTGGGCTTTTTGTGCGCGTCTTCATGACAACTTACTGGGCGTTGTAGTAGTCGACATTATAGCATTGACGTCGAGGCGCAGTGACACGTAAAGGATCGATGGCAAAGTTGGAATATCCATGCAGAGGGCCAGGATAAAGGTCTGCTGCGGAATTAGAAGAACTACCTGATGCAATGGGTTGTGGTACAGAATCTAGGGACGTGGCATCGGCTTGAGCTCTGGCCCGTTGCTCGTTATCTCTGGCGATGGCGTTTGAGTTGGCTTCCGCCGCCAGAACTGGGCAGGTCGGTCTCGTGTGACCAGAAAGACCGCATTTTCCGCACGCATACTTTCGTTTCGTTCTGATTTCTTCACCGGTGGGTAGGAGATTGGGGGCGTTCTTTCTTTTGGGAACAGGGGGAATCAGAGGATTGGTAGAAATATTGTTTGGCGGGGTGAATTTCTTACAAAGGAACCAGTGGGGGTCAATGTCAGCAGGATTGACTTGATGTTGTGGACCGTCCCCTCTGGACATCAACTCAAGAAGCTTGTGTCGGAAAATCAATCCGTAGTTCGTCAGGAACAGACCTCCACATTCTTCTTCCTCGTATTCGTACGGTGCTGTAGTCATTTTCTTTGTGAGCTCCGTCTGCGCAGCAAGCAATTCCGGTCTCATAATCCGGATTGCGTAGCGTGAGATCTTCGTATACAGGCTTGCAAAGACGGCGGACGACCGGGGGAAAATGCGCGTCTCTATTACGCATATAACTGATGTACTCTGCTTGACGTCGTCAAATCATTTTCATAATAGGATATATCGAAAAAAAGCCCAATTGCGACGTCCCAAGAGCTCTTTTGAAGGAGGCATGAACGCTCTCCACCTTTGACGAAGAGATTTGTCCGTAGTGTTTCACGTGATTCAGCCAAGCCGTTACGAACTTGTGTTTGTATGGAATGAGCCGACCATTCTCGATATATTCAGCACAAGCGACTGGAATGTGGTCCTTCATTTCCGTCCAGCCTGCATTGAATAATTCCTTCGTCTTTTTATTCAAGACGAGATTCGCCCATTTCTTTTGAAAAGTATGGAAATCCCACTGGGTAGAATTGGGTGGAAGATTTGTCGGGAAATTTCGCATGTGCTGTGCTTTGATGTTCGATTGAATGTGCCAGTAGCACAAGAGGTGGTGAGCATTTGGTAAAACAGCTTCGCATGCATTCATCAGTGCCTTGTCGGCATCTGTAACTACAACCGATGGTTCAACAATAACCGCCTCTTCTTCAAACGTTTCGAGGATCCACGTCAAGTCCACCTCTTTTGTTGACTGCATGAAGCATTATCCCAGTGTGTACGTTACATTGGTGTTGGTGGAGCAGATTATATGCAGAATTCCAGCCCCATACTTGTTGGTTCGGTAAGTCTCGTCGATCTGAATAACGGCCGTCCTTTTCTCCTCCGCGACTACTTTTTGCACTGAGCTTGGAATTACAATCAGGTGCGTGATTTCCCCGCCGGGGCTTCCATCAACAGTTTTGGTTCGGAAAGTTGCGTTATCTTTGGTCAAATCGCGGACCAGCGCTTCCATCTCTGGCTTGCCGGCTTTTTGTCTTTCCCGATATTGCTGTCGGCGATTCATGATTTCTTTATCCATCATATTGCAAGAGTCACCAAATTTCTCTGCGAGAGCCTCCAGAATGGTTGAGGTGGGGGCTCGAACCTGTGGTGGAGCGGCTGATCAAAGTTTCTGGGACTTGATCAGGCGGTACCACGGCGCCCAGACTGCCGACTAACGAAGGGGGTCCTCCGGATGTCTTCGACTGCTTGTGTTCTTGCTCACCTTGTGTACCCGACGGATAGGCGTGGGTCGCTCCTCAGGTGGCGGGGACAGCGCACAGCGAGTTCTTGTTGCAAGATTGAACTAACTAACTTGTGACGATACAACCGATGCGATCAGGCGTGATCACGTGCGATCAGGTGCTTAAACCACGTCAAATAGCCGCGATCAGGCTTGATCAAGTTTGGGCTGATGCTAATAATCGACGGTCAGAAGTATTCCGTCTTGATCGCAAGTGCGATCAGGCGGCAGTTCGATGCGATCAGACGCTGAAACGAAGCCAATCGGTCGTGATCAGGCGTGATCAGGCTTTGGCTGACGTTAATAACCGTCGATCAACAATATTCTGTCTTGTTCACAGATGCGATCAGGTGTCTTGATCGCAAGTGCGATCAGGTACTGAAAGGCTCGATCAGGGGCTAAAAGTAGCTACCCAGTCGTAATATACCTTGATCAGACTTGATCGAGCACCGGAAGTCGTTCAAGTAGCAGTTGGCGCGATTTGCGATCAGCGATCACGATCACGATTCGCAGAAAGTGTCGATCAGGTGTTGATCGGTAGGGGGTGTACTTGATCAGGCATCGGAAGTCTTCACTGCCTGATCTCGGAGCCTCTAAGCCGTCAAACAGCTAAGGAACGCCCAAATCAATGCGCTCCTAGCCTAGACTATATGAGGAATAGGTATTTATATTAAAATCCACCTAGAGCTCCCGTGGGGCGCTTAAAGCAGCCGAACTCTAGGGGCCAAACGTTAATTTCACGGGGAAGAGGTGAGAGCACTGCTCGATCACGTTCCCAAAACCAAAAACCTTTAAACGAAGAGCCGCAGACACTGCGGGAGGAGTTGCGGGGTTAGTTATCACACTACGCCAACCGGTGGGCCAAAAACGCACTTAGTGCTCCAGCCCGGGACGTAGAGGTTTCGATAAGGTGGGGGCGCAAAGGTGCCTTCCCAAAAACGATCAGCGCGATCGTACGCAAAAGGAGAACTATATTAGCAATTAAACCCTTAGATCTACCCTGTTCCTACTTTCAACCAATCCGCATCGTCCATTCGGAACGCCTTCCGTCCATCAGTCGACCTGATTTTTCCGCTTGTTCCTTGTTTGTTCGCTGGTGTTCGCCGCGTACCTGTAAGTAATCCGCACATCTTCCGTGTCCCTTCTATATCCTGTCTATGTACACCACGGTGGTACGTACTACTGTACCCACCGTGGTACACATGGCGGTACCTAATTATGTACTACTGTATCCACTATCTGCGTCCACTATCAGGCCCCTAATTTAGGTCCTAATATTAGTCATAATATTAGGCCCCCTATGGGCCTAATAAAATGTCCAACATTAGGCCCTATTTTTGCCTAATTAAAAAGTCCGCTTTACGACAACCGCCCCTGAGTCTCGTCCCAGCCGTACAGCGGTTGGGGCGAGGGTCGATCATGCCACCGTTAGCCGTATTGCCTTCAACGATTACATGATGGCATCCTTGATCAGGCGATCAACACCCATCACCTTGCCCTTTCTCCCATCGCTTGGTCACAATCGATCAGGTCGTTACCGTTGGGTGGTACACACCGCGATCGGGAGCTATTCTCCTCCAACCGTGACATCGGCGATCAGGCCTCCTTGATCAAGCATCTCCACATTTCCTTCATGCGAGCGACAACGGACGGCGCCCCAGCAAATGCTGCTGACACTTCTGCCCCTGATCGTGATGCGGCTGATCAGGTGATCACCGCAATCGACCAATCGCATAACCTGCGGGAGGCACTTCGTGCACGTGATGATGAAGTCGCCACGCTATCCAACTCACTCGCTATGAGTGAAGACACCGTCGCGATGCTTTGACAGCAGCTCGCCAGCGCCAGCCGTATCCCCACGGACTATAATGTCGAGATGGAGAAGGTCGCCCTTCGCCAACTTGGGCCACTACGTGACGTCGTCAACTCCGCGCTAAATGATTCCAAGTCCCGATTAACTGCTGCCCAAGCTACCATCGCTGGTTAAGAAAACTCCTTGGAGAACCAGCGCATCAAGATCCGTGATCAGGAGAACAGCCTTGACAAGGAGCGCTACTCGCGAGCAGTATTGGAAGATACAGTCGCTGATCAAGCAGCTGAAATGTCTCAGCTTCGACAGCGCTTGGACGAGCTTCAAGCCGAGCATGATCAGGCCGTCTCCAGGAAAAGCCACTTGGTCACGAAAGCGTTGAAACTTAACGCGAAAGCCAAGAGACACCAAGAAAAACGTGATCGCCTCCAGAAGGAGAACAAGTCATACCGCTTGCAGTTGGAAGACCTTGCTGTCGTTGCGGCCCAGGCACAAGAGATAGCTGATCGTGTCGAGAGGGTATCGCAGCTCAATGCCAAGCTGGGGGGGTGAACTTGCCGTCACTCAGTGTCAACTCGATCAAGTCTCCGCTGATCGCGATACATTACGTGATCAGCTGCAGAAGGCACAAATTGAGATCGGGCGATTGCGAAAATACCACTCTGGCCTTCAAACTCATTTGGCGGGCTTGTCACTCCATATACAGAGCGTTCCAGCTGCCTACATTGCGTTTACAAGTGCTGATAAGGCTACATCGTCTGCCGGCCAAGATGATTCTCCAGACGGCACGATCAGCCGCGTGGCTTCTTCGCCTAAACGCCGCAGCAACATTCAAGACCTTCATCTCCACCCAAGCGTCCACGTAGTTGGCTGGTCATTTCTCTTCAATCAATAAACACTCTTGATCATACCACTTCCAGCTGTTGCTTCGTCACTTTTTCATGCTGCATATAAATCGGTCTTCTGTCGGTTCATCTGCTGCTACTCCATCACCTTAATTCATAATATCCATCGCTATAACGCCATTTCCAGTCAATCATCACTCCGTCATCCATTGGGAGCTTCGTCGATCACGATTTCCCTGATCAATCAGCTGATCACACATTAGTGGGACTCTTCATCCACTTGCATTACATCAAACCGATGTCGGTTGATCAACCTTCTCTCAAAGTTCTTGATCAGGGCATCACAGTTCAAGTCCGCCTCGTCTACCCATGACGGCTCGGTATGACCCTTCCAGTAGACTTGATACTCACACAACGTCCTTCCATATCTAGTCTTTCGACCAGATCGAACATCAGTGACGCGATCAACTTCAAATTCGTCTGGATATAGCGTCATTTCCCAGCTGTCCTTGGGTAGCAAAGCTTCGTCAAAGTCGAACCGATCTTCAATCCCAGCTGTTAACACTTCAGTAGGGCGATCTGGAAACTCCTTAACCAATTTTAACTTGGATAGGTGCACCACGGGGAACATGCGATAGTCCGTGCCAGCTGTAACCAATCTTGCTGCATGATCACCGATCACCTCATCGACCCTGAAGGGTCCATGCCACATGTGCGCCAGTTTCTTTGCATACCTTTCTTTAACGCGATCAAGGTATAGCCAGACCCTTGATCCAGCCTCGATCTTGTGTGGCGTCACCTGATCGTTGTGCTTTTCAGCTCGATCAGCCATCGCTTGGTGTAATCGAACGTTCACCTGATCACGAGCGAGGCGATAGTCTTTCTGCAACTTGTACCTCCATCGGCGAGCATCACGGTCTTTGCGTCGAATTCCACCTAATTGCAATGTCGATTCCAGCGATTATCGTGGATCCCACCCATACGCCAAGTAAAAGGGCGTTTCTCCACGAATGCGATCAGGGGTTGAATTCAACGCAAAAACCAGTCGCTCTGCGTATGCACTCCAATCCTTCTGACCGACATCTGACACATACATCTTGATGGCCCTCGTATTCGTCTGCACCGTTCTTTCTGCCTTGCCATTTGCCTGCGGACGATACGACATAGTGGCACTCTGCCGTTGTCCCACGATCTTGTTAAACGCACGAAATACTTCCGACATAAAGCCAGGCTCTCGGTCGTGCCTGATCACCTCACTTGCACCATATCGTCGGAACACGCACTCTTCGTAATTTTCCGCGACTTTCTGCGCTGTGCGAGATGATCCAGCTTTAGCGATCACCATACCCGTGAACAGATCAACCCAAATCAACAGTTCCGTATGCCCATCGGTTGATCGAGGCAATGACGGTATGTGATCCATGGCAATCAGTTGGAACGGGTACGTGGCCTCGATATTCCCCGGCGACATGCCCTTGATCGTAGGCTGGCCCTTCCCCGTTTCGCAATCCACACATTGTCCAACAAATCTTTGCACGCTGCGGAATAGACCCCGCCAATGGAAGTACCGTCTGATCCATTGAAAGATGCGGCCTATACCCTGGTGTCCTCCTTCCAAACTCACATGATAGTGGTGGAGGACATCGGTGTGCAAGGTCTCGGGTAGTACCAGCTTAATTGACGATCGGCGATCATCTTGATCATCCTGATCATCCCCGGTTTTCCTTTTAGCCGCATTTCCACAGTAAATCAGTAATCCTTGTTCGTCAACATCATAGTTGTCAGCAATTTTCGCACACTCCTTCACCTCGTCTGCGCTCAATTGGATAACGTCACCGTACAGATAACACCGCAAATCGTGGATCCATTTCTCTTCATCCTGTGCCTTTTTCACCCGTTCCATTCTTATTCCGGCTACTGGTACATCGGTCCATGTTGACGGTCGTGGTTGCCGGTGGTTACGTGATCGGGTCGTCACTAGCACTTGCGGGGCGGATTGATCTTCGTTCCATGTGATTACTTCGGGTAGACGGTTGAGATCAACTAATCCTTCCAGCTGTTTCTCATCTTCGATCTCAACTCTTGTTCCACCCTGCATAGCCATGGTGGTAATGTGATCTGCACTCCTATTCCACTCTCACTTGATATGTACCAAATCGTGATCACTCCACTCGCATAGGAGGTTAAATGCACGCTGTTGTAGCACTTGCAATCGCGGAGCTTTGCATTCCATCTCTCCTCGCATCTGCCGGATCACCAAATTAGAGTCCCCACACACGATCACCCTTCCTTTGGGATATCGTGCCAACAAGTCCAGACTTAAAAGCAACCCGTGGTATTCTGCTTCATTCACCGTGATATCCGGTGCATGATCGGCGATCGCGATCATAATCTTCCATTCCGGTAACTTCCACACAATGGCACCAAATGCACCCACACGTCGCTTGACACTTGCCGATCCATCAAAACTGATCACGTAAAGTTCTTCACCTTTTTTAACCGTGGGAGGTGGTACTTCGATCATCTGCCGCGGTTGCTTTTTCGGTGCGATCGCGACCAACGCTTCATCAATTTCGGTGCGAGGGGTGATGCTTGCGGCTAACGCCCCTAGCACCTCCTCTTCTCCATGCACACATTTCTTGATCTCGAGGTCCCACTGTGATAGGATCGCAGCCCATCTACCTAATCGTCCGTCCAACCCATTGGATGTTAGTAACCACTTCAATGTAGATAGACGTGATAAAACGGTGATCATCTTTCCGACCAGCATCGTGAAATAACATCCAAAATTCGTAAAAGCGCCAGAACTTCCTTTTCGACGAGGCTGTAATTCAGCTCACCGCTTTTCAACGTTCTTCCAGCGAAAACATCCAAAATTCGTAAAAGCGCCAGAAATTCCTTTTCGACGGGGCTGTAATTCAGCTCACCGCTTTTCAACGTTCGGCTAGCGAAAAATGCGACGGGATGATACACTTGATAGTATTCTTGTACTAGAGCGGCAGATACTGCCCATTTGCTAGCGTAAACCACGATCACCGGCGTCTTGTCCTGGTCAAAGTGTCGCAGGGTTGGAGCTGATGCAATCTTCGCCTTCAGCATGCTGAATGCCACTTTTGCTCTAATTAGTATATCATCCTCGTGATTTGATTCCGCCTCACTATGTGATCGTTTCTTCAACTCTTGATAATCTATCTCCCTCAATTCGTAAAGCACGGCGGCATAAATTGCGAAATCTTCAATAAATCGACGATAGTAATTTAGGCTTCCCAAGAACGATTGCATAGCACGTAAGGTGCCAGGGAAAGGCAAATTGATCAGATCGTCCAGGTTCTTTGGATTTGTTTCTAACCCGCGGCAAGAGACGTGATGTCCTAAATATGGCACTTCGCTTCGCCCCTAGTACGATTTAGCCACGCTGATCGACAAATTCCATTGATAGCACTTTTCCAGCAAGTGCCGCACCTTATCGCATAGGGTGGACCAAGTAGGTGCAGGGATTAATATATCATCGATATATGATCGCCGTCGCAGCATAGACGGGCCCAGCGTTTGGTCGGGTTCTCCTGCTGTAAATACATCAGCCGATTCATCTGCACCGTCTTTGACCCTAAGATATCCATATAGGGCATTGTCGATCAACCGCTGATAAATTTGCGGAGCATTCTTGAGGCCAAAAGGCATCCTATTCCACTCAAACAATCCAAATGGAGTGACAAACGCCAAAATTTGACGTGCCCGATCGGTCATAGACACGACCCAGAAACCACTCGCCATATCCAAAGAGCAAAACCACAACGCTTTATCCAAATCTTTGAGTAGATCGGTATCAGGGGCATTGGGTACACCATCAAACACGTGAGTTGATTCACCGCGCGATAATCAATGCATAGACGTATATCGAACCCATTCTTTTTCACGATGATCACTATAGGCGATGCCCAGGGTGACGTTGACGGCTGAATGATCTTAGTTGCTAGCAACCCCTTGATCAGGGCCGACAACTTCTCGCGAAATTGTGGGGCCACTTTCCGGCACTTTTGGGTGATCGGGCGCGCATTACCCACATCGATATCACAAACAACTCCTCGTGCAGCGGGGGGTAGCGAGTTTCCCTTCCCGATCAACAAATGTTTTATCGCCCAAATTATTTCGCGAAGTTGATCTATCTCCTCCACTGTGTTGACTGTGGGATCTCCGACTAGCAAATCATCTTTGGTTACTTCTTCGGTGCTTGCAGACACTTCGGGTAACGTAGCAAGCTGCTTCTCCAATTCTTCCACATACAAATCTCCACCTTCGTGATAACAAACCTGATCGTCAATAGGTGTCACGTCGAATTCTCTGGGGCTAACTGAGACAGGGTGATTACACGCATCTTGAGTAGGTGTATCGCTTGAAACGGGCTGTTCAACTCCATGATTGAGGGTCGGACCTTTCACTTCCGGCCCCTGATAGCACCGCTCTTGCACCTCTTGCACCTTTGCGCCCCTTCGGTTACCAACGCTACAGATGCGACGATCGTGTCCGTGGGACGTACTAAGATACTTCGAGGAGTTGGATACTCCTTCTTCTCGACTAATGGACCCTGATCGACACTTTCTTGATCGTCAGATACCAGATCGGTGGAGGCTTGATATGCCAGATTTTGCCACTCTTTGTAACGGTTGGACCTAATCGAAACAAATCCGGGGCGGCGGGGCACATCATCTTTGTTCATCCAAATACCTAAAATAGTCTCTTCTTGAACAATGATGGGGTGATCGACGATGTTCGTAACACGTAAATACCTCAAATTGCCCGCACCCCTAGTGATAGTGGGGACCCAATCTCTTCCACGAGTAATCCACAACTTGCGAGATCGCTGATCGTAAATTCGTACTTCGGCTGATCGACCTACTGGGATCTGTTCATACTGATCGAACTTCATATAATTACCGCTCGACCCATACAACTGTCGACGTCCCTCCAGTTGGATGATCACTTCGTCAGGTAAACTTAGTGCGCCATGAGCGATATCTAATCGAACACCAGCTGGTATCATGAAATCCATACCCAATATGGCATCTTGACCCACAAGTTTGCCCACCCATGACTGGAAATAATAAACCAATGATCCCGCTAGCGTGATCTTGATTTTTGCACGTCCTTCTGTTTGGTATGCACTTTCTCCAATGCCGAAACATTCTTGTGTTTGACTCGTGTCAATCCAACAACCCACCTTACGAGCAAAGGTTGAGTCGATGATCGACACTTCGGCACCAGAATCAAATAATATCATAGCTCGCTCGTTATTGATTTTCCACTCGCCTTGGATTGCTTGAACCATTTCTTTGACGAGTGATATTTCCAATATCCACGTGATTCGCCTGGGAGTAATTCGACTTCCATGATCACAGGTGATCGAGAAAACTCATAAATATGGAAATTATCCAAACGTGGTAAATCAAGCTGATCGCGTTTTTCCTTATCTCTTGTTGCTACTCGATCATCCTTCTTCTTATCCACAAATGCAAAAATACACAAACTAGAACGCTCGTCTCGTACCAGATTCCAACCTGGCGAGCGTCCTAGTTTAACAAATCTTCGGCTTCCTTGGGCAACAGTCCCGCATGCTTGGTAGAGTTATACCACTGGCGGATGCGGTTGTAAAATTCTTCCATAGGGCACTTCCCCGCATCGTGAATCTCGCCGCATGCTCGGCAGACGTACATACATTGATCGGTGGGGTGTCTTTTCTTGCCACACTTCAGGCAAGTCAGGCGCTTCCAGAACGTAAGTTGTCGTGTCTGATCGATCCACAATGACTGCACTTCTTTATCGCCCCTTGATCGACTGCGTTGGCGTCGCTTCGTTTGCCTGATCGTGACTCGCCAGGCTGATCGTGCGCCCCTGGTTGATCGCGCATAGTAGCAATCATATAGCGGCGCTGATCGCCATCACTTCCACTATCATCAGCACTTGATTCTTCGCTCCCAGACGTTACCTTGATCGCACGTACGCCCCTAGGCTTTCGCGTAGCGACGGTGCTCGATCGTCGCCGGATTTTGGGCGGAATCTTCTGGTGCCTACAGCCACTGTTGGCTGATACCACTTGTTGCGTGCGTATGCCCGCAACGTTTCTTCCAGGTCCGAAGCACGATCCAAGCGTAGGAGAGCCAGCTGATCGGCGAGTTCGCGATTGGCCAGAGTGTCCAGAAAATGTTGAACATGTTCGCGCAGACTTTCGGGGGGTCCATCTCTGATCGGTAACTTAGCTCGCAGTCCCGCCACATTCAGTCGGTGCAAATATTCGATAGGACTTTCGTCTGATCGCTGCTTCATATAATAATACTGGCGGGATACCGATTGACCAGTTCCACAGTATTGTACTTCGAATTCATCCACGAGACTTTTCCAACTTGATCGGGTGGTTCTACTCAACTGTCGATGCCAGTTGCGCGCTGGTCCCTTCAGTAAATCGCCCAGGATTAGACACTTTTCAGGATCAGAAGCTTGATCGCGCATAAATGCTGACTTGAGACGACTGATCCAGTTCCTCGCTTGATCTTCATCCCCTTCTTTTCCCGAAAATTCTTTCAAATCGCTGATCGCAGACATCCGAATTCTGGCAATTGGCTGCTGATCAGGTGTCCCAGTATACGCGGATGCCACTGTGGCTCGCCGTGGCAGTGTGATCGGTTCATCAGGGTCGACATAGTCAATTTGAGACCGCTGATCGTGAAACGAGTGCACGGATTCCATATCCACATCTTTTACCGTCGTCGACCTATCTGGTTTCGACTGCTGACCACGCAACGAGTGTATTGACTCCATATCGACATCCTTGATCGACGCAGCTCTTCCTTGATTTGGCTGGTGGATTTTGGCGCCAACGGCTCCAGGTGCCCACTTACTGCTATCTTCAGCTAGAAACTTCTTCATTGCTTTGTCAAAAAACATCTGCCACTGTGGCCCTTGATCGTTTTCTGTCTTGATCGACTGAGGTTCCGTCTTGACAACCGGCAATTTGGAGTTGTCCTTTTGGCAAACTTCCATTCTGATTATCTTGGGCTCCATACTCCCCGCGCTACTTGACTCAATTCCCTGATCGTCACCCTCTGAAGGGGCAGATTCGTAGCACGATGACCCCGAATGTCCCGCTACGTTGATTGACGGACTCGCCTCAATCTTCAACGGGGATTGTGGTGGTGAATTGGGGAAATCTTTATCGTCTGCTTCGCCCACGATGGGTATCAACAGGGAATACAACAGCTGGGTGGCCTCTGCCAGATCTTTGGAGTCCTGATCGAATACTTCCTCGGCATCGTAGGCGCCTGTTATCATAACAGCCTGCTTGATCAGGCGTATTAGCCTTAGCACAATCGTTAGCTTATCCTTTCCCTTCGTGATTGGCTGGTTGACCGGTCTACTCAGCTTCCCGCTGATCGTGACCCCGAGCAGGCTCATGGTCGAGTTCGTCATCAGGTAATCTTCCAGGTGCTCTCGGTAAATCTTTTGGTAAAACGTCTTTACCAGATCGGCTTCCGTTGTCGGCGTACTTGATCGGCTTTCGTCGCTCTCCGACCCAGGCGCTTTGATCAACATCTTCGGTTGGTCGGTCTTGTAATACTTCTCCATCGGATCCCAATCTGGATCATTATATACATGTATTTTTGGCGGGTCATAACTTGCGTTATGATCCGCATGGGCTCCCGAAGGAGCCTCGGGAGGTGGTTGAGTCTTCTCCTCCTTTACGTCATCTGGATTCCTCCCCAGGTCCTGATGATCGACATTTCATTTCTTCTTCAGGCATGACGACGGCGAACTGCCTTCCGTCGTCACAACCACCTCCTCCTTTTCCACCTTGATTTTCACCTCTGCTTCAGCTTCCGTTTTGACTTTCACATCCGCGATATCTTGCGTAGAATCGCGGTGATATCCCGCGTCGCCCAAAGATCCGGGCACGCGCACCATTGTGGTGGAGCGGCTGATCGAAGTTTTTGATAATTGATCAGGAGGTACCACGGCGCCCAGACTGCCGACTAACGAATGGGGTCCTCCGGATGTCTTCGACTGCTTGTGTTCTTGCTCACTTTGTGTACCCGACGGCTAGGCGTGGGTCGCTCCTCAGGTGGCGGGGACAGCGCACAGCGAATTCTTGGTGCAAGATTGAATTAACTAACTTGTGACGATACAACCAATGCGATCAGGCGTGATCACGTGCGATCAGGTGCTTAAACCACGTCAAATAGCCGCGATCAGGCTTGATCCAGTTTGGGCTGATGCTAATAACCGACGATCAGCAGTATTCCGTCTTGATCGCAAGTGCGATCAGGCGCTAAAACGAAGCCAATCGGTCGTGATCAGTCGCGATCAGGCTTTGGCTGACGTTAATAACCGTCGATCAACAATATTCTGTCTTGATCGCAGATGCTATCAGGTGTCATGATCGCAAGTGCGATCAGGTCTGAAAGGCTCGATCATGGGCTAAAAGCTGCTGTCCAGTCGTAATATACCTTGATCAGACTTGATCAAGCACCGGAAGTCGTTCAAGTTGCAGTTGGCGCGATTTGCGATCAGCGATCACGATCACGATTTGCAAAAAGTGTCGATCAGGTGTTGATCAGTAGGGGGGGTACTTGATCAGGCAGCGGAAGTCTTCACTGCCTGATC
>CM047587.1:17205273-17282078 GCA_026184515.1 Peronosclerospora sorghi | reverse complement strand
GCCTGATCGCATCGGTTGTATCGTCACAAGTTAGTTAATTCAATCTTGCACCAAGAATTCGCTGTGCTCTGTCCCCGCCACCTGAGGAGCGACCCACGCCTAGCCGTCGGGTACACAAGGTGAGCAAGAACACAAGCAGTCGAAGACATCCGGAGGACCCCCTTCGTTAGTCGGCAGTCTGGGCGCCGTGGTACCGCCTGATCAAGTCTCAAAAACTTCGATCAGCCGCTCCACCACAATGGTGCGCGTGCCCGGATCTTTGGGCGACGCGGGATATCACCGCAATTCTACGCAAGATAGCGCGGATGTGAAAGTGAAAACGGAAGCTGAAGTAGAGGTGAAAATCAAGGTGGAAAAGGAGGAGGTGGTTGTGACGACGGAAGGCAGTTCGCCGTCGTCATGCCTGAAGAAGAAAGGAAATGCCGATCATCAGGACCTGGGGAGGAATCCAGATGACGTAAAGGAGGAGAAGACTCAACCACCTCCCGAGGCTCCTTCGGGAGCCCATGCGGATCATAACGCAAGTTATGACCCGCCAAAAATACATGTATATAATGATCCAGATTGGGATCCGATGGAGAAGTATTACAAGACCGACCAACCGAAGATGTTGATCAAAGCGCCTGGGTCGGAGAGAGACGAAAGCCGATCAAGTACGCCGACAACGGAAGCCGATCTGGTAAAGACGTTTTACCAAAAGATTTACCGAGAGCACCTGGAAGATTACCTGATGACGAACTCGACCATGAGCCTGCTCGGGGTCACGATCAGCGGGAAGCTGAGTAGACCGGTCAACCAGCCAATCACGAAGGGAAAGGATAAGCTAACGATTGTGCTAAGGCTAATACGCCTTATCAAGCAGGCTGTTATGATAACAGGCGCCTACGATGCCGAGGAAGTATTCGATCAGGACTCCAAAGATCTGGAAGAGGCCACCCAGCTGTTGTATTCCCTGTTGATACCCATCGTGGGCGAAGCAGACGATAAAGATTTCCCCAGTTCACCACCACAATCCCCGTTGAAGATTGAGGCAAGTCCGTCAATCAACGTAGCGGGACATTCGGGGTCATCGTGCTACGAATCTGCCCCTTCAGAGGGTGACGATCAGGGAATTGAGTCAAGTAGCGCGGGGAGTATGGAGCCCAAGATAATCAGAATGGAAGTTTGCCAAAAGGACAACTCCAAATTGCCGGTTGTCAAGACGGAACCTCAGTCGATCAAGACAGAAAACGATCAAGGGCCACAGTGGCAGATGTTTTTTGACAAAGCAATGAAGAAGTTTCTAGCTGAAGATAGCAGTAAGTGGGCACCTGGAGCCGTTGGCGCCAAAATCCACCAGCCAAATCAAGGAAGAGCTGCGTCGATCAAGGATGTCGATATGGAGTCAATACACTCGTTGCGTGGTCAGCAGTCGAAACCAGATAGGTCGACGACGGTAAAAGATGTGGATATGGAATCCGTGCACTCGTTTCACGATCAACGGTCTCAAATTGACTACGTCGACCCTGATGAACCGATCACACTGCCACGGCGAGCCACAGTGGCATCCGCGTATACTGGGACACCTGATCAGCAGCCAATTGCCAGAATTTGGATGTCTGCGATCAGCGATTTGAAAGAATTCTCGGGAAAAGAAGGGGATGAAGATCAAGCGAGGAACTGGATCAGTCGTCTCAAATCAGCATTCATGCGAGATCAAGCTTCTGATCCTGAAAAGTGTCTAATTCTGGGCAATTTACTGAAGGGACCAGCGCGCAACTGGCATCGACAGTTGAGTAGAACCACCCGATCAAGTTGGAAAAGTCTCGTGGATGAATTCGAAGTACAATACTGTGGAACTGGTCAATCGGTATCCCGCCAGTATTATTATATGAAGCAGCGATCAGACGAAAGTCCTATCGAATATTTGCACCGACTGAATGTGGCGGGTTTGCGAGCTAAGTTACCGATCAGAGATGGACCGCCCGAAAGTCTGCGCGAACATGTTCAACATTTTCTGGACACTCTGGCCAATCGCGAACTCGCCGATCAGCTGGCTCTCCTACGCTTGGATCGTGCTTCGGACTTGGAAGAAACGTTGCGGGCATACGCACGCAACAAGTCGTATCAGCCAACAGCGGCTGTAGGCACCAGAAGATTCCGCCCAATACCCGGCGACGATCGAGCACCGGCCGCAACGCGAAAGCCTAGGGGCGTACGTGCGATCAAGGTAACGTCGGGGAGCGAAGAATCAAGTGCTGATGATAGTGGAAGTGATGTCGATCAGCGCCGCTATATGATTGCTACTATGCGCGATCAACCGGGGCGCACGATCAGCCTGGCGAGTCACGATCAGGCAAACGAAGCGACGCCAACGCAGTCGATCAAGGGGCGATAAAGAAGTTCAGTCATTGTGGATCGATCAGACACGACAACTTACGTTCTGGAAGCGCCTGACTTGCCTGAAGTGTGGCAAGAAAGGACACCCCACCGATCAATGTCTGTACGTCTGCCGAGCATGCGGCGAGATTCACGATGCGGGGAAGTGCCCTATGGAAGAATTTTACAACCGCATCCGCCAGTGGTATAACCCTACCAAGCATGCAGGACTGTTGCCCAAGGAAGCCAAAGATTTGTTAAACTAGGACGCTCGCCAGGTTGGAATCTGGTACGAGACGAGCGTTCTAGTTTGTGTATTTTTGCATTTGTGGATAAGAAGAAGGATGATCGAGTAGCAACAAGAGATAAGGAAAAACGCGATCAGCTTGATTTACCACGTTTGGCTAATTTCCATGTTGATGAGCTTTCTCGATCACCTGTGATCATGGAAGTCGAATTACTTCCAGGCGAATCACGTGGATATTGGAAATATCACTCGCCAAAGAAATGGTTCAAGCAAGCCAAGGCGAGTGGAAAATCAATAACGAGCGAGCTATGATATTATTTGATTCTGGTGCCGAAGTGTCGATCATCGACTCAACCTTTGCTCGTAAGGTGGGTTGTTGGATTGACACGAGTCAAACACAAGAATGCGTCGGCATTGGAGAAAGTGCATACCAAACAGAAGGACGTGCAAAAATCAAGATCACGCTAGCGGGCTCATTGGTTTATTATTTCCAGGCATGGGTGGGCAAACTTGTTGGTCAAGATGCCATATTGGGTATGAATTTCATGATACCAGCTGGTGTTCGATTAGATATCGCTCATGACGCACTAAGTTTACCTGACGAAGTGATCATCCAACTGGAGGGACGTCGACAGTTGTATGGGTCGAGCGGTAATTATATGAAGTTCGATCAGTATGAACAGATCCCAGTAGGTCGATCAGCCGAAGTACGAATTTACGATCAGCGATATCGCAAGTTGTGGATTACTCGTGGAAGAGATTGGGTCCCCACTATCACTAGGGGCGCGGGCAATTTGAGGTATTTACATGTTACGAACATCGTCGATCACCCCATCATTGTTCAAGAAGAGACTATTTTAGGTATTTGGATGAACAAAGATGATGTGCCCCGCCGCCCCGGATTTGTTTCGATTAGGTCCAACCGTTACAAAGAGTGGCAAAATCTGGCATATCAAGCCTCCACCGATCTGGTATCTGACGATCAAGAAAGTGTCGATCAGGGTCCATTAGTCGAGAAGAAGGAGTATCCAACTCCTCGAAGTATCTTAGTACGTCCCACGGACACGATCGTCGCATCTGTAGCGTTGGTAACCGAAGGGGCGCAAAGGTGCAAGAGGTGCAAGAGCGGTGCTATCAGGGGCCGGAAGTGAAAGGTCCGACCCTCAATCATGGAGTTGAACAGCCCGTTTCAAGCGATACACCTACTCAAGATGCGTGTAATCACCCTGTCTCAGTTAGCCCCAGAGAATTCGACGTGACACCTATTGACGATCAGGTTTGTTATCACGAAGGTGGAGATTTGTATGTGGAAGAATTGGAGAAGCAGCTTGCTACGTTACCCGAAGTATCTGCAAGCACCGAAGAAGTAACCAAAGATGATTTTCTAGTCGGAGATCCCACAGTCAACACAGTGGAGGAGATAGATCAACTTCGCGAAATAATTTGGGCGATAAAACATTTGTTGATCGGGAAGGGAAACTCGCTACCCCCCGCTGCACGAGGAGTTGTTTGTGATATCGATGTGGGTAATGCGCGCCCGATCACCCAAAAGTGCCGGAAAGTGGCCCCACAATTTCGCGAGAAGTTGTCGGCCCTGATCAAGGGGTTGCTAGCAACTAAGATCATTCAGCCGTCAACGTCACCCTGGGCATCGCCTATAGTGATCATCGTGAAAAAGAATGGGTTCGATATACGTCTATGCATTGATTATCGCGCGGTGAATCAACTCACGTGTTTGATGGTGTACCCAATGCCCCTGATACCGATCTACTCAAAGATTTGGATAAAGCGTTGTGGTTTTGCTCTTTGGATATGGCGAGTGGTTTCTGGGTCGTGTCTATGACCGATCGGGCACGTCAAATTTTGGCGTTTGTCACTCCATTTGGATTGTTTGAGTGGAATAGGATGCCTTTTGGCCTCAAGAATGCTCCGCAAATTTATCAGCGGTTGATCGACAATGCCCTATATGGATATCTTAGGGTCAAAGACGGTGCAGATGAATCGGCTGATGTATTTACAGCAGGAGAACCCGACCAAACGCTGGGCCCGTCTATGCTGCGACGGCGATCATATATCGATGATATATTAATCCCTGCACCTACTTGGTCCACCCTATGCGATAAGGTGCGGCACTTGCTGGAAAAGTGCTATCAATGGAATTTGTCGATCAGCGTGGCTAAATCGTACTAGGGGCGAAGCGAAGTGCCATATTTAGGACATCACGTCTCTTGCCGCGGGTTAGAAACAAATCCAAAGAACCTGGACGATCTGATCAATTTGCCTTTCCCTGGCACCTTACGTGCTATGCAATCGTTCTTGGGAAGCCTAAATTACTATCGTCGATTTATTGAAGATTTCGCAATCTATGCCGCCGTGCTTTACGAATTGAGGGAGATAGATTATCAAGAGTTGAAGAAACGATCACATAGTGAGGCGGAATCAAATCACGAGGATGATATACTAATTAGAGCAAAAGTGGCATTCAGCATGCTGAAGGCGAAGATTGCATCAGCTCCAACCCTGCGACACTTTGACCAGGACAAGACGCCGGTGATCGTGGTTTACGCTAGCAAATGGGCAGTATCTGCCGCTCTAGTACAAGAATACTATCAAGTGTATCATCCCGTCGCATTTTTCGCTAGCCGAACGTTGAAAAGCGGTGAGCTGAATTACAGCCCCGTCGAAAAGGAATTTCTGGCGCTTTTACGAATTTTGGATGTTTTCGCTGGAAGAACGTTGAAAAGCGGTGAGCTGAATTACAGCCTCGTCGAAAAGGAAGTTCTGGCGCTTTTACGAATTTTGGATGTTATTTCACGATGCTGGTCGGAAAGATGATCACCGTTTTATCACGTCTATCTACATTGAAGTGGTTACTAACATCCAATGGGTTGGACGGACGATTAGGTAGATGGGCTGCGATCCTATCACAGTGGGACCTCGAGATCAAGAAATGTGTGCATGGAGAAGAGGAGGTGCTAGGGGCGTTAGCCGCAAGCATCACTCCTCGCACCGAAATTGATGAAGCGTTGATCGCGATCGCACCGAAAAAGCAACCGCGGCAGATGATCGAAGTACCACCTCCCACGGTTAAAAAAGGTGAAGAACTTTAAGTGATCAGTTTTGATGGATAGGCAAGTGTCAAGCGACGTGTGGGTACATTTGGTGCCATTGTGTGGAGGTTACCGGAATGGAAGATTATGATCGCTATCGCCGATCATGCACCTGATATCACGGTGAATGAAGCAGAATACCACGGGTTGCTTTTAAGTCTGGACTTGTTGGCACGATATCCCAAAGGAAGGGTGATCGTGTGTGGGGACTCTAATTTGGTGATCCGGCAGATGCGAGGAGAGATGGAATGCAAAGCTCCGCGATTGCAAGTGCTACAACAGCGTGCATTTAACCTCCTATGCGAGTGGAGTGATCACGATTTGGTACATATCAAGTGAGAGTGGAATAGGAGTGCAGATCACATTACCACCATGGCTATGCAGGGTGGAACAAGAGTTGAGATCGAAGATGAGAAACAGCTGGAAGGATTAGTTGATCTCAACCGTCTACCCGAAGTAATCACATGGAACGAAGATCAATCCGCCCCGCAAGTACTAGTGACGACCCGATCACGTAACCAACGGCAACCACGACCGTCAACATGGACCGATGTACCAGTAGCCGGAATAAGAATGGAACGGGTGAAAAAGGCACAGGATGAAGAGAAATGGATCCACGATTTGCGGTGTTATCTGTACGGTGACGTTATCCAATTGAGCGCAGACGAGGTGAAAGAATGTGCGAAAATTGCTGACAACTATGATGTTGACGAACAAGGATTACTGATTTACTGTGGAAATGCGGCTAAAAGGAAAACCGGGGATGATCAGGATGATCAAGATGATCGCCGATCGTCAATTAAGCTGGTACTACCCGAGACCTTGCACACCGATGTCCTCCACCACTATCATGTGAGTTTGGAAGGAGGACACCAGGGTATAGGCCGCATCTTTCAATGGATCAGACGGTACTTCCATTGGCGGGGTCTATTCCGCAGCGTGCAAAGATTTGTTGGACAATGTGTGGATTGCGAAACGGGGAAGGGCCAGCCTACGATCAAGGGCATGTCGCCGGGGAATATCGAGGCCACGTACCCGTTCCAACTGATTGCCATGGATCACATACCGTCATTGCCTCGATCAACCGATGGGCATACGGAACTGTTGATTTGGGTTGATCTGTTCACGGGTATGGTGATCGCTAAAGCTGGATCATCTCTCACAGCGCAGAAAGTCGCGGAAAATTACGAAGAGTGCGTGTTCCGACGATATGGTGCAAGTGAGGTGATCAGGCACGACCGAGAGCCTGGCTTTATGTCGGAAGTATTTCGTGCGTTTAACAAGATCGTGGGACAACGGCAGAGTGCCACTATGGCGTATCGTCCGCAGGCAAATGGCAAGGCAGAAAGAACGGTGCAGACGATTACGAGGGCCATCAAGATGTATGTGTCAGATGTCGGTCAGAAGGATTGGAGTGCATACGCAGAGCGACTGGTTTTTGCGTTGAATTCAACCCCTGATCGCATTCGTGGAGAAACGCCCTTTTACTTGGCGTATGGGTGGGATCCACGATCATCGCTGGAATCGACATTGCAATTAGGTGGAATTCGACGCAAAGACCGTGATGCTCGCCGATGGAGGTACAAGTTGCAGAAAGACTATCGCCTCGCTCGTGATCAGGTGAACGTTCGATTACACCAAGCGATGGCTGATCGAGCTGAAAAGCACAACGATCAGGTGACGCCACACAAGATCGAGGCTGGATCAAGGGTCTGTCTATACCTTGATCGCGTTAAAGAAAGGTATGCAAAGAAACTGGCGCACATGTGGCATGGACCCTTCAGGGTCGATGAGGTGATCGGTGATCATGCAGCAAGATTGGTTACAGCTGGCACGGACTATCGCATGTTCCCCGTGGTGCACCTATCCAAGTTAAAATTGGTTAAGGAGTTTCCAGATCGCCCTACTGCAGTGTTAACAGCTGGGATTGAAGATCGGTTCGACTTTGACGAAGCTTTGCTACCCAAGGACAGCTGGGAAAGGACGCTATATCCAGACGAATTTGAAGTTGATCGCGTCACTGATGTTCGATCTGGTCGAAAGACTAGATATGGAAGGACGTTGTGTGAGTATCAAGTCTACTGGAAGGGTCATACCGAGCCGTCATGGGTAGACGAGGCGGACTTGAACTGTGATGCCCTGATCAAGAACTTTGAGAGAAGGTTGATCAACCGACATCGGTTTGATGTAATGCAAGTGGATGAAGAGTCCCACTAATGTGTGATCAGCTGATTGATCAGGGAAATCGTGATCGACGAAGCTCCCAATGGATGACGGAGTGATGATTGACTGGAAATGGTGTTATAACAATGGATGTTGCGAGGTATGGTGATTCGATACGGCAGATGAGCCGACGGACTACCAATTTATATTATGCATTTAAGGACAAAGGACAACAGTGAAATGACATGATCGAAAGAATGTATTGATTGAAGAAAGGGGATCGAACGACTATTCGGACCCATAGAACTTACGGCGAAGGCGTGGAATCCTACGACCAGGGTGATTTACGGGGCAGGAACGATATTGAACCCGCCAAGGTTCAAGGTCATCGACATCTGCCAGCGCTTCTTGTAGGCTCTGAGGTGGCGGGTCCGATAGAAACCCAGGGTACCACACTCCATCATCGGCCGGGGCAAACTTGAGCGGGCGATTGCGGACACAATGGGTGATCGAAAGGGTCCAAGAAGATGTCGAGATCACATCTACCGTCGATAATACCCCACAGGATGAGCTTCACGACACGTTTCCAGGTCGCCCCAGCCCGGCTTCTGCGTTGGCGGCGTTGGATGTAATAATCGCGGAAGAAGTCATCAATATCACGAAGATTCTTCGCGATAGGGCGATAGTGGGTTGATTCCCAAATCTCCAATGCGTGATGATCGATGAACGTGAGATACTTGGTCTCCAGGTCAGCGAACCAGCCAGCCGAGCGAAAAGAAAGAGGCGGCAACATGGTCGAAAAAATATCCCAGGGGCGCTGGGAGTATAAATGTTCAATCTCTGCCTGGGTGATCAAATGACCGGACCACGCACTATTAGGAGGGGCCAACGCAGCAGGCGGGAACAACCATCCAGCAGGGCGGTTCAAGTAGTCGAAAACCACTTGGGCCGTGACTTTGTGTTAATTGTACATGCCGAGCTGCTGATCCGGAGTCCACGGCAGGATATCGGCGTCAGTGGTACCATCAGGAACCGCGATCAAGGTCTGGAAGTCACCCGTGCGAGGAAAAATGGACCCGGGCGGGTCGTGATCAGGCTGGCCCTCGCTCCCGAACTCGCTAACGGTGGGAGTAGAGGGAATGGAGGCGATCGGGCCAGTGTCCTCATCTTCAACGTCTTGATCGCAAGTAAGGGGATTATCATCCTCAGTCTTCGCCTCCGAAGCGGGAGAGAGAAGGCGTGGCCGCTTAGACGGAGAAGAAGATCGGGAACGCCGAATACGCTTTCCGGACGATGGATTGGTACTGCCTACCGAGCTGGTCGTCGAAGCAGCAGAGGGACTAGCGGGCAATGGGACTTGATCAGGGCCGGCCAGAAGCTGCAGAGATATGCCCGTCAGTGCGGACTGAATATTCGATTGATGAGAGCACCACCGCGCAACCTCGCCTTGGGCCTGTCGTAGCCGATCACGCAATGTGTCCCGGTCCGCGGAAACTTGATCGAGGTGACGTCGAGCGGTAGTGAGTTCGCTTCAACCCGGTCCGATATCTCCTGTGCTTGGGACATAATGGCAGTGTAATCGTCCATCAATGCGCGAGTAGACTCGTTCTCCTTCTGGAGGCGATCGCATTGATCCTTGTACTTGTACACCTCGATAGTGAGACTTACCGCCCGTTGGACCAAGCGCACATTGCGGGAAATAGCCTGATCGCGCTCGTGCTGCAACGTGGATACACGCTGTTTGAGTTGCTCCAATTCCTTCGTTTGGTATGCAACTGTGTCGTCAAGCGTTGATCGCAGGTAACGTTCACGGTCGTTGCGACACTCCAGCTCCCGGATCTGGACACCCTGATCGTATATGGTCCGCTCTTGACCGGCGATAGTGCTTTTGGCGTCTTTCAGCTGGGTTTCGAGCTTCTTGACCGCAGCGTTGATAAAATCGCGCAGCGGCTCCAGTTTTTTAAGGCCTCCGTCGATTACCTTATTCCGGTCCGTCGCGTCACGTTGGGTACGAGTGAGCCGCCGACGAAGCATCTCAACCGCGTCTTCACGCATGGCGAGTGAGCCAGACAACAAGGCGACCTGCTCGTTGCTGGAATGGAGAGCCTCTTGCAGATCGCAGGCCTGCTTGATCGCGGCGATCGCCTGATCAGCTGCGGCCTTATCCAAGGCAGGAACGTTGGTGATGTGGGGTGACAAGCTGTCCGTTGAAGATGACATAGCAGACTGTGAATGCCTGATCGAGACAGCCTGATCGCAGTTGTCACGGTTGGCCTCAGTCGAGTGTTAGATCGCAGTGGACAGCCCCAACGGTAACCGCCTGATGGAACTGGGCTTGATTGAGGGGAGACGGGGCAGATGATGGGTGATGATCGACTGTTGGATGGTGACCTGATCGATGTGCAACGACAAATTCTCCAACGGCAGTATGATCCCCAGGATCAACGGCATTATCGACCCTCGCCCCAACCGCTGTACGGCTGGGACGAGACTCAGGGGAGGTTGTCGTAAAGCGGACTTTTTAATTAGGCAAAAATAGGGCCTAATGTTGGACATTTTATTAGGCCCATAGGGGGCCTAATATTATGACTAATGTTAGGACCTAAATTAGGGGCCTGATAGTGGACGCAGATAGTGGATACAGTAGTACATAATTAGGTACCGCCATGTGTACCACGGTGGGTACAGTAGTACGTACCACCGTGGTGTACATAGACAGGATATAGAAGGGACACGGAAGATGTGCGGATTACCTACAGGTACGCGGCGAGCACCAGCGAACAAACAAGGAACAAGCGGAAAAATCAGGTCGACTGATGGACGGAAGGCGTTCCTAATGGACGATGCGGATTGGTTGAAAGTAGGAACACGGTAGATCTAAGGGTTTAATTGCTAATAAAGTTCTCCTTTTGCGTTCGATCTAGCAGATCGTTTTACGGACGGCACCTTTGCGCCTCCCTCACTATTATATACCTCTACGTCCCGGGCGGGAGCACTTAGTGCATTTTTTGGCCCACCGGCAGACGTAGAGTGTGAGAACTCACCCCTCAACTCCTCCCGCAGTGTCTGCGGCTCTTCGTTTAAAGGTTTTTGGTTTTGGGAACGTGATCGAGCAGTGCGCTCACCTCTTCCCCGTGAAATTAACGTTTGGCCCCTAGAGTTCGGCTGCTTTAAGCGCCCCACCGGAACTCTAGGTGGATTTTAATATAAATACATATTCCTCATATAGTCTAGGCTAGGAGCGCATTGATTTGGGCGTTCCTTAGCTGTTTGACGGCTTAGAGGCTCCGCGATCAGGCAGTGAAGACTTCCTCTGCCTGATCAAGTACCCCCCCCCCTACCGATCAACACCTGATCGACACTTTCTGCGAATCGTGATCGTGATCGCTGATCGCAAATCGCGCCAACTGCTACTTGAACGACTTCCGGTGCTTGATCAAGTCTGATCAAGGTATATTACGACTGGACAGCAACTTTTAGCCCCTGATCGAGCCTTTCAGTACCTGATCGCACTTGCGATCAAGACAGAATATTGTTGATCGACGGTTATTAACGTCAGCAAAAGACTGATCGCGCCTGATCACGACCGATTGGCTTCGTTTCAGCGCCTGATCGCATCGAACTGCCGCCTGATCGCACTTGCGATCAAGACGGAATACTGCTGATCGTCGTTTATTAGCATCATCCCAAACTTGATCAATCCTGATCACGGTTAATTGACGTGGTTTAAGCACCTGATCGCACGTGATCAAGCCTGATCGCATCGGTTGTATCGTCACTAGTTAGTTAATTCAATCTTGCACCAAGAATTCGCTGTGCGCTGTCCCCGCCACCTGAGGAGCGACCCACGCCTAGCCGTCGGGTACACAAGGTGAGCAAGAACACAAGAAGTCGAAGACATCCGGAGGACCCCCTTCGTTAGTCGGCAGTCTGGGCGCCGTGGTACCGCCTGATCAAGTCTTAAAAAACTTCGATCAGCCGCTCCACCACATTGGTGAGCAATGGGCCGAAAGGCACTGTGTGCATCATTGAGCGTTGACCACTTCATCGTCTCCTGCTTCATGTACTGATGGAGACTAGGTGCAATCGCTGCATTTTCTTCTTGCCCTAGTGCCTGCCAATTGTTATTCTCCTGTTCCGTTATCCCTGCGCTGGCTGCCACATCGATCTCGTTTTCTTCATCCTCATCATACATTTCCGTTTGAGAAATAAATGCGTCAACAAATTTCTGTACATTTTCCTCCGAATGGATGTCGATATCCTCGTCATGGCCGTCATCATTTACACCTAAGGAATCCTGGGAGTCGGGTGGCTGTTTGAACAATGCTTGTATATTCATTGCCGCCATTTTGACTGGCAAAATAAACAAGTTTGCTCAGCTGATCTATAGTACGACGTATTAAGATTCAAGAATTGAGAATATAAACAAAGAAGTATAAGTAACATACAAGTAAACCGACAACTCAGGAACAACATAATGCAATGGCAAAATAACAGGGATATGCGTATGAGTGAGACTGCTACCTGAACCAAGTCTGTGCGTATTGGATCAGTGCAGAGCTCTTACTTTCGGACAGAGAAACTCCGACCAGAACTCCGACAACGACAGACAACGAGCTTCAAGTGGCTGTAAAAAGTACGAACCCAAACAAGCAAAGTAGGCTATAATTTTATTTTCTTTACAATCACTGCCATGTCCAGCGCCTTGTCCAAAAGCTGGTGAAGACGCGCACAAAAAGCCCAGAAAGGAAAAAGTATTTCCTAAAAACTCGCTTGGAGCCTCACTTGGTGCTGTTTAGCGCGTCCCAAAAAGAGGTGGTCTTGAAGTTTTTACTATCCGCTTTAAAGCGCCAGCAGATACCGACAAAAAAGTAAAAAGCTGCTTTATTTGGCCAAAAAAGCGGGACGCGCTAAACAGCACCAAATGAAAGACTAACCAGCACCAAGTGAGGCACCAAGTGAGTTTTAAGGCAGAAAGTACATATTTCGGCCATAATGACGTGTTTTTGTCCACTTGCGGCCAGCGCTCGACCGACGCCGTGGGACATGGATCGAGCCGCCACGAGTGGTGTATATATCTCGTCAGCCTTGCCGAATCCTGTATTTTACCACAAGATCACGAACGAGAGTTTGATCAGTGAGGAAAGTATTGATCACGTTCAAATCATTTTAAATACGCACGTCGTCAAGAACGACAAGGACGAACTTCTCCGTGAAGGAGAGCTGACTGCTGGTGGGATTTAGCTGTGTACGCGAGTTGTTGCCACCGTCGCTGCGAGATCAAGAAGATGAGTATGAGAAAGGCACAGACACTCTAGATGTGTGGTTTGACAGTGGCTGTAGTTGGCACGCGGTGCTGTCAAATCTGGTTGAGCCAAACGAAGACGGACAAGTTCGTGTGGTTCCAGTCGTCGCTACTTACATCACTTGCAATGCAGGAAACGGCACCTTACAAGAATGTCATTACCCACGGCTTTACATTGGACGAACGGGGCAGTAAGATGTCGAAGTCCCTCGGCAACACAGTTGTGTCTAACGATTTCATCAATGGCTGCATAATGTCAGTCCCTATGGCTGACAATGAAGTAAAAAGTAAGAAGCAGTCGAAGATAACAAGGAGCACCACGCAGAAGATGAAGCATTCGAAGGTACCTGCTTATGGTGCGGATGTTCTTCGCTTTTGGGTGGCTACGACTGATTATACTAGCGACGTGAGCATTGGTCCTAGTGTTGTTGGGAAAGCTAGTGATGCGCTGCGCAAAATACGCAACAGGGTACGTGTTTTGCTTGGTAATCTTCAAGACTTTGATCCAGCGCAGCACGCTGTCCCACATCAAAAGATGAAGCTTACGGTAGACCGCTATATGTTGCATGAACTCAATTCTTTGGCTCATTCAGGGAGTGCTGCATATGATGCATTCGCTTTCAGCCTTGCCCAGCATTCTCTTTCGCACTTTATTTCAACGGATTTATCAGCTTTATACATGGAAGCTGCAAAGGATCGTCTGTACTGCGACGCAGCTGATTCTCAGACTCGGCGACTGTCTTGTGGCTATCGTTGCAAGCGCTTACTCAAGCTTTGGTACCCGTAGTGCCTCACACGGCTGAAGACATTCGACTCCATTGGATATCCCAGTTGGAAGGTGATATACCGCTTGAAGACGTCCCAGGCAGTGTGTTCTTAGAAGAAGGCTGGATGCCTAGTGCTAAAGAGCGGGAAAATCACGACTTGGCTCGTGATTGGACTGCGATCCGTCAGCTACGCTTGGAAGTGAACCGAGTGGTGGAGAAGATGCGTCAAGCAGGTCGCGTCGGCAGCCAACTCGAGTGCAGTGTCTCTGTTGGTGCGTCCGAGTCGGATCCACGCATGCAAACGCTGCTTTTCCCGCACAACAGGAGCTCTTCAGAACTTCCGGATGTGTTTAGGTGTTCGAGCGCGGAAATCGTCGATCTTGAAGATGATATCGAGAATGCAGAGCAATTCAAAGCGGATTGTCAGCGGAGTATGGGACAAATGAAGCCCCGATCAACATTACGCTTGTGCTGACTTCAGCAAAGGGACACAAGTGTCCACGCTGCTGGAAATATGCACCTGAAGTTGATGTGACAGAGACACAGTTATGCATGCGCAGGTCTCAAACTTTCGTAGCGTCACTGTGCAGTTGGAGAATGTATGATTATGTAGGAAAGAATAGAGCATCAGAGCCATCTCAGAGCAACTCAATTTGTCTTTGACCCGTCGGTCTAGCGCTGGCCGCAAGTGGACAAAAACACGTCAATTAGGCCGAAATATGTACTTTCTGCCTTAAAACTCACTTGGAGCCTCACTTGGTGCTGGTTAGTCTTTCATTTGGTGCTGTTTAGCGCGTCCCCAAAAAAGCGCGGATTTCGAATGTTTGAAACCCCTCACTAAATTATAAAGCTGTACCTAAGAATCTAACCTAAAACTGAATATAAAGATAAAATTCCAAAGTACTAAAATGCATAAATGCAAAAATGGCCACAATGATCGCGCACAACATGAATTTTGTATGCAACTTGCACACGCGCATCTTGACAACATTTCAACACTACCATTTACATGGTGGCGCAAAGCAAAGCGCATGCTCCGTGACCTTTGACTTGAAGGAGAGAAGACCAAAGGAGGATGTTGGAAGAGTGTGTAGCCACTTTCGGCTTTGCACTCTTCCGAAATGGTGGAATCCCATTGGCTGACATGGGTAGTATACATTTTTCATGTTATTGACGGCTACAGAATTAAGTTCACACTTAGGAACCGAATAGTCAGCTAAGTAACCTTACATAATATATACTTTCTATTTTGCATTTAATTAAGCACGCCTACTACCGAACCTTACGCGCCGCTAGAGGGCGGATACCAGTTGGGCTACTTACGTTGATCCCTACGATCTGAAACTTTGTCAGCCGGTAGGTCGCCATCTCGTGAAGTGTTTGCACGAATCCCCGGTTGATTCCAACAGGTTATGAGCCCAAGGCTCAACTGATTGTATCGCGGATTGTTCTTGGTTTTTGGAGTGTGTTTTCGTGGATACCTTGTCTCGTTTCGTTACGCAGAACTAGTGGAAAGTCCCCTCTTGAAAGGGCTAGTGGATTGACGAAAGTGACTGAAGGATTTTCAAGTGATTTAATATGAGTGATTCAGATGGAGACAATGTGCCCACTGCCAGTGATTTTAAGGCATTGGTACAGAGTCTGAAGGAAGTTGCGAATCGTCTGACTGCCATTGAAGATGGGCAGTCCAGGCAATCACTTCCCAGTGTGTCCTCCGGTTTGAGGAAGGGATCACCAATGCGGGTACAGTCCTTTCGGCCATCAGATGACTCTGAATGATTTGGCCGAGGACGAAGGGGTTGAAGCCAGAGCAAGGCCACGCCCACAAGTGAATGCGACACCTCGCGGAGTGCCGGTTGGCATGCAAGGTGTTGGCGGGACTGATGAGCCACCTGGGCAAGGGTTTATGCCGGTGCATCAAGTCGGGTATAAAATACCCAATTGAGTATTGAAAAGTTTTCGGGGCGGGAGCTGTATCCCGGTTTGGGTGCAGGCTACCGCCAATGGGCCTACCTTTTCATGGAGGCAATCGAGATCGGTGAGATGACCTCAGGGTTCCAATGGAGTGAACGCCTTAAAGTAAACAAATTTGGTGAACATCTCGAAGGCACCGCCGCGGGATATTTCCGCTCGAACATTGGTTCGTGGTGGCAGGTGCGGCCGCAGCTTACTTACGTGATGGAGCAAATGTGGTTGGGATTCAAGGTTAATATATCCCACCACCAAGATGCGGCCTGGTTTGCCATGGAAAAGGACGCTAAGCGTTCGTGGACCGAACACTACTTATACCTAGTAGCTCTGACTCGCGAAAGCGGATCGAGCGAAAAGTTGATCATTGAAAACATTGTCAAGTTTGCTGCGCCCAAGTTGAAAGTGATGTTAATGGCGCGATATGATCCCTGCCTACAAGACTACCTGTGCCACGCGCAAGAGTTGATTGCCTGGGCACAGGAGTTAGAAGATGATGTCGTCAAGGGCAAGCCAGCGTTTAAGTTGCAGGCGCATGCCGCAACATCTGGCAAGGGCAAGCGTGCCTGTTACACGTGTGGAAATGAGGGGCACATACAAAAGTATTGCCCCGAGAAGCAAAATAAAAAGGGTGATGGTGGTAATCAAGGTTCAAATCGTAGCAGAGATGACAAGTCATCGAAGCGTTTTGTACTTTCAACTCTGGATTCCACTCTAGATGCGTAATAACACAAGTGAAACGGTCGTTGTCTTGACCGAAGTATACTACGCACCGCAATTGGCTCTGAATTTGATTTCACTTGGTCGACTACGCGATAAGGGCTGTGCCATTGTCGATGATGAACACAAGCTTCGCGTTATGGTTAAAGATGAAAAACTTTTTGACGTATACACGCATGGTTCGGTTTTTATCGCCCGGTTGAAAACGGAAAGGAAAAGCAATTTTTTGACGGATTTCGGTGACACGGTTGTCAACAGTGCGATGGAAGACGTCGGTTCGGACGCTCACAGTGGCAGCCTAAATCATTTCCATGTTTTATAGCATTAATGCATGTGGTAATCCTGAACGTGAAAATGTTTGGATTATTGACAGTGGCGCTAGTAGACACTTGGTGTCGAACGCAAATTTTCTGGAAGACGCAAAAGATTTTGGATCAAATGATATATTTGCACTGCCGGACGGCAGCATCCTACCAGCTACCAAGGTCGGACGGCTTACGTTGCGGACGTGCGACACAAGTGAAACGGTCGTTGTCTTGACCGAAGTATACTACGCACCGCAATTGGCTCTGAATTTGATTTCACTTGGTCGACTACGCGATAAGGGCTGTGCCATTGTCGATGATGAACACAAGCTTCGCGTTATGGTTAAATATGAAAAACTTTTTGACGTATACACGCATGGTTCGGTTTTTATCGCCCGTTTGAAAACGGAAAGGAAAAGCAATTTTTTGATGGATTTCGGTGACACGGTTGTCAATAGTGCGATGGAAGACGTCGGTTCGGACGCTCACAGTGGCAGCCTACATCATTTCCATGTTCGCCTGGGTCACCTGGCATACGACACCATCGAAAGGTTGGCCAGGGACCCTAGGTCCGGCATTGTTTTAACGGATACGAATCGGCCAAATTGTTTGACGTGCTCCGAGGGTAAAGCGACCCGAAAGACACAGCCGAAGGCGGATTCGGGAAAGAACGCACCAATTGACCGCATCGGAGGAGTGATCTGCAGTGACCTCAAAGGTCCGATCACCCCCCCGAGACAGGCGTGGCAACCGATACCTGGTCGTTTTTGTGGATCATTTTTCGAATTATGTTCGAGTGTTCGAAGCACGCACCAAGGACAAGGCGGCTCGAATGTTTGGCCATTTCATTGCATGGTTTGAAAATGAATTTTCATGCAGAGTGCACGTGCTGCGTACGGATGGTGGCGGCGAGTACCGGAACGTGGATCTGTTTTGTGAACAGACCGGTATTCGTCGCCAAGTGACCGAGCCCGGAACGTCTGCTTCGAATGGCAAGGCGGAACGAATGAACCGGACCATTTTTAACATGGTCCGGTGCATGATATTTGGGTCCGAAGTACCTCTTACGTATTGGTCGGAGGCGGCTGAGTATGCTGCATACATACTCAATCGTACTCCGACCCGATCGAATGCTGGGCGAATTTCGCCATTGGAAGTGTTGACTGGAAAGCGGCCAGTGGTCACGGATATTGTTGTTTTCGGGTCCCCGTGCATGGTTTGGCGGGACCCTAAGAAGAAATCATTGGCAAAGCACGCCGAACGGGCCCTGATTCTCGGCAAAAATGATGAGACGAAAGGTTTCAAAGTGCTGTTGCTGAAGGACAGGGTGGTCGTAGTGACACGATACGTCACTGCGATTGAAACACTCAGTCCTGAGATGAGTGACAAGATCACTAAAGTGCTCGAAGGTGAATGCAACAAAGAGCTCAAAGCATGGGCGGAGTCGCATGCAAGAAAACGAAGTGAAAATTCGACGGTTCCCAACTCTGCCAGTGGTGAAACGCCGATGCCGGTGACTACTCCGGAACGCGCTGGGAACGCTAACCAGGGCACCAGAAAGACCCGACAGAAGCCTAAAAAGACGGCTAAAGGTCAAGAATATGCTGCTTCGAGGGCAAGGGGGGTTGCTTCACACGGTGACACCACGCAGCAAGTTGTCGAAAATGAGAAAACTGCGGAAGGTGTGTTGTGTGTTTATGCTGTTTGTGCGTCAAGTGCGGGAGCGCAAAGTGGGTCAGTGATGCAGCCAGACCCCAAGACATATCGCGAGGCGCATAGCGGCCCGCAATCCACAATGTGGAAGCAAGCGGAAACGGAGGAGCTCAATGCTCTTGAAGACCTCGAAACCTGGGAAATTGTACGCCGCCCTCCGGGTAAGGTACCTCTCCCAACCAAGTGGGTGTACAAGACAAAGGTCAGTGCACACGGTTCGGTCGAGAGGTACAAGGCGAGATTGGTTGCCCGTGGAGACAAACAAGTTTACGGTTCGGACTATTTTTTTCACATTTTCAACCGTTATGGAGTTGAATAATGTCAAGTTGATTCTTGCTTTGGCACAAGTGTGGGGGGTAGCGGAACGCCATGGTGATGTGCCAAGTGCCTACCCCAAGGCCAAGTCTGAGGAAAATGTGGAGATTTACCTGCAGGTGCCACAAGGCATTGACATTTCGATGGATACATTGCATGATTTCAGTGTAAATTCACCAAAGGAGCTCGCGCTAAAATTAAAGCGCAACCTGTATGGAATGAAGCAGGCTGGGCGCCTGTGGCACCAATGCCTTTGTGAAACATTATTGAAATTTGGATTCACGCAGTGTGTGACGGATACGTGCATCTTTGTCAAGCAACAAGCAGCCGAAACCGTCATAGTTGGAGCATTTGTTGACGATCTCCTGGTTACGGGAACCAGTGAGAGTATCGTCCGGGAATTTTTCGCAAACATGCAAGTATTGGAACTAAAGGACTTGGGCAGTGTCACCAAGTTTCTGGGCGTTCGGATTCAAGGTGATCCGAAGAGCGGTTACTTGCTAGACCAAGAGGGCACTATCAAGGACATATTGAAGACGAACAGGCTAGAGAAGATGAACCCAGCACGAACTCCTGTGCTGGCACTGGATGAAGTGAAGGAGTGTCAAGAACCTCTTCTACCACAGCCGAAGGAAAATTTGCCGAGCATCAAGCAGTTTCAATCGCTTGTGGGCAGTCTGCTATGGGTCGCCCGGTGCACGCGTCCTGACATTTCGCTCGCCGTGCACCGAGCCACACGTAAGACCCATGCACCCACGTTGGGCGATTACAAGATTGCCAAAAGGATCCTCAAGTACCTTAAGGGAACGAGTGACCTCAAGCTTGCTCTGAAGCATGATAATGGACTGCCGATGCCATTGCGAATCACTGTTTATAGTGATGCCGATTTTGCGGCGGACAAAGTTGACCGAAAGAGTGTTTCGGCAATGGTGGTTTTCGTAAATGGAATTCTCGTTAATTGGGCGTGCAAGAAACAAACGGCAGTAGCATTATTGACAGCCGAAGCCGAGTTTGTTGCTGCAGCTATGACAGGCAAGGAGGTGCTCGGATTGAAAGAATTAATTGCGGAAATTGGGATGCACGCCAAGACACCAATTATTTTTAAGATGGACAACCAAGCTGCATTGAAGCAACTCGAAGATGAGACGAGTGCGGCCGGATCCAAGCACGTCGATATCAAGATGAAATTTTTGAAGGACTACGCACGGAAAGGCATCGTTTCGGCAAGCCACGTGCCAAGTGAAGAGATGCTCGCTGATCTACTCACCAAGGACCTAAGCGCGCAGCGGATTCAAGTGTTGCGTGCAGTGCTAGGGCTACAGTGACGATGGTGCAGCCTCCGGCCTTCCAGGAGGAGTGTTGGAAGAGTGTGTAGCCACTTTCGGCTTTGCACTCTTCCGAAATGGTGGAATCCCATTGGCTGACATGGGTAGTATACATTTTTCATGTTATTGACGGCTACAGAATTAAGTTCACACTTAGGAACCGAATAGTCAGCTAAGTAACCTTACATAATATATACTTTCTATTTTGCATTTAATTAAGCACGCCTACTACCGAACCTTACGCGCCGCTAGAGGGCGGATACCAGTTGGGCTACTTACGTTGATCCCTACGAGCTGAAACTTTGTCAGCAGGTATGTCGCCATCTCGTGAAGTGTTTGCACGAATCCCCGGTTGATTCCAACAGAGGATACGACAGCTCTTAAGGACAGACGATCTAGCCACCAGGTAAAGCAAACGCTGTCATCTGTACTTGTTTCTATTTCTTCTCCGGCCATCCGTTAAAACGGGCCTTGGGTTCCTACACTGAACAAACGGGCGAACGTCTTGGGTTTCTAGTTTCTACTTTAAAGTAACAAAGGCACCGAAAGAGCCTGCTGAGCCTCACCTGCTAGATCTTGCCAACGTAGCGATGCGTGAGCTTGTAATTCGCATCTAAACTCTTCAGCAGCGATTTACCGCTCGAATCTAATGCTGCAAAAAGCTGTTCCTTTTCATAGGACGAGCACACATCAAGGAGTGCGAATATACCAGGACGTAATTTCTGCTGGAAATGCAGAGCGAGTTTATCGCGAGTTACCGCAACGAAAAACGCCATCAAGGGATAGATCACATACTTGCGCAATGGCACATCGTGCACCTTCATATACCCATACAAACGTGCCAGGTTGGAGCTCCACTCGGAGCAAATCTTGGAATACCTCGCGTCCGCCGAGGCCAACACTAGCAGTTGAAGGAGTGCATTTGATGCTTGCACAAGAAGCGGAATGCCATTGACCAGCGACAAGAAATGATTTCGCACGATACGCAATAGTAACGCATACGAATTTGTCCATAGCTCATGAAGCTCCTGAGGTTCGTATGGCTTGTCCCCAGCTTGCCAACATGATAGGGTTAACATCACAGGTTGAAAGCCCATAAAGACAAATTGTAGCTCATGGTTTTTCCACGTGAAAAGCTCTGCCTTCGAAAACATCAACACAAAGGCCTTCAAGTTCCAAAGGCGAAGGGCAACCGCAGAGTCAATATCATCGGACGTCACGGCTTCCGTATGCGACTGGTCGGTAAAGTTCACGAGCAAGCCTTTCACAAATGATTCTTTGTGCTCATGTAAAAGAATTCGTCGCGAAGACCCGATCTTTCGGTCTCCACCCAAAAGCAAGCATAGGACTCGCAATGCACCGAGTTTTCGCTGGGCTTCACGAGCTACGAGTTCCTGCACAAGCGTGGAGAGCAGTAGACGAAATTCATCTCTATTTGCGTTCGACATGAGTGCTTGCAACGCTGTGATCTCCGTCGTGTCCGGGCTTGATGAAAGCCTAGCGTTACGCGAAGCAAGTGCAAGCGACACGGCCAACAAACATCCATACGTGACCAGGGGAGTCACAAGTACGCGAAACGAAGCGTAGGCCTCACAAAAAATGGCAAATAAGGACAAAGCTGTGTCGTATAGCTTCCTGTCGTCCATTGAGTTATTGGTTGCAACAATTGTTTTCATTGAAGCGGTCAAAGCTACCCCAAAATGTTTCACGAGTACTTGGAGCACTGGACCTTCCACCATTGTCGTCTGCTGACTTTTGTCATGGCAGGCTAATCGATGAAGAACAAATTGGTACTGAAGGAGAGCACCCATCACTTCAAAACACAGAGGATCCTGCACCTTATTGCATACCTTCTCGCGGGTCACAAGATCCACAACATTTTCGACAAACTCGTTTTCTTCTTTCGAAGAATTTAATGTATTTCGGCATGCAGCCAGCGCCCGCACAACCACGACAGCTCTCCTCAGTTTCCTTGTACTTTTGTCTGTGATTTTTTCCTTAGTATGATCCGTGTCTAAGACAAAGTTGAGCAATTTTCCGACAAATGCAGTGGCGCGTAGATCCAAAAACGTACGTAGAATCTCAGAAATTAGCGTCGTGCTAACAGCGTCGTCTACGTGGAGCTGTAACACAATATGCAGCGACACGCTTCGCAGCTTGTTTTTAAACTCTGAAGAAGCTTGCGGTGACTTATGTACCTCAACCCCAATGACTCTAAAATGCAGTTGAATCCACGCCAACAACTTATGACAAACATCCTTTTTATGCTTGGCATTATTGGGTATTCCATCGATCACATGGTACAAATTCAGAGCGGTGACTAACAGGTCTCCACACTCTTTAGGCTCCAGATACGCTGATGGAATTTCTGATAAGAAGCAGAAGAAACCATAAGCTAACGCCAGACTATCCGCGGATCCACGCTGTACTCCGTCTACATAAGATTTTCCCACTGTCGTCAATGAACGTGAAGCAACTTTCCGAAGGCTCAAGATTTCATAAAATGCTGCATCGCCCACGATGCGCTTGGCTAATCCTTCCGACTCCGTAGTTACGGCTTCACTGATGTAAGCACTCAGTATTTCACAAAAGAAGTGGTAACATTCATCGTTGCTTGCACTCGCCATGAGCTCAGGCAAACTAAACGCTATTGCATCCCAACATTTCCATTTAGTAACGTATTTAATTACCAGTGGAGCTACCTTCTTTCGTTCGTTGTCATCTTCCCCACTGCTATATTGGCGCAGCCAATACACACAAAGTTTGACAACCCCCGCAACTCCAAGACCGCGACGGGTGTCGTGACTCGTCATTGTATTATCGACAAGCTTGTCCTTGTTCGTAGAAGTTCGAAAAAGTTGTTTCATTGCAGCACCAAACCGGTTGCCCTCTAGCTTTTTGAAAAATGGGTCAAACGTACGCTCACGTGTCGAAACACTCAGCACAGAGTCAAACATCAACAGTTCTCCCACAATACAGAACACTTCCTGCTCGTAGTATGAGAATGTATAGTTGGCTTGTATTAGCTTGTTTTCGAAGGACGACACAAGTCGTTCACAGGTATCAGCTGCCAGCTCCAGTACTTTAGAAGAATTTTCACGTACCACGTGAATTTCTTGAACGAAAATCTGAAATACTAAGCGCGCAAATGCTACTCCATGCACGTTCGGGATCTTGTCCTCCCTTGACGCAAATAAAGCAATCTGCTCCACCATTAGTTTCCACAATGTATCTATTTGGCCGGACGGCAGACTTAGAAACGATTGTCGAAGAGCACTTTCGCAGGAAGGAATCGTAAATAGATGGTACAAGCCTTCGTGAGCTCGATCGATCGCAAATGTGGCCTTCAAAAATACGCCCAAAAGGCGCATAGACTCATACGCATGGAGGAGCTCAATTACAGCACGGCTAGTTGCCACTATAACATCTGACTTGCCATCATTGCGCTTGCAGGCGGAAAAGCCTCGTTCAGCCTCTCGTCCAAGCAACTCGAAAATTGGAACGAGACAGCACTGTACAAGGTTGGGTGAACACCGCACGGCATTAGATACAATCTCGCACTCCTCTGAAGCACGAGGGGCATTGAAAAACGTTGCATTTCCCATGTCAACGTTAAGTACTCGTATAATAGATGCAAGCACTTTCTCCATTGTTTGAAATTGCTCCCGTTCCTCTGTATCTTCCGTAACACGGTAGACGTCACATTCATAAAGCGCTCGAAACAACGCATGAAATAAAGTTACTAGTATCGGCAAGAAGGCGCTTTTGTTTGATTCCTGTTGATAAGCTGAATATGCTACGGCGCACAACTCCGACCAAAACTTGAACGGTGAGTACGCTGTTGATGTAGTCGCAATGACGATAGCAGCGCGCTTTCGACTCTTCTTCAAGTCCGTTTTAGTGTCTTCAATTTTTGTAGCAGCAGCTGAACGGATTCGAGTGGCAAAGCCACGCACAAGCACTTCAAAGAAGCCACCGACCGATGCTTTTAGCTCTACTGCCACTTCTGGATCCGACAACAGGTTGAGTAGCTCGTCAAACAGAGTTTTCTGGTACGAAACTAACTCTAGCGCTGCCTTGGAACGTCCAGGTTTCTGTCGCTTCTTGTCTAGTTTGTCGTCTGACTCTTCCTGTGCTGCACCTTTGCTTTTCTTACTTTTCCAAACACACGTGTGCACCATGGCGCCCTCAAAATGGCGGATATTTTCTGCGTCAAATAGCGCTTCGATCACTATGTCGTCCATCAATGTGGTCGCAATTTCCAAACCAGACACACCCCGTTTCCATAATGTCGTAAGTGAGAGACGAAATGCGATAAAGTCTTTTAAAAAAGTTTTAGCCATTGCTAAGAACACTTTCTTTTTGTTGGTCTGCGTCTTTTGCAAGTCCCGAAAAACAAACAACGATGTATGCACCAGATCCACGTACAAACGTTCCTGCTTCATCTTTGTCTTCTCGTCACTCTCTTGCCGTTGCAGCAGCTGTTGAAAAGCGGCAGTCAGTAACCGTTTTAAAAAGTCAGCAAACACGTTGGGTGGAGGGCGATACATGTGGAAATCGGCTGTCATGGACTCTGTGAGCGTATCGGGTACGCCAAAGAGATAAGCAAGCACCGCCTTCACGTCCTTGAGAGTTTCCAACGTCTTCTCATCCTCTTTTACTTTTTCCAGCATCTCTGCTAGCGCAAGCAGCACTAAATTGCACGAATTGAGCGGCAGTGTGGCGAGTTGCGCGTTTTCAGTCGAGGAAAACACGTGAAGTGCCATGTGCACGAGATGAAGCGCCTCGCACACTTGCGTGTCCTTTTCCTTGGACTTTGTCATCAGAAACACGGCAAAATGCAAGATTTCAGACACGATGCGTTGTCGTGGTAGGTTCAAGACGGCCTCAGCGCGGGCGAGCGCGCTCGGTGGAGTACATCGAAGTAACGAAAATCCTGTTTGCAGCAGCGCAGCATCGTTTCCGTAGTTGCGACGCGTGTGCTGCCACCGCACGAGCGCCAACACGGCGTCCCGGTCAATGGTCTCAGTCATAGAGGCCTAGTAGTTTGAAAAGATGGTGTGGTCTTACATAAGTTCAACCCGTAACTGGGATAGCGATGGTCGCTGTCCCAATTGACATTTAATTAGTCAAGCAGGAATCATTCCAGTGTTCTTAGATATAGTTGAAGCAACCGTGCAGATGGACGCAGTTTCTCAAGCTACGGCATTCTGCTCGCTCGTCCACGTTTGCAACGAGCAATTTATTGGATCTCATGGGTGATACGCATGCATACAACGATTCCACTAGAAATTCATGAAGATCGTAAGAACGGGCTCTTGTTGAAGAATTTTCCCAATATGCTGTACGAAGTGTCTCCATCTGTCTGCATCTGCTGCCGTGAGGAGAGCAGAATCGGGCTCTACGCCCTACTCACAGGACCAGGTGAGTCGAAGCCACACCGTATTTCAGCTTGTACTGGAACAGAGACGGAAAGATGGCACTGTGCTTCGGTCCAAGTTGAATCTTGATGATCTCAATGGGTCTGAAAGTGGAACATGGAATTTGAAACGAAAGAGTGTCACATCTCTGAGATGAAAAACATCATCCTAAGCTTGCATACTCTGGAAAGATGTATAATCTCGCTGTCCAGGAGAACCACCACTAGCAGTTTTCACGTACTGTATTGTGACTCGAAACTCACAAGGCTGGCATGGATTGTAACACCAAGACCAAACTCATCGCTAAAAAACTGTCACCATCACTAAATTGTATGGAGGAATCGATTTTTTCAACGCCAAGTTATCAGCCCGAGCTAAAAAAAGCTTATGGTGCGTGCAAACGAGCAACGCGAAATCGACTCAACGCTACAAGCCGAGCTGGAACAGTTACGAGAAGTTGTTCGGCTGCTTCAGCTCCCTGGTACTAATAATTCCGTTGATAGTGCGAGCAGCAGTAGCTTATCGACGAGCATGCCCATACGCAGCTGAAAAGGATGCTTAGTTTCTTACACGTGCTGCTGCAATGAAAATAAATGGTCACCGATCAGCATAGCTGAAACTTAAAAGTGCATCTATTTATCTAGACGAGAAAGCTTCAATGAGCGTAGTGGGGTCTAAGCGAGTTGTTTTCTGTACAATCTAAAGAATACCAAGTACCACATTCTTGTACGTCTTTCCCTTACAGTTTACGATGGCGATTGTTTTCTGCAGGCGTCCGATGGTGTCAGTCGTGATTTTTGTCTTGCCATTTGATCCCTGGGCGCTTTCGAACGCAAGAACTGCATGAGCATTACTGGAAAAGGTCACATTGCAAGAGCCGCGGTTTTGATTTGGCAACCACGCAATCTTTTCCACTGCTGTAGGAACGATACAAGTGTTTTCGAGGAAAAACGTCTCAATGTCCTTGCTTGATACACCTTTCGGAATTCGATGTACGCGCAACCGGCATGATCGGGCGATCCTTGCTTCAGACATTTTACTGTTTTGGCATAATTGTACTGTTGATTCATTGGTGGTTGCGGCCATATCAATGTAGGACGCTTCGTTCGCAGGTACTTTAGCAACTGATGATCCACCGATCGGTCGGAAAGCTGTTGTAACGAGCATAGGAGGCCCAGTGTACTCATTTGTCATCGAACTCTCTGCGGGTTGTTCATTGTCACAATATCCGTGGAGCTCTAACGCTGGAGGGATAATCGGACCAGTTTCATGTCGCACAGCATACTTCGCTGCCATCATTGCGGCTTGAGCATCAATAATACTGTCATGTCCTTGAGGCATGTCAAAGCCGAGCAAGAATTTCGTGAGATCCTTCAGTCCAGGCGTCGAGCGCGATGGATGTATATCTTTACGTTGGAAGATAAGCGAGGTGTCAATAACGCGTCGATGATTGATGCGTAGACTGCTCAAATCACCATATACAGAGTGACCAACAACGATTGTATCTTGGTCAATATACTTGAGCAACTTCTTTTGTGCCTGCGCTACAGTGATTTTGCTGCTCGCGATCATCTCGGGTGTAATGCCATGGATGTCAGTCTTTGGGTTAAAAAGGCGATATCCATACTCTGGCTGGTGTACAATGAAGTCAGAAATGACATTTTGGAGCATGTTTTCTCCATCTATAGCCGAGACTCGACACAGAGCGTTGGTCTTACAGTCATTGGAGCCTTCTTGCTTGGTAACACACATTTCGCAATCGATTGCCACGATCTTGAAGCGGCTCTTCCTCTTCTTTTTCTTTGTTGTGACCCAGTCCGGATCATTTTCAGGAAATGCAAAGAGATTCTTGAAGCGCACGCTCTGCTGCGTGAGTTGCACGAGCCGTTCCCACTCCTTATCCGACACGTCATAACCCATATCTCCGTCGGGTGCCAACAGACGACTCATTACATTAACTGCGGTCACTGTTGCTTTCTTTATCTGCTGCTTTTTGCTCGTAATGGATTCTCCATTTTCCAACTTGCGCTTACGCATCATGTTCGTATGACCAGCAGTATTTCAATCGAATATAAAGTGGTGCACACACTTTTTCATTTGAAGAGCAACTCAAAATGCGCGCGGGTAGTCAGTCTTATACAGTGAAGAAAATTGCCACTGGCAACAGGCTACTTGTTAAAACAACACAGAAAAGGTTGCAAACACTTAACGCGATCAATACTCACCACCTGGCCAAGTTACAGTGTGGGAGGATCAGCGGAAGGTGCAGAACGGTGTGCGTCGCGTCGTAGCCCTAGGATGTATTCAGTCTGGCACTGTGTGTTTTAATGCAAAACGGCAAGTAAAGTATATTATGTATAGTTACTTAAGTCGTTATCCAGTCATTACTGCAACTTAAAACTGTAACTGCTTTTTATATGTAAAAATGTATGGCTTACCTGCAACAGCCAATGGGCTTCCACTATACGGAAGAGTGCAAACTCCAAAATGGATACACACTCTTCCAACACTCCTCCTGCAAGACCGGAGGCTGTAGCACCATCACTGTAAGCCCAGCACCGCACGCAACACTTGGATCCGCTGCGCTCCCAAGTCCTTAGTCAGCAAGTCAGCTAACATATCCTCACTTGGCACGTGGTTGGCCACAACAATGCCCTTCTTCGTATAATCCTTGAGGAACTTTAACTTGACGTCGACGTGCTTGGAACTTGATCTACTTGCCTCGTCCTCCAGCTGCTGTATCGCGGCTTGGTTGTCCATCTTGAACATCAGAGGCGTCTTCGCGTGCATCCCAATTTCAGCGACCAGCTGTCGCAAACCCAATGCCTCTTTGCCGGCCATCGCTGCCGCAACAAATTCTGCCTCCGCAGTCGAAAGCGCAACTGTAGTCTGCTTCTTGCAGGCTCAACTCACGAGAATTCCATTTATGAAAACAACCATAGCTGAAACACTCTTCCGGTCGGTCTTGTCAGCAGCGAAATCTGCATCGCTGTAGACCATGATCCGGAGTGGCATGGGCAAATCTTCATCGTACTTTAGCACCAGCTTTAAATCCATCGTGCCCTTGAGATATTTCAGAATGCGCTTTGCAATTTTGTAGTCACCCAGCGTGGGTGCATGAGTCTTACGCGTGGCTCGGTGCACGGCGAACGAAATGTCAGGACGCGTGCACCGAGCAACCCATAGCAAGATGCCCACACGCGACTGGAACTGCTTCACACTCGGTAGATTCTCCTTTGGATGCAATAGTAATAGTTCTTGAAACTCCTTCACATCATCCAGATCCAGCACCGGAGTTCGGGCTGGGTTCATCTTCTCGAGCTTGTTTGTCTTGAGGATCGCTCTGATCGTTCCTTCCTGATCCAATACGCATCCACTCTTTGGATCGCCTTGAATTCGTATCCCCAGAAACTTCGTAACGCTACCCAAATCTTTCAATTCCAGTATTTTCATATCTGCAAAAAATTCCTTTACGATCCTCTCACTGGTTCCAGTAACCAGGAGGTCATCCACATATGAGCCGACCACCACCGTTTCGGCGCCCTGGTGCTTCACAAAAATGCACGTATCGGTCACGCACTGCGTGAATCCAAATTTCATCAATGTTTCGCATAAGCACTGGTGCCATAGGCGCCTAGCCTGCTTCAAACCATAAAGATTTCTCTTCAACTTCAATGCAAGCTCCCTTTGAGAATCTACACCAAAATTTCGCAAAGTATCCACCGAGATTTCCATGCCTTGCGGCACCTGTAAATAAATCTCCACATCCTCTTCAGACTTGGCTTTGGGGTAGGCACTAGGCACATCGCCGTGGAGTGCCGCTACCCCCCACACTTGCGCCAAAGCCAGAATCAACTTTACGTTGTTCAATTCCATAACAGTGGAAAATGTGAAAAAATAATCGTCCCCGAAAACTTGCTTATCACCCCTGGCAACCAACCTCGCCTTGTACCACTCCACCGACCCATTTGCACAGACTTTCGTCTTGTACACCCATTTGGTCGGGAGAGGTACCCTGCCCTCAGGGCGGCGAGCAACATCCCACGTTTCCAAATCCTGGAGGGCCTTAAGCTCCTCCATTTCCTCCTGTCTCCACATGCTTGACTGTGGGCCACCGTGCGCCTCACGATAGTTCTTCGGATCAGGAAGTATCATCGAGCCACCTGTTTGCTCACAACCGGGTTCACATACTGCATACACGCATAAAGCGCCTTCCATATTTTCATTAATTCCAGCATTTTTTTCCGGAATTTCCACACTTGGTGCCACCCTCTTGGCCCTTGAATCTTCATATTCTTGAACCTTCACTGTATTCTTGGACTTCCTGCGTGTTTTTCTCGTGCCCTGCACTGGTTTCTCGGCGCGCCTCGGCTCATCTGCAGCCTCCGGTATTCCTTGACTTCCGCGCCCTTTATTTTGCGTATTCGAACCGACATTTCTTGAACGCGACTCGGCCATTTTCTCGAGTTCTTGACTGCGTTCACCTTACAACATCTTGGTTACCTTCTCACTTGTTTCTTCACTGAGTGTCTCGATCGCGGTGACGTGCCGCGTCACCACGACCTCCCTGTCCTTCATCAGCAGCACCTTGAAACCTTTGGTTTCATCACTCTTCCCCAAAATTAGGGCGCGCTCGGCATGTTTCGCCAGCGTCTTCTTCTTTGGGTCCCGCCAAACCATACACGGGGACCCGAAAACCACGATATCATTTACTGCCGGCCTCTTGCCGGTCAGCACTTCCAATGGCGAAATTCTCCCAACATTTGATCTCGTCGGAGTACGGTTGAGTATGTACGCAGCATACTCAGCCGCCTCCGACCAATACGTGAGGGGTACACCTGACCCGAAAATCATGCACCGGACCATATTGAAGATGGTCCGGTTCATCCGCTCCGCCTTCCCGTTCGACGCCGGATTCCCTGGATCTGTTACTTGGCGGCGGATACCGGTCTGCTTACAAAACAGATCCACGTTTCGGTACTCTCCGCCGCCATCCGTCCGCAGCACGTGCGCCCTTCACGAAATTCGTTTTCAAACCAAGCGAAAAAGTCTCCGAACATCTTCGCTGCTAAATCCTTGGTGCGTGCCGCAAAAACTCTAACGTAACTCGAATGATGATCCACGAATACAACCAAGTATCGGTTTCCACGTCTGTCGCGGGGAGTGATCGGACCTTTGAGATCACTGCAGATAACTCCCCCGATGCGATCGATTGGCGCATTTCCGCCCGAATCTTCCTTCGGTTGCGCCTTTCTGGCAGCCTTCCCTTCGTCACACGTAAGGCAATTCGGCCTATTCGTGTCCGTTAAGGCAATACCAGACCTCGGGTCCCTGGCCAACCTTTCAATGGTATCGTAGGCCAGGTGACCCAGACGCATGTGAAAATAGTGTAGGCTGCCAGTGTGGACGTCCTTACTGACATCTTCCGACACACTGTTGGCAACCATGTCACCGAAATTTTCCGAAAAACTTTGCGCCTTTTCGGCCTTCAACTTAGCCACAAAGACAGAACCATACGTCATCACGTCGAACAACTTTTCGCCTTTTATCATGAGGCGCATCTTGCTGCCATCATCAACCATGGTGCAACCCTTTTCGCGCAACCTACCAAGTGAGATCAGGTTTCTGGCTAGTTGCGGAGCGAAGTATACTTCGGTCAAGACAACGACCGTTTAACTTTTGTCGCACGTCCGCAACGTAAGCCGTCCGACCTTGGTTGCCTGAAGAGTGCCACCATCTGGCAAGGCAAAATTATCGTCGGGACTGCAATCCCTAGCGTCTTCCAACAAACTAGCGTTCGACACCAAGTGTCTACTAGCCCCACTATCAATAATCCAGATATCTTCATTTTCTTTTCCATTTCCACACGCATTCAAAATACCATCCATGGTCGAAAGCACGAAACGCTTTGACGACCCTTCATTTCCACTACGGCTCTGCCTTTGGGTGCGTTCACCTCCACTCTTACGGCGCTTTTCGGGGCAATACCTCTGTATGTGCCCCTCGCCACCACATCCGTAGCACATGCGCCGCCCCTGACCAGATGTTGCTGCATGCACGTGAAACTTAGGGGCGGGTTTCGACTTCACCATGTCGTCTTCGAGCTCCTGCGCCCATGCGATTAACTCTTGCGCATGGCTTAGGTAATCCCCCTTCTCGGGTCATACCTATACATCAACATTATCTTGAGTCGCTGCGCGGCATATTTGACGATATTTTCAACTATTAACTTTTCACTCGACCCGCTTTCGCGAGCCAGAGCTACTAGGTATAAGTATTGCTCTGTCCAGCTGCGTTGCGGATCCTTTTCCATCGCAAATCTCGCAGCGTATTGGTGGTGGGATATCGTCGTCTTGAATCCCAACCACATCTGATCCATGACGTGAATCAACGTCAGCCGCACCCGCCACCATCACGCAACATTTGTGCGGTAATATTCGGCAGCGGTTCCCTCCAAATGTTCGCCGAACTTATTCACCTTCAATCGTTCACTCCACTGGAATCCAGAGGTCATCGCTGCAATCTCAATGGCTTCCATGAACAGATAAGCCCACTGGCGATACCCTGCACCCAGACCGGGATATAATTCGCGTCCCGAAAATTTGTCGATGCTTAATTTCGGTATCTTGTACCCGGTGTACTGCACCGGTACACTTGGCTGCGCGGCGGGCACTTCGTCACCGTCTGCACCTTGCGCCGCAGCGGGCGCCCCACGAGGTACATCATGCGCTCTCGGGCGTGGCTTCGCGCCAGCTTCCACCCGTTCGTCGTCGGCCAGATTATCCAATTCCTTCTGCTGGCCGAACGGACGGTAATTTAGCAAACTTTCACGGAAATTATTTTCCGGTATACGCACCGGCGCTTCTCTCCTGCGCTCGGGTGACCTCTTCGCTGGTGCAGGCCTAGCTTGCCCTGCATCAGGGTCATTCGTAGCTCTCGCAGCTTCACGCCAATTGTTCAATAGCTCCCAGAATTGCTCCGGAGAGGGCATATCATCGTCATCAAAATCAATCATCGTAAACTTAACGAAAAATCTTCAATAACGTCCGGTAACCGCTTCCCCTTCGACAGGAGGCTTTCCACAAGCTCCGAGGAACGTAACAACAAGAAAAACGTAATACAAAATGCTCCAAACGACCAAGAAAACTCCACTGGATGACTTGACGCAACTTGGTCTCATAACCTGTTAAAACAACACAGAAAAGGTTGCAAACACTTAACGCGATCAATACTCACCACCTGGCCAAGTTACAGTGTGGGAGGATCAGCGGAAGGTGCAGAACGGTGTGCGTCGCGTCGTAGCCCTAGGATGTATTCAGCCTGGCACTGTGTGTTTTAATGCAAAACGGCAAGTAAAGTATATTATGTATAGTTACTTAAGTCGCTATCCAGTCATTACTGCAACTTAAAACTGTAACTGCTTTTTATATGTAAAAATGTATGGCTTACCTGCAACAGCCAATGGGCTTCCACTATACGGAAGAGTGCAAACTCCAAAATGGATACACACTCTTCCAACACTACTTACAGGGATGAGTTACATTTTGCGGATCCCGGATACAACAAGTCTAAGCCAATGGAGGGATTCTTTCGAGACCCAACACGACTTCCTTGTCACACAGCTGAATGGGACGCATAATCTCACACTTAATAATTTTATAGAGCGCTTGGTGCAAATTTTTTGAAATGTTTCAGCATCCATCCTTGCGTAGATAGTTGGAAACTTGAGCTGCTGATGTAGATTTAAGTCATCAATATACTGAAATCTTATATGTCGTATAATATCTAAACCAAACATCCGTTGACAATAAAACAGCACCGGCAGACACCTCGTAGATAACAGTAGAAGATAACCAAGTCAGGGACTTAATCAATGGAATGTGTATTAACAGTAGAAGGTAACCAAGTCAGGGACTTAATCAATGGAATGTGTATTGAGAAGTGATTAGCTAGCCTAACATGAAATATGCATAATATGTTGAAGTTATAGCGACCTTCCATCTGTCGTATGACACGGTCGAAAGACTAGCCAAGGACCCCAGGTCAGGTATAAGGTTGACGGAAAATAGTCGACCGAATTGCCTGACCTGTGCGGAGGGAAAGGCGACGAGGAAAGAGCAATCCAAGAAGGATTCCGGCCAGACTCGCCAATTGAGCGCGTCGGCAGTGTAATATGCAGTGACTTGAAGGGTCCGATCACACCGCGCGACAGCCGGGGTAATCTATATCTTGTGGTGTTAGTCGATTATTACTCCAGCTATGTGCGAGTTTTCGCTGCTCGCACCAAAGACAGAGCAGCGAAATGCTCGAGCATTTTTAGTTGGTTAGAAAACGAGTTTAAATGAAGAATGCACGTGTTACGCACGGATGGAGGTGGTGAATACAGGACGGTAGAGCTATTTTGCAAGAAAACGGGAGTGCGTAGGCAGATCTCGGAGGCTGGTAATCCAGCCTCAAATGGAAAGTCCGAAAGGATGAACCGGACCATATTAACATGATCCGGTGTACGAGTTTTGGGTCGGGGGTACCCTTGATGTACTGGTCGGAGGCGGCTGAGTACGCTTCCTACATACTGAACCGCACCCCGAACAGGTCTAACCACGGAAAGGTATCGCCTTGTGAAGTGTTGAAAGGCGAGAAGCCGTCATTAAAAGAGATTGTGGTTTTTGGCTCGCTCTGCATGGTATGGAGGGATCCAAGGAAAAAGTCCCTCGCGAAATATTCAGAGCGAGCCCTGATACTGGGTTGAAGTGACGAGACCAAGGGGTATAAGGTATTGCTGCTAAGGGAGTGGTGACAGTCACTCGTCACGTCAGCACCATTGAGACGCTCGACAAAGTAGCGAGTGACCAAATCATGAAAAGCATGGAAGTTTCGTCTGAGGAGGAGCTTGAAAAGCGTGATGAGAGCCGAAGAAGTTCAATCCAGTCATGCGAAGGTTCAGAAGCGAGTCAAGTTTCGGCGAAAGAGGATACGCAAGAAGTGTGCAGGCGCCCCAGAAAGTCGGGGCGAACGAGAAAAAAGACTCAGAAGGCAATTGCGTTTGAAAAGGCCAAAAAGAAGGCCGGAACAAAAACGGATGAGGTACAAGTGATGTGAGTGAAATACCAAGTGCTAAAAAGTCAAGTGACGTGCCTGATGTGGAGGATAGAAAATCAAGCAAGGTTTCCGATGAAAATGCGGTGTTCGTATACGCTGTGTGTGGAAACTTTAATGGTGGAGGTACGCCTCGAATTGACGTGCCCGATCCAAGGTCGTTTAAGGAAGCAAACGATTGTATAAACGCCGACATGTGGGCACAAGAAGATCAATATCAAATCATGTCGCTTGAAGTCCTTGGAACCTGGAAGGTTGTGAAGAAACGGCCAGACAAGACGCCTTTTCCCGCAAATTGATGTATAAAACGGATCTACGGGCGGATGGAACAGACGAGCGTTACGAGGCTCGGATTTTAGCGATAGGCGACAAGAAGACTTACGGGCAGGAATACTTCTTTACGTTTTCGACGGTCATGGAGATCAATAATGTGAAGGTAAACCTAGCCATGTCGCAAATTTTGGGGTGGGACCGGCGCGGCATGGTGATGTGCCAAGCGCTTACCCCAAATCGAAAACAGAAGATGAATATGGAATACATTTGAAGCTACCGCAAGGAATGCAGATTGCGAAAGAGATTTCGAAATTTTTGATGTGGAATCAAGCAATAAAATCTCGTTAACGTTGGAAAAGAATTTGTACGGGTTGAAGCAGGCTGGAAGGTTATGACACCAGCTGGTCTTTGAAACCCTGGAAAAATTAAAGTTCAAGCAGTGTGTTTCAGACACTTGTGTGTTTGTCCGACATGAAGGACTCTTAGTGGGTGTGTATGTTGATGACCTACTAGTGACCGGAACCATGGTAAAGGCAGTTGATGAACTTTTCGAAGAAATGAGTGTATTGGACTTAAAAGATCTGGATGCTATGAACAAGTTTCGAGGAATCAGGGTTGAAGACAACCCAATAGATGGATACACGATGGATCAATAGGCTGCTATTGATGAGATCCTAATCGCGCACAAAGTTGGAAAAATTAATGCGGCACAAACGCCAGTGCTGGATGTGGACAACGTGAAAACATTCAAAGACAGTTTACCGGTGAGATCAAGAGACAAGTTCCCAAGCATCAAAAGTTTTTAATCGCAAGTCGGTAATCTATTATGGATATCTCGTTGCACGCGGACTCACATTGCTTTTTCCGTTCACCGTGCAACGAGGCGCACGCACGCGCCTAAACTGGGAGACCCAAGGCGGCGAAACGGATCAATAAATAATTTAAAGGAACAAGGTCCATGAAGATTAAATTCAACCATGATGACGGAATTCCTATGACAACTTGCATCATTTGTTACACTGATACTAATTTTGCCGCCGATAAAATGGATCGCAAAAGTGTTAGTGCGGCAGTAATTTTCGTGAATGCAGTTATCGTTTCGTGGAAATGCAAAAAAAACAGAGCACGAATGAGCTGTCCACAGCCGAAGAGGAGTTTGTTGCTGAAACTGTGGGCGGTAGAGAGCCATTGAGGTTGCGTGAATTGCTAATGGAAATTATTATAACTTCAAGGGCCTCCATTGTTGATGAAAATGGACAATCAGGAAGCCATTAAACATGTGTAGTGCGAAGCTAGTGCCGGAAGCACCAAGCACGTTGATGGCAAGTTGAATTGTCTCAAGGATTTCACTAACAAAGGCGTGCTTAAGGCAAAACATGTGCCGGGTTTGGTGATGATAGCAGACCGGTTGACAATGTACTTAAATGCGCAGCGAATGCAAGGATTGCGAAGAAAAATTGGATTATAGTGATGATGTTACAGCGCGCGCCGTTTCAGGAGGAGTGTCGATTTTTGGTGCGGCCATATTTGGCTTCCAAGTGAAATCTCATGGTGGAAACGGATTGTCTGTAAATTACTGGATACATCTTGTTGGAATATTTCAAGTTTATAACGCTTAGTGGGCTTAAGCAGATATTATAGGCTTAAATTCTTTTAATTATATAATATATTTTTCACTTTTCGTTTTTAACGAAGTCATAAGACTACAAAGCACTTCTAGCGGCGGCTCTACGGCGAGCCTCGAGATCTGATGAAGGGACCGGCTGCGAACTGGATCCAGCAGTTAAGTCGGGATGTCCGGTCTGACTGAAGTCTGCTGTGCATGGAGTTTGAAAGGCAGTACTGTCACTCCGGCTTCTCTACTGCTAGGAGGTATCACCACATGAGGAAGAGGGGCGATGAAACGCCGATCGAGTACCTCCACCGGCTAAATGTGGCTGCGATGCGTGCGGGGATCCCGATCAAGATTGTGAGCCATGGAAGATTTTCGAGCATCCCAAGCTGGGATTCATCTTCCACTCGACTCCGTGGGCCAATGCTTTCATGAGTCGGGTGAAATGTTTTAACAAGATTCACGCTCAAGCCATCTGGGAGGCATCCCACTATCTGGTGCTTCCCCCGGAACGAGTTCGGCAAGACCCTGGCTTGGCGACCATCCAGAACAAGCGCAAGCGGCGTCGGATCAGAGCGGGTGAGGCCTGGCAGTCCCTGTGCCAATATGTTTTGGACGGGATGCTGGCCCACGAGTGCGACATCGATGTGTTCTTATATCCAGTTGTACTTCATATGCCGCGGCGTTGCGTCGAGAAGACCCGGCTGCTGGCGGACGGTGGCACATGGTACCCCGGTCTTGGGTGCACTACACCAGTCTTGGACCTCAAGGATGCTTTGGTCCAACTAGACCAACAAGAACCTTTGCGTAACCAGTACCAGGACCAAGTTGAAAAGCATCCGTCGTTGACCGTCGGACGTCTATGGGGTGATGGCGGGTGAGGTCGTAAGTAGTCGACCAGATAACACTTAATATATATCATCGTTCTCTTTCACATGTTCAGTCATCAAATCACTTGAGCTAATTCCACCACTTTCTCCAGAGTTGCACTAGACACGTTATCACCAACCGTTCCACTTACATCGTGAGAAAACAATCCACGTTCGTCACTACACTATTCCAATTCGTCACATATTCACAATACACAATATACGAGGCACAAGACCTTCCACCTCTTCACACCTGTCGGGAAAACCGATGCTACTGCATGTCTTGGTCTTGGTCTTCATGGGTCTGCATCACTGCGAAACGGTTCCGACTGACTCGGTCCCGTTCGAATTCTCGTAGAAGTGCTCCACAGTTCAGGTCGGACTCATCGATCCAAGTTGTTTCATCATGGTCCTTACATCGGACCAGATATTCTCGGTGGGTCCGGCCGAACCTGGTATTCTTGACCGATCGGACATCTAAGACCTTTTCCACTTCAAATTCGTCCTTCTACAGCGGTCGTTCCCAACTGTCCTCCGGCAGTATTGCTTCATCGAAATCAAACCGTTCTGCCTCGTCTACTAGACAGGGCATTTTGGGACGATCAGGAAATTCTCGTACCAGTTTTAACTTGGACACATGTACGATCGGGAAGACCTTGTAGTCCGTGCCGGTTGTTACTAGACGGGCAGCGTGTTCACCAATCAGCTCGGCAACACGGAAAGGACCGTGCCACATGTGAGCCAGCTTCTTCGCATATCCCTCCTTCACTCGGTCTAGGTACAACCATACCCTCGCCCCTGGTTCTATACCGTGGGGTTGGACATGGTCGTTGTTCCGGTCTGCCCGGTCTTGTGTAGCTTGACGTAACTTTTCGTTGACAATTTCTCTTGCATGCTGTTAATGTTTCTGGACCTGAATGCGCCAACGTCGAGCATCACGATCGCGGGTCCGAGTGCAGCCAATAGGTATTGCGGCTTCAAGAGTGGACCGGGGGTCCCATCCATACGCAAGATAAAAAGGCGTTTCTCCTCGGACCCGATCGGTCGACGAGTTGAGTGCAAACACCCAGCCTTTCTGCGTATTCGTCCCAATCGCGCTGGTCTGGATCGGCAACGTACATCTTGATTGCTCTTCTAATAGTTTGTACCATAAGTTCTGCCGATCCATTCTCTTGCGGACGATATGCCATCGTCGCGCTCTGTTTCTGGCCCAGCATATTGTTAAACGACCGGAACACCTCGGCCATGAAACCGGGTTCTCGGTCGTGTCTGATGACCTCGCTGGCGCCGAACCTTCGGAACACGCATTCTTCGTAACTTTTGGCGATCTGCTCGGCAGACCGGGACGCACTTGCCTTCGCAATAACTATACCGGTGAACAGGTCTACCCAGATCAACAACTCAGTATTGCCATATGTCGATTTAGGCAGCGACGGTATATGGTCCATCGCTATTACCTGGAAAGGGTAGGTAGATTCGATATTTCCGGGCGATCGCCCCTTGATTACCGGTCTACCCTTTCCGGTCTCGCAATCCGTACAACAACCCACATATTTCTGTACACTTCGTAAAAGACCTCTCCAGTGAAAGTGGGGCCTGATCTTGTGATACGTTCTTATTATGCCCTGATGTCCCCCTTCTAGACTCACATGGTAGTGATGGAGGACATCCGGCTGCAGCAACTCAGGTATCACCAATTTCGCCAATCGGTCCCGGTCTGCACTGTCTTGGTCGGCATCGCGGCAGTAATATAGTAAACCATCCTCATCCACTTCGTAACTGTCTGCGATCTTGGCACATTCTTTCGCTTGACCATTCGTCAACTTAGACAATTCACCGCGCAGGTAGGTCTTCAAATTCACAATCCATTCTTCTTCGTCCTGCGCCTTGAGGATCCGTTCCATACTTAGTCGTTGCACAACAGATTCACTCAACCGTTCCTTTGGGAACGGTTGGTGGGACTTCCGAGCTTTCGGTCTAGTCGCGACCATCACATGCACCTGGTCCGGAGCGTTCTTGGGTCCGATCACCTCGGGGAGCCTGTTTATATTCATCAATTCATCAAGAACGGCCTCCTCGGTGATCGTAGCCCCGGTCTGGTCTCGCATGGCCTTGGTCGCGAGGTAGTCGGTGCTTCTGTTCCAGTTCCGCTTCACGTTCAACAGCTCGTGGTTGGGATGGTCTTTCAATGCCTTCATTACCCGATCATTTAACGACCTCAGCCGTGGAGCCTTGCAGTTGACCTCTTCGGTGATCTGCCTGATCACTAGGTTGGAGTCACCACATATGATGACTCGCCCCTTCTCTTGCGCCGACAGCAGGTCCAGACATAGAAGTAGACCTCGGTACTCCGCCTCTTAACCGTAATATCCGGCGTGAAATCAGCAGCGGCTGCAACTATAGACCATTGTGGCAACTTCCACACTATAGCACTATAGGCGCCGACCTTCTTCTTCACGCTTGCCGATCCGTCAAAACTTAAGACCAAGAGCTCTTCATAATAGTCGACGGTCGGTGGCGGTCTCGAAACTGACTGCCGAGGTTTCTTCCTCGGGGCAATCGCTATCAATTCTTCGTCCACTTCAGACCGAGGGGTGATACTGGCAGCTAATGTGCCCAATATCTCTTCCTCGCCCCCGGTGCACTTATCGACCTCGAGGGTACACTGCGACAAGACCTCCGACCATCTGCCTAGACGTCCGTCCATCCCATTGGCTGATAATAGCCAGGCCAAAGTAGACCGCCTTGACAGGACCTTTATAGGTCGGCCGACCAGCAGGTTGTAACACACATCCAGAATTCGCAGCAACGCCAGCACTTCTTTCTCGACAATTCCGTAGTTCACTTCATTTGGTTTTAGCGTCCGGCTCGTAAACGTGACCGGAAGGCACACACCATCATGATCTTGTACTAGAGTGGCCGAAATGGCCCACTGACTAGCATATACAATAATGGTCGGGACCTTTTCGGGATCGAAATGCTTCAAAATCGGTGCCGTCGCCATCTTAACCTTCAACATACCAAAAGCAAACTCTGCACGCTTCATATGGTCTTCGGCCTCCACTTGCGGACAATCTGCAGCAAGACCAGAGTCGGCGCCCCCATGTAAAGTTGCCCGGTCCTCTTCGCGCAACATACGGTAGTCCACTTCCCGGAGATCATACAACACAGCCGCGTAGATAGCAAAGTCTTCAATGAATAGGCTATAATAATTCAAGCTTCCCAGGAAAGACTGCATTGCCTTCAGCGATCTGGGGAACGGGAGGTTACTCAGCGAATCCAGGTCCTTGGGATTAGCCTCTAGACCATTGTTCGAGACCATATGGCCTAAATAGGCGACCTTGAACATACCCCAAAAACTTTTCACGGCGCTGATAGATAGGTTCCAGTGGTCGCATGTCTCCAACAATCGTTCAACCTTCTCGCACAGATCGTTCCATGACGAGGCAGGTATCAGAATGTCGTCGATATACGACCGCCTCCCTAGAACGGACGGTCCTCTTTCCCGATCGGGTTCACCCTCTGTAAACACATCATAATTTTCAACAGGGTCCCGATCGGTCTTGATTTTGAAGTGTCCGTACAGTGCGTTGTCTATCAAACTTTGATAGATCTGGGGTGCGTTCTTCAGAACCGAACGGCATACGGTTCCACTCGAAAAGACCAAACGGCGTCACAAATGCGGAAATCTCACGGGCTCGATCAGTCATCGAGACCACCCAAAATACACTTGCCATATCTAGCGAACAATACCACAAGGTCTTGTCGAGGTCTTCCAACAGATCATTAATCAGCGGCATCGGGTACACCATGAGTTTAGTCAACCGATTTACCAGCCGATAGTCGATGCACAACCTAATGTCGACGCCTGTCTTCTTGATAACAATTACGATCGGCGAGGCCCATGGCGAGGTCGACGGTCTAATAATCTTGGTGCCCAACAGTCCTTTAATGAGATCAGAAAGCTTTTCACGGTACTGTGGCGCAACGCGTCGACACCGCTGGGCAATCGGCTTGGCATCTCCAACGTCAATATCGCAAATAGCACCACGGGTTGCAGGTGGTAAGGCGTTGCCCTTTCCGATCAGCAGATGTCTTTTCTTCCATATGATATTCTTCAACTGCTCGATCTGGTCTGGACTGTTAAGGTCTTGATCACCCACTTGTAAATCATCCATTGTAACTTCGGGAGAGTCGGCACACACTTCAGGGAGGACTGCCATTTGGCTTTCCAGCTCCTGAATGTACTGTTCCCCGCCTTCATGTATACAGGCTTGTTCATCTTCTGGGGTGATATCACCTAGACCATCTGGACCGGCTGAACGCCCCTGGTCTTAATCGACGGGCTGTCCTTCACTGATATCGGTCTGATTAGGAATACCGTCATGGTCCGACCTAGCAATTTTATGTCCCCCTTCTTCCGTTTCTTGCTCCTCTGTCGCCTGGTCTTGTGCTGACACCACGTTAACTAGCCTCGGCTCGTCTACTTGATGGTCCACCGTTCCTGGTGACTGCGGCGCCTTTCTTCGGACCAACATCTTTTTCGGGGTGACATAACTTGGTCTTTCCACTAAAGGTGAGGTATCCTCTTCCACCGACCCATCATCGCTGATACGATCGGTGGTCGATTGGTACGCCAGGTTTTGCCACTCGACATACCGCCTCGACCCAATCGAGACGAACCCCATCTTCGTTGGTACCTTCCCTTCTGCTAACCACATGCCGACAATAGTGTTATTGTCCAGTGTCAGCGGCTTGTCACCGATATTGGTAACACAGACAAAGTCACGTCTACCAGCACTCTTTACGAAGGTCGAGACCCACCTATCGCCCCTGGTCAACCATAACTTCCTCGAACGGAAACCTTTCTCGACCGAGGTATCGGCAGACCGACCAACTGGGATAGTGAGGTCTTGGTCCCACGGACCCGATCGGTATACGAACCATACAGAGGTCTTCGAGCGGCCAACTGGACCTGGACCTCATCCGGGAGCGTAAGCACTCCATGTGACAGGTCTAGGCGAATACCAGCTGAGACCATGAAATCCATTCCTAGTAAAGCGTCTTGACCAGCCAACTTGCCAACCCAAGCGCTGAAAAAGTAGACCAGCGATCCCGACAAAGTAATTTTCACACGCGTTCTACCTTCGGTCATATAAGAGTTTTCGCCGATCCCGACGCATTCTTGTCTCTGGGTATCGTCTATACGACATCCGACCTTACGAGCAAAGGCGGAGTCGATTATTGATACTTCAGCTCCAGAGTCGAACAACATCGTCGCCTTCTGGTTATTAATCTTGCCACAGGCTTTCGCCTGCTTGAACCATTTATCAGGCGCGTGATACTTCCAGTATCCGCGGGATTCTCCAGGCAGCAAGTCCAACTGCATAACCACCTTAGTCCGGGAGTACTCATCGGTCTTCAGACTGTAGACCGTATGGTCTCGGTCGACGCAATTTGGAATAGAACGTGTATTGTCGGTCTTATCCTCCTTGCCGACATATGCATAGATGTGAACCGTAGAGCGCTCGGCTCGATCCAGATTCCAACCTGGCGAGCGTTCTAGTTTAACATCTTTTCTGCGTCCGGCGGCAGCATCCCCGCGTGCTTGTCCGGCGCGTACCACTTGCGCATCATGTTAAAAAATTCTTCAATCTTGCAGTGGCCGGCCTCGTGGATCTCTCCACATGACTTGCATACGAAGAGGCAGTGGTCCGTCGGGTGGCCGCGTCTCTCGCACTTCTTGCACACCATCTTCTTCCAGCAGTTTGGACCATCATGTTTGCTCGACCCACAGTGGGAGCACTTCTGACGAGGTCTGTCTGGATCGGACTTGCTTCCGTCCCTTCCCTTCCGATCCACCTGGTCGTACTTCGACTTGGTCTTCGGGGCAGGTCCCTCAACATAGACGTAACGATACTGGTCTTCATCCGATGACTCCTGGTTGGATGGACTTCCACTTTCCCCTTCTGACCCCGTGCTGTCATCAGCTACAATTGCCTTGACCGCTCGGGTCGGTCGGTCTGGTCCAAGGTCTCTTGACCGGATCGGTCTGGGTCTTGGAACGATAGCGACCTGATCCACCAGCGGTCTTCGCTCTCATACTACGCGACTGTTGTAACGTCCACAGGGTCTGTTCGACTTCGCCCGCATCCTTAAGACGAAGTAGAGTAAGCTGGTCCGCCAGTTCTTGATCGTCAAGGGTACTAATATAGTGACCCACATGTTCTAAGGCGGCACCATTCGGCGGGTTATTCTCTTTGATTGTTATGCCTGCGCGAAGTGCAGCCACGTTCAACCGATGCAAATACTCGATCGGTGTTTCGTCGGCCCGCTTCTGCATATGGTGGTACTTACGGGCGCTTGAAAATCCGGAGTTACAATATTGACCTTCAAACTCCGCACATAACATGTCCCAGTCAGACCGGACGCCCCGACCCAACTGTTGAATCCAGTTCGCAGCCGGTCCTTTTAACAAATCCCGGAAGATTAAACAACGTTCGATTTTTGGGGTCTGGTCTCGCAGGAACGCAGACTTGACCCGACTGAACCAAGACCGGGCCTGGTCTTCATCAGCATCCTTGCCGGTGAAGTCCTTGAGGTCGGTCGTCGCGGCCATACGGATGCGCGGAATCGCATCAGATCCAAATCGTAGGCAGTAGTGGAGGCTAGGTTAGCCTTGCGCACCTTGCCTGCGCCTGTACCATCTGACCCACCATGGTCATCAAGACCGCCGACCGACTCCATATCACAGTCACTTGTCTTGCTTGGTTTACGCGGTCTGGCCGGTTGCGGCTTGCGCTTCCCTTTGCCGACTTGATTATCACTTCGAGTGGGCTTGTCCACAGATGTTACCGATTCCATATCCACATCTTTGCAAACATTGACACCTTGACAGGTAGACCGGTCTTGAACATGTGGGCGCATAGGTGGTCTAACCCGTTCTTCCATGAAACGTTGCATCATTGTCTCAAACATGGCTTGGACGTTGGCTGGCGTCATGGGCAACGTGTTGATACCCTCCTTTTGCGGAACTGAGGCCTGTGGGGCTCGCTGGGGACCCGACTGGCAAGCAGCCCTTTGCTGCTGCACGTCCATTTTTTGTTCCATCTGGGCATGGTCCACCCCCATGGTCATCCGCTCGACACCCGTCTACAACTCTGATGAGCTGTTCGAGGCCGGTGGAGATTGATAAACCGATTGCTCATCAGAACCAATGTCAACAAGCTGTGTGGAGGCTTCGGCGACCTTCATTGCCGTGGTGGGAGTTGGGCGGCGAACCGCCCCCACCAGTGGCACCAAACGGTCGTGGAGGTCCGACATCGACGCCTCCAGTCTCCAAGCATCAAATTCAAACAATTTATTGACATCGGCGGGGCTCTGCATTTTAATGCCAACCTCCGCCAACATCGCCACCAAATTCTTGACGAGCAGTAATGGTCGATCACTCTGGATCGGCTCGGTAGTGGGACCAAGAAGACGGTCGGGGATATGGAGGTCCAACACCCGAAAGACCTGGTTTTGGCGAACAAATCGCTTGAATTCAAAAACATAATACATCTTGTTTAGTTCTTTTTCAGTGATGCCTCCATCTCCGACCTGCGACTTTTCTTCGAGGTCGTCTTCGTCGGCCGGCATTCCCAACCCTTTCTTGGGAATCTTGGGCACCTTGGGTACTTTGGGGAATTTAGGGAGGTAGACCGGATCGTTCCAGTCAGCCTCCAAGTAATTTTCATCTTTTAGTTTTCCATCAATTTTTTCATTCATATACATAGGATCAGGACCAAGGTCCTGATCCTTTCCGGAACTATAGCAAGACCTGCTATAGTCCCGATAGGATCCGGTGGGAGCCTTTTGGGGAGGAAAAAACTTATTAATCCCGATCTGGTCCTCCACCAGGCCAGATCGGACATCGCCATCTTTATCAACAACGAGAACGTAAGGCGATAGCCTTTCCTTACGTCCTCTCCAGAACGACTCCATATTTCAAATCATTCAAATCTTCGAATCCAATTTTCGATGGAATATCAGCACGGTGATATCCACGATCACCAAGTGATCCGGGCACGCGCACCATTGTGGTGGAGTCAAGTTCGAAATCGAAAACATTATCGTCGATAACCTGACTACCACCATCGCGCCCAGCCTTCCACCTTTCGGAGGGGGTACTCCGCGGACCACCACTCGAGATCTGGTCCGATCGTCCGCTGCAAGCGGACGACCGGTCGTCATCAGAACCCACTTGGTCCGATTGTTTAGTGTCCATCTCACCTTTTGTACCCGATGGAATGGGCTAGTTACACACTCGGTGGATCGGGATCGCAGATTGGATCGAAGTGGTTTTGAATATAGAAGACCGATCTGGGTAGGTATCTCTGGGGCGGAACTCTTCACCCCAGACACAAATAGACCAAAAACACTTCCAAGAGATAAATTCCAATAGGTCGATCGTCCAAACGATCAAGACCTGACCAATACGAAAAATTAGAGGGTAGACCGACCGTTCCGGTCTAGCCCCTGACCAATACGAAATAAGACCAAAACCGGTCTAGTTTCCAACCAATGTTAAAACAAGCCAATATGTCCGCGTAAAGACCCAATATGCTCGTGAGACTCCACAAACGATATCTCCATGCCAAGCCCAATCCAGTGAATAGTACGTTCCAAACGTACTTGAGTTGAGTTGTTGAGATCGCCAAATCGTACTCTCGTCGAGGGACTTCCGGTGGGCCAAAGTGCGCGTGCGGCGCGTCCATACCGGGTATAATGGGCGAGAGGGGATAATTCGACCCTCTTCCCCCAAACACTCCGCGGTGGGCGGAGGCGACTAGCGTACGAAAAGGGAAGAACGGCGACCCCTAGCTGTGGTGTGAACCGAGACCAGAAGAGGTTTTAGCCACTTTTCCGAAAGCTAAAATATTTCCTTACTTAAAGGTATAACATCAACCAAAAGCCCTCCATCCGGTAAATCCACAACTAAAATACTACTACCCTATAGTCCCTAAATGTACCCACACAAAAATATGTAAAATACCCAAAGTCGGGTGACTCACCAAAACTTGCGTTCTTGACACTTCTTGAGTCTGATAGGCTGAAAAGCCCTCCTTGTTTAAGCCAATCCGAAATTAGACCAAATGCCTTGACAAAACTTGACCAGAAGTGTGCCAAATTTTGGGCACGCTTCTCCACAACTGTGCTAGGAGCTGGGGTAGAGGATCGTCTTGATTTCGGTGAAGCCTTACTACCGGAAGACAGCTAGGAAAGAACCCTAGAACCAGACGAATTTGAAGTTGATCTCATCACTGATGTCCGATTTGGTCGGAAGACTAGGTACGGCAGAACGTTGCGCGAATATCAAGTCTACTGTAAGGGTTATGACGAGCCGTCATGGGTAGACTAGGCAGACCTGAACTGTGATGCCCTGATCAAGGACATTTAAAGGAAGATGATCAACAGACATCAGTTTGACGTAATGCAAGTGGACGAAGAGTCCAATTAATGCATGATCGACGGACTGATTATGAAATTATAATTGAAGAACCTTTGACTGGAAATGATGACGATTGACTTGAAGTGGTAAATTTACGATGGATATTGCAAGATATGGTGGTGTAACAACGGCAGATGAGCCGATGAAAGACCGATCTATGTTATGCATGAAAAGCGACGAAGCAACAGTTGGAAATGGCATGATCAAGAGTGTTATTGATTAAAGAAGAAGTGATCAGCCAACTAACCGGACCCATAGAACTTACGACAAATGAGGAGAGATGTTCCGGCCAGGATGACTCTCAAGAGAAAGGCGATATTGGATCCGCCAAGGCTCAAAAGCATCAACCTCACGCAGCGCGTCCGGTAATGTCCGAGGTGGTGGGTACGATAGGAACCCTGGATACCATGACCCATCGTCGGCCGGAGCATACCTTAGGGGACGTTTCCGAGCACAATGGGAGATCGACGGGTCTAAGAAAAGTCGAGATCACACTTCCCGTCGATCATGCCCTGCAGGACGAATTCCACGACTCTCTTCCAGGATGCCCCCGCACGGTTTCTTCGCTGACGTCGACTTTGATAATATTCTTGGAAGAAGTCATCGCGCTTTCGGAGGCTTTTATCGATGGGGAGATAATGCGTCGACTCCCAGATCGCCTGCGCATGCTGGTCCAGGAACGCCTGGTACTTCGCTTCTAAGTCGGCATGTGGAGAAGTGAATGCGAACATTTTGGTCACTTTGTGTCAGCGGAACGCCGATCAGCTTATCAGCGATCGAATTGGTGAAAAACAAGGAGGCTTTTAAGCCTATCGTATGCAAGAAGTGTCAAGAACGCAGATTTTGGTGAGTAACACGATATTGCGTGTATTCTACATATTTCATGTTTGTACATATTGGGAACCGTAGGTAGATTAGTTTTGGTTTTGCTTGGTTTTGGTTTCACCGTTTAGGCCTCACTTAAACTCAACAAGAAGTCGCTAGCTTTTTTCGCTTTGTACATCAGTCACCTCTGCTGTAACGGGGTTACATTCGGGTAACACTGAGTGTTGGTGTACATGAGTACTACGGTTGAGGTCAGTATTGACCGAGTTGAAAGGTCTCGAACCTTTGCTTATTTTAACCAATCAGGGCAGGGGCCCTTGGTGTGGTGGTGTGTCAGCCATCCACGTGTCAGTACACAGGTGTGTACACTACATTTTAGCTAGGTACGAATTAGGAATATTCTACTTAGTATTACATATAGTTTATATTATTTTAAATTAAATAAGGCTAATTACATATTAAATATATTCAGTTTACAAAAATACTTAAGACTGCCAGGCGCGCGACCACGCCCGGTTGCGCGCGCAGTGAGTATTGTAGCCTAAGGGAGTTCTCCCTTACGCTACCTCCCTTTATAAGGGAAGTCTTGTTACAAGGGGTTAGCGAAAGCTATCTGTAAACCACCCCGGGAATCTTGGCCCCGAGTAGGAGAGCTCTCTCCTACTAAGCCCTTTTTAAGGGCGTATCGGATAAGTAGCGGCAAACGCCGCTTAAAGGAAAGTCTTCCTCTGTGCGCTAGCCGCACCGTGCGTGTACGCACCCGGCTACATCTGGTAGCACTTGTAGTCAATCCAACACCTGTGTTGGTGATCAACATCCTCTACAAGGGATGGATCAGGACGATTGGGGTAAGCAAACCCCCGTCCAACAGGAAGCCTTTAAAAGGCTGTTACCCATATTGGGTGAGGATGACATGCGCCATCTAGTGGAGCAGGGCCTCGATGTCGCGCGTGAAAGGGTGAATGCCCTTATCGCCCATGGGGCGAGTCTTCGCGGGAGTTATACCGCGTCTACGGGGGTGCGCCCTCCGATGTCCTTTAAGATAAAGGAATCCACCGGCGAGAAATGTGAAAACCTTCATGTGTGGCTTCGAGAGGTTGAAACCGCATACGCCACCGCGAACGTGATCGAGGATCACCTGCAAGTGGGACTTGCACTGACCCATCTTACGGGCAAAGCCCGTACATGGACGTTTACGTGTTAGGACTCGGTCACGACCGTGTTCCCGAACTGGTTAGTCCTTAAGCGAAAGGTTATGGACAGGTATACAACGCCTGATATGGTTATCCAGAATCAGCTGGCGTTTTTGAGGTGCCGTCAGGGCACTAGGGACTTGGAGACATATGTCCAAGGACTGAAGACCCTGTTGGCAGGGATGTACGCGAAAGCGTATTCGGAAGATTTGTCCATCCCCGTCTTCATGGGAGGCCTGAAAGAAGGACCAGCACGTTCAGAACTGTTCCGATGTCGACCCCAATCCATGGGGGAGGCGTTTAAGATGGCGTTTAACGCCGAGAGGAACTTTCGTTCATCTAAGGTGGGTCCTGAACCCATGGGCCTGAGTCAGGTCGTAGTGGAGGGGAAACCTTCCGCTAAGAGTCACTCTGACTCTTTTTCGCAGATATTCGGGGCGGAGATCTTAGATATGTTGCAGCGGCGTGGACCGATAAGGTGCTTCCTATGTGGAAGCGTGGATCATCTGCGGAACAGATGTCCACAAAATCCCCAGCGAGATAGTCGCTGGAAGGGGCCGAGGGCGGCAAAAGGGCACTCTCCCAAGACGTCGGGAAACAGCGGCATCCAATAGGTGCGGGGCGCCTTACTGGGGGGCCCCTCAGTGCTGTTAATACCCAGGGTAGGGGACGACAGCACAAAGCCCCGAGGGAAGCGGTGCTTTCTAGCACCGAGTTGGTGTACCAGCCAGGTTTGCTGGTAGTCCTTACGGACGTGAAGGCTTTGATAAGCCTTGGAGACTATTGATAGACTCTGGAGCGTCTGAAAATTATGTCAGAAGAGCTTCTGTGGAGAAGAGACGGCTGTATTCCGAGGCCCTAGAGGGACTTTCTCGTGACGTTGTCACGGACCGACTAGCGACGGGCGTATAGGTTTCTGTACCCAAGGTCCTGATTGACCTTAAGCTGAAGTTGGCAAACTTCGATAGCTAAGAACGTTGCCTGAGTCCTGGATTTGGACTCATTCTAGGCATGAAGTGGCTGGAACTTCACGAGCCATGGATAGACTGGAAGTCTAAGCTCATTGGCTCAAAGCACCCGCGGTCGGAAGCATTGGCGAGTCATGAACCCACCTTTGCTCGATCGCAAGAGCGATTCTGGCGTGAGATGCCAGATATTGGGGTGTCTGAAATGATCATTCCCAATGGCGTTAAGGAAGAGTTCCTTAACGAGGGGGATTCGGCGGTTAATCCCCACGCCGTGAACGGCGAGACTGGTGAGTTGCCAGTGGCAGAGGTGGATTCCTCTGAGGTAACTCCAGTGGTAGGGGTAGAGACCCCTGTGGTTAAGCGCGAGGCGCTTCCAAGCGAAGAGACCCGAAGTTTGTCTCTTTCGCACGTCGGAAATGATTCCGACTACGCCGTTATAGGTGAGACCGGCGAGTCATCGGTGGTAGAGGTAGATACCTCTGTAGATAGGCGCGTGGCGCTTCCAATGTATGGGGCAATTGACTCCCCCATCTGGGTGTCGGGATGAGTCCCGAGGCCAGTAGTCAGCAGTCCTATCGGATGCTGAATAGTGTGACAGGTATTGTCACAGAAGGCGTAAGCCTGGAACGGTTGCGTGGGGTAGGCGAACTGTTGTCGTTGGAGGAGATGTCCTTCAACGAGTTTGAGACTGCTGTAGAAGCAGATGAAATCGACGAGGTTGTCGTATTGCGTCCGGAAGAGGAGTTGAACTCCTCATCCACGATGGACGAGTCAGTTTTGGTGAAAACCAAACAATAAACCAGCGATTTTTAATCGCTTGGTGACCCAACTCTTCCGCCCTCATAGAAAGTACGCTCAGACGTACTTCGACGATATATTCGTTCATAGTTGTGTGGAAGGCGACTTGTCTGATATTCAGACGCACCTGATACATCTTCGAGCGGTGCTCGAATGTATGCGAGAGCATCAGTTATATGCAAACACATCCAAATGTATCTTTGGTACTGAGGAAATTCCTTTCCTTGGATGCTTCATCGGTAAGGATGGAGTGCGGGCGGATCCCGCGAAGGTGAAAGCCATTGTGGAGTGGCCTTCGCCTGTAAATCTTGGAGATTTACGGAAGTGGATTGGATTATCCAATTATCTCCACAAATACAGCGAGAACTACGCTGAAATGGCGAAGCCATTGACGGGCCTTCTTAAGAAGGATGTTGACTGGTGTTGGGAAACCAAACACCAAAACGCTTTTGCAGCGCTAAAGGGGAGCTTGTTAAAAGCTCCCGTTCTTGCTCTCCCAGACTCTGGGAAACCTTTTAGCGTCGTCTGAGACGCCTCCGATTTCGCAATCGGATGTGCTTTGTTACAAGCAGAAGATGCAGGAAGGGAACGCGTGATTGCGTTTGAGTCAAGGCAGCTTAAAGCTGCGTAACGGGATTATCCCGTTAACAAGGAGCTACTTGCAATGAAGTATGCCCTTGTCAAGTTTAGGGTTCACCTACTCGGCTCAAAGCCGTTCGTGGCTTATACTGACCACGCAACTTACGGACAGCAACAAAGTCGCCTCATCTATCGCAACGGATGGCCCGTTGGCTCTCCTTCTTTGCGGAGTACAACTTTGAGGTTAAGTATAAACCTGGCAAGCAGAACGTGCTTGCAGACGCGTTGTCGCGTCGTCCAGATCACGAGCTCGCTCACGCGACATTCGTCACCTCGTCTGTGGTGGATCTCATACGCCAGGCGTATGAGAAAGACCCACAGTGTACGGCGCTTATCAGCGCGTTGGGTGAAAAGGGACTTGGCTCGTCTGAGCCAACCCTGTCAAGTTGAGCTAAGGCTAGTTTACACCGTTACAGGTACTGTGACGGTTTGCTATATTATAGCACGAGCGCGGAAGACAATCCGCGGGTGGTTGTTCCTCATGATGAGGAACTAAAGTATAGAGTCCTCTTTGAGGCACATGACGCCCCTACCGGGGGTCATTTAGGTCGGAGTAAGACCTACAGCGCTTTAAGCGCTTTGTATTGGTGACCCAAATGTACAAGTGGGTCGGTGCGTATATTCGCACTTGTGAGTCGTGCTAGAGGGTCAAACCCTCTTCAGATTCAGCTGCTATAGGAAACAGTTGGAAATTGCTAACTGTTCGTGAGGACCAAGTCAACCTATAGCATACAATTGGGAATTGTCAATTGTTCGTGTGGGCCAAGTCCATCTATAAATATGAAGGTGAGCCTATGGCGGAGTAGCCGTTCCAACGGCGTGTTAAAAATCCGTTTGGATTTTATCTTCGGTTTTACCGAAGGCCGGTTCCACTGGCGTTTCGGTCTTTGTAGACCGTTTGAGCAAGATGCTCACCTGGCATCGATGCCGTCCAGTGATGGACAAGACGGAACGCGTTAATCGCGTGAAATCCATTAGTATGGATTTATCTCAGGGTTTTCCGAAGGGAAAGGCCGGTTTCACAGGCATTTCGGTCTTTGTTGACCGTTTGAGCAAGATGCTCTCCTGGCAGAGGTGCCAGAGTCCATTGATGGACACGAAGGAACGCGTTCATCGCGTTGTTAAGGATTTTCTCCGGAGCTTATGTCCGGATTCTCCAAGAGTTGGAGTGAGATGCTTCCTATGAACGAATTTGCCATAAACAATTCGGTGCATGCATCTACGGGGTTTACCCCGTTTAATGTAAACGGATTAGTAAATCCGCGGGTTACGTTGACGCCACGTGTGTGTGGCCCAGGGCTTGAGGGGGGAGGAGTCCCCGATGTCAGCCCTGTATGATCCTGTCCGTTTGTTTGGCCAACCCGGCAGGGCGTCCGGCAGGCTGCCCGACCGGGTGCAGCTCGGGTATGCGCTTGTAGCCGCCACGTCTCGCGCACTGGGCGCCTTACACGGCCCCAGCGACCTAGAAGAATCTATTGTTTGTTTTTTATGCCTACCCGGCAGGGCGGCCGACAGGCTGCCCGACGGCAGGACGGGGCGGAGCGTCTGATGGCGCGACTCCATCATCGGGGTCAAACCTAGTATTTGGTGAACTGGAAGGGTTATCCACATTGACAGGGTTCGTGTGAGTTTGAGACTCCCCTGCGGCAGGATTGCCGTGCAGTCGTTGACACTTTCGAGCGGGAGAATCCTGCTGTGAGTCAACGACCAAAGGGGCGGGGTAAGCTCCTTCACTCCCAGAAGTTGGGAGCCCTCCGGAGGCAGATGCGGAACCCGCACTGTGCTCTGGCACCCTAGTGAGGGAACGGGCGCTAGCATAGCGCATGAGATAAGGGACACGTAACTGCCCCATGGGTTTGGCTCTGGCAAACGCCAAGTACAATGCCCTCTCTATCCGAACGTCACGTTCGAAATAGCTATTGTACAGCTTTAAAAAAACTCGGGGAGACGTTTCTCCCCTCCCCCTAAGCGCGGAACTTCTGCGCTGCCTCTTTGGCATATTCTCCTTGCAGGAGAATGAAGGGAACTTCGCGGAGGTTCCAACAACGGCACCCTGTGCCTGTTTCTTGAGCTCTCGATATGAGGTAGCAGTGAACTGCTTCTGCGTGAGCAGTTTTTCCCCGAGTTGATTCCGGCGTGTGATGTGTAGCGGCTGTACAGTCGCGAGGCCAGGGGTATAGAAGACTAAAACCTTCTGTACATCATTCCTGGCCCACTTTGGGAGGTCACGAGGACCTCCAAAACAATATACCGCCCGTGGAGGGCGCATGGGGGGCATGCAAGGAAGCTTGTAACGCCTGTGCGGCATTTTGAGCCTCTTGAGCTGCGTCCAGCTCAGTAGTGGTGATCGCCTTCGGCGATTCGGATATGTCATCCGAGGTTGGTTCCGATGCGCAATTTCACGCGGCAGTATAGCCGCTGGTCCAGGGGTATAAGAGGCTAAATCCCTCTTGACCGCGTTCTTAGCCTCTTTTGAGGGTCGCGAAGTCCCTTACGTGCCCGTCCGGCACGTCGGGCCTCTTGAACAAGGACGGTTCATTGGTGGTGGTTGCCTGTGGCAACCTGGAGGTATCACCCCAATCGGGTAACGGTGGCGCACGAGTTAGTGCGTTTTCCCCACGTGTGGGGAATGGGTTGGATCACGGATAGCGCCGTTCGGCGCTATCAACATGGCCAGCCTTTGGGGAGAGCTCCCCAAGGGCGTCCACTTCCGAGTTGTCGGAATAGTTTGAGTCCATAGCACCGCTGAAGGTGTACAATGGACAGCCAGAGGTACTGGCGTTGGAGTTCTCCAACAAGATTGTGATTATTGCGTAAGCAATAGTTTTGATGGGGGAGGATGTAACGGGGTTACATTCGGGTAACACTGAGTGTTGGTGTACATGAGTACTACGGTTGAGGTCAGTATTGACCGAGTTAAAACGTCTCGAACCTTTGGTTATTTTAACCAATCAGGGCAGGGGCCCTTGGTGTGGTGGTGTGTCAGCCATCCACGTGTCAGTACACAGGTGTGTAGACTACATTTTAGCTAGGTACGAATTAGGAATATATTAGTTTAAATTAAATTAGGCTAATTAAATATTAAATATATTCAGTTTACAAAAATACTTAAGACTGCCAGGCGCGCGACCACGCCCGGTCGCGCGCGCAGTGAGTGCAGTAGCTAAAGGGAGCCCTCCCTTTAGCTACACCCTTAGTAAGGGAACCTTGCCGTTAAGGCATTAGCGGAGCTAGGCGCGCGACCACGCCCGGTCGAGCGCGCAGTGAGTATTGTAGCCTAAGGGAGTTCTCCCTTACGCTACCTTCCTTTATAAGGGAAGTCTTGTTACAAGGGGTTAGCGAAAGCTATCTGTAAACCATACCGGGAATCTTGGCCCCGAGTAGGAGAGATCTCTCCTACTAAGCCCTTTTTAAGGGCGTATCGGCTAGGTAGCGGCGAACACCGCCTAATAGAAAGTCTTCCTCTGTGCGCTAGCCGCACCGTGCGTGTACGCACCCGGCTACATGCACGCCGCAGAGTGTTTGGGAGCGGAGGGTCGAGTAATCCCCTCTAGCTCATTATACCCGTCCGGGACGCGTTACAGACGCACTTGGCCCGCCGGAAGTCCCTCGACGGGAGTACGCATTGGTCGGCTTCGCAAGCTCAAGTTACACACGTTGGAACGTGTAAAAAAGTTTTGGATTGTTACGTGGAGATATCGTTCGTGGAGTTTGTTACGTTCTCGTTGGATGTACATATTGGAATACTGGTCTTTTATTCTCGCATTGGTTGGGCTCTACGATCGGTTAAGCGATCTGCCCTTTTAGAGTATACTTACTCTGAGTATAATTTGTCTGCCCGTACCCAGGGTGAAGAGTTCCGCCCAGGGTACACTATCCAGCACGGTCTCACATTTTAAGACCCAAATCAATTCACAGCGACGATCCACCAAGTGTGTAACCAGCCCATTCCATCGGGTACACAAGGTGATATGGAGACGCAGAAATCGGATCAGGCGTCCTATGCTGATGATCGGTCGTCTTGTAGCAGCGGACGATCAGATCGGATCGTAGGCGAAGGTTCGCGGGGTACCCCCCCGTCAGTTGGAAGGCTGGGCACGGTGGTGGTCAGGTTCTCGACACTACGGTGTTCGATTTTGAACTTGACTCCACCACAATGGTGCGCGTGCCCGGATCACTTGGTGACCGCGGATATCACCGAGGTAATATCTCGTCAAGAATTGATTATAATGAATTAAATGTGGAATCGTTCTGGAGAGGACGTAAGGAACGGCTATCGCCTTATGTTCTCGTTGTCGATAAGGATGGAGATTTCCGATCTGGCCGGGTGGAGGACCAGATCGAGATTAATAAGTTCCTTTCCTCCCCATAAGGATCCCACCGGAGCCGATCGGGACTATAGCAAGTCTTGCTATAGTCCGGAAAGGATCAGGACTTTTGTCCTGATACTATGCATTTGAATGAACGCTTTGATGAAAAAAAAAAGATGAAAACGACTTGGAGGCTGATCGGAACGATCAGATCCACCCTCCCAAGGTTCCCAAGCAAAGGCTGGGAATGCCACCCGGCGAAGACGACTTGGAAGAAAAGTCGCATGTCGGGGATGGGGTTATCAAGGAAGAAGACCTGACCAGGAAGTATTACATCCACGAGTTAAAGCGATCTATTCGTGACGACTAGGTCATGCAGATCTTAAACCCCCAGATCTCCGATCGCCTTCTCGGACCCACCACCGAGCCGTTCCAAAGCAATCGGCCGTTGCTATTGGTGAAGAACCTGCTGGCGATGTTGGCTGAGGTCGGCATGAAAGTGCAAAACCTCGCCAACGTAATAAACTGTTCGATCTGGACACTTGGAAGCTGGAGATGGCGATGTCGACCCTCCATGATCAATTGGTGCCGTTGGTGGGGGCGGTTCGCCGCCCAACTCCCACCGTGGCATTGAGGTCGCTGAGTACACGGCAGCAGACGATGATGATTGTTCCGATGATAAATCGCTGTATCAGTCTCCACCTTCCTCTAATGGCTCATTGGAGGTGGAGGTCGGTGTTGAGCGGATGACCACTGGGGTGGATCATACCCCATGGGAGCATAAAAAGGACGTGCGGCAGCATGGGGCTGCATGCCGGTCGGGGCTCCAGGAGCCCCCACAGGTTTCAGTACCTCCAAAGGAGGATGCCAACACGCTGCCCATGACCCAAAAAGCTAACGTCCAAGCCATTTTTGAGGCAATGACGGAGCGTTTCATGGGAGACCGATGCCTATCGCCTCCGCGCCCGCATGCCCAGGACCGATCTGCCCGGAAAAATGTCAATACTTGCCGGAATGTTGATATGGAGTCAGTTACATAAACGGATAAGGCTACCCGAGGTGGCAGACCAGTTGGCAGAGGAAGACGCAAGCCGCAGCCAACCCGACCGCGCCGATCAAGCAAAAACAGCGATTTCGACATGGAGTCGATCGGCGATCCGGATGACCACTATGGGTCAGACGGTGCAGGTGTGAGCAGAACGCGCAGGGCTTAACTAGCCTCTACGACCGCATTTTATCTTGGATCTGCCGCGATCCCACGTATTCGTATGGCTGCGACCACGGATCTCAAGGACTTTACTGGAAAGGACGCCGACGAAGAGCAAGCCAGGTCGTGGTTTGGTCGGGTCAAGTCTGCTTTCTTGCGGGATCAGACACTAAAAAATGAACGGCGTCTGATCTTCAGGGATCTGATGAGAGGACAGGATGCGAACTGAATCCAGCAGTTAATTCGGGATGTCCGATCTGACTGGGATCTGCTATGTTCAGAATTTGAGAGGCAGTACTGAACTCCGGATTTTCTACCGCCCGCAAGTATCACCATATGCAGAAGCGGGTCGACGAGACGCCGATCCTGTATTTGCACCGCCTGAACGTGGCCGCAATTAGCGCCGGAATAGTTATCAAGGAAGGCAACCCGCCGACCGGTGCCGCTATGGAGCACGTGGGTCACTATATTAGTACCCTGGATGACCAAGATCTGGCAGATCAGCTCACTCTGCTGCGCCTAAAGGATGTGACGGACGTGGAGCAGACGTTGCGTACACTGCAACACTCGCGCAGTATGAGGGCGAAGGTCGCCGTTGGCGGGTCGCTACAGATCGAAGACCCAGACCGACCCTGTGAAAGGCCCTTAACCAGATCGGCCCGTGCTGTCAAGGCGATTGTGACTGATGACAGCACCGGGTCGGAAGAGGAAAGTAGCGGCCTGTCCAGTCGGGAGTCGGATGAGGATCATTGTCGCCACGTTTTCATCACGGAACATTCCCCAAGAACCAGATCGACGTCTAACCAGGCAGATCGGAAGGGCAGGAGTGGAAACAAGTCCGACCCGGACCGACCTCGCAAGAAGTGTTCTCACTGCGGGTCGAGCAAGCATGACGGTGGGGACTTCTGGAAGAAGTTAACATGCAAAAAGTGCGAAAGACGCGGCCATCCCACCGATCACTGCCTCTTCGTGTGCAAGTCATGTGGAGAGATCCACGAGGCCGGCCAGTGCAAGATTGAAGAGTTTTTCAATCTGATGCGCAAGTGGTATGTGCCGGGTAAGCACGCGGGGATGCTTCCACCTGACGTCGAGAAGATGTTAAACTAGAACGCTTGCCAGGTTGGAATCTGGATCGAGCCGAGAGGTCTACGTTTGGCATCTATGCATATGTCGGCAAGGAGAATAGAACCGACAATACATGTTCTGTTCTCAATTTCGTCGATCGGGATCATCCGGTCTACAATCTCACGACCGATGAATATTCCCGATCGAAGGTGGTCATCCAGTTGGATCTGCTGCCTGGGGAGTCTCGCGGATACTGGAAGTATCATGCGCCCGACAAATGGTTTAAGCAGGCGAAAGCCTGTGGTAAGGTTAATAACCAGAAGGCAACGATGTTGTTCGACTCTGGGGCCGAAGTCTCGATTATCGACTCCGCCTTTTCTCGTAAGGTCGGATGTCGTATAGACGATACCCAGAGACAAGAATGCGTCGGAATTGGGGATCTTACATGACCGAAGGAAGGACGCGCGTGAAGATTACCCTATCGGGTTCGTTGGTCTACTTCTTCAGCGCTTGGGTTGGCAAGCCGGCCGGTCAGGATGTCCTGTTAGGCATGGATTTCATGGTGCCGGCGGGTATTCGCCTTGGTCTGTCTCATGGAGTGCTTACACTCCCGGATGAGGTCCAGATCCAGTTAGCTGGTCGGCGGCCCCTATACGGATCACACACCGGTCTGGTCAGGCGGGACCAATATGTCACCATTCCAGTCTGCCAATCCGCTGATACCCCAGTCGATAAAGGTTTTCGATCAAGGAAGTTATGGGTGACCAGGGGCGACCGGTGGGTGCCGACCTTTGTGAAGAGCGCCGGCCGGTTTGATTACGTTCGACTCAATAATATCGGTGACAATCCGCTTACGCCCGACAACAATACTATTGTTGGCATGTGGCTAGCGGAAGGGAAGGTGCCAAGAAAGGCGGGGTTCGTCTCGATCGGATCGAGACGGTATGTCGAATGTCATAACTTGGCATACCAAGCGACCACCGATCTGGTCACCAATGATGGACCGGTGGAAGAAGATACCTCACCTATGGTAGAACGACCCAGATATGTAACCACGAAGAAGATGTTGGTTCGAAGAAAGGCACCGCAGTCGCCGGACACGGTGGACCATCAAGAAGATGATCCAAGGTTCGTCAACGTGGTGGCGTCACAAGAACAAGCGACAGAGGAGCCGGAAACAGAAACAGAAAAAGGGGAATATGATATTGCTGGGGCGGACCACGATGGCGCGCCTAAGCAGATCGATGTCGTCGAGGAGCATCCCGCCGATCGGGAACAGCAGTGTGCAACCGACCAGGACGGTTTGGATGATATTGCCCCAGAATTATCCATGAGGGCGGGGATCAATATATTCAGGAGCTGGATCCATGAGGGCGGGGATCAATAAATCAGGAGCTGGAGAGCCAGATGGCAGTCCTCCCTGAAGTGTCTGCTGATCCGCCCGAAGTCACCTTGGACGATATTCAAGTGGGTGATCGGGATGTCAACAGTCCCGACCAGATCGATCAGCTAAAGAAGATCATATGGGAAAAGAAACATATGCTGATAGGGAAAGGCAATGCCTTACCCCCTGCTGCTCGCGGAGCAATCTATGACATCGTGGGTGATGCCAAGTCTATCGCCCAGCGATGCCGACGTGTGTCGCCACAGTACCGCGAAAAATTGTCCGATCTTATTAAAGGATTGTTGCCTACCAAGATCATTAAGCAGTCGACCTCGCCGTGGGCCTCACCGATCTTGATTGTGATCAAGAAGAAAGGCGTCGACATCAGGTTGTGTATCGATGATCGGTTGGTAAATCGGTTGACCAAGCTTATGGTGTACCCGATGCCGCTGATCAGCGATCTGCTACAAGATCTCGACAGGACCCTATGGTATTGCTCACTGGACATGGAAAGTGGATTTTGGGTGGTTTCGATGACCGATAGGGCTCGCGAGATTTCCGCATTTGTTACACCGTTCGGTCTGCTCGAGTGGAACCGTATGCCGTTCGGTTTGAAGAAAGCGCCCCAGATCTACCACAGACTGATCGACAACGCATTGTATGGACACTTCAAGATCAGACCGATCGGTACCCCACCGAAAACCATGATGTATTTACAGAGGGTGAACCCGATCGGGAAAGGAGACCGTCCGTTCTGGGGAGGCGATCGTATATCGATGGCATTTTGATCTCTGCTTCGTCATGGAGCGATCTGTGCGAGAAGGTCTAACGGTTGTTGGAGACATGCGATCCCTGGAACCTGTCGATCAGTGCTGTGAAGAGTTCTTGGGGCATGTCCAAGGTCGCCTATTTGGGTCATATGGTGTAAATCAGTGGTCTGGAGGCCAATCCTAAGGATTTGGAGTCACTGAGCAACCTCCCGTTTCCCAGATCACTGAAGGCAATGCAGTCCTTCTTGGGGAGCCTAAATTACTACAGCCGCTTCATTGAAGACTTCGCGATTTACGCGGCCGTGCTGTACGAGCTCCGGGAAGTCAACTACCATATGTTGCGCGAAGTATATCGGGAAACTTTACGGGAGGGCTGCGACTCTGATCTGCCCGCAGATTTTCCGCAGGTGGAGGCAGAGGATTACATGAAGCGTGCAAAGGTTGCTTTCGGCATGCTGAAGGCCAAGATGGTGACGGCACCTATTCTCAGACACTTCGATACGAAAAAAAATGCCGATCGTCATTGTGTACGCTAGTGCAAGAACATGATGGAGGGTACCATCCGTTCACTTCTACGAGCCGGACGTTGAAGCAGAACGAAGTTAACTATGGGATAGTCGAAAAGGAAGTTCTGGATTTGCTACGGATTTTGGATGTGTGCTACAACCTACTGGTCGGCCGATATGTAAAGGTTCTTTCGAGAAAGTCGACATTGGCCTGGCTGTTATCAGCCAATGGGATGGAAGTTCGGCTCGGCAGATGGTCAGCGATCTTGTCGCAGTGGTCCGTCGAGGTCGTCAAGTGCACCAAGGTAGAGGAGGAGATATTGGTCACTTGGCTGCCAGTATCACCCCTCGGTCTGAAGTGTATGAGGCTCTGATGGCGATTGCCCCAAGGAAGCAACCTCGACAGTCAATCTCGCTGCCGCCACCGATCGTTGATCGGGATGAGGAACTCCTGGTCTTGAGTTTCGACGTATCGGCTAGCGTGAAGAAGATGGTCGGCGCCTATAGTGCCATACTGTGAAAGTTACCACCATGGTCTATAGTAGCAGCCACCGCCGATTTCACGCCTGACATAACGGTCAACGAGGCGGAATATCGGGGGCTCCTTCTATTTCTTGATCTGCTGTCATCACAAAAATGGGCGGATCATCATATGTGGTGACTCCAACCTAGTGATAAGGCAGATCACCGGGGAGATCAACTTTAAGGCTCCACGGCTGAAGTTGCTGAATGATTGGGTGATGAAGGCACTGAAAGACTATACCAACCACGAGCTATTGCACGTGAAACGGGATTGGAACAGAAGTGCCGATCACCTCGCGACCCAAGCTATGCGGGACCAGATCGGGGCGACGATCATCGAGGAGGCCGTTATACTTGAACTTATGGATATAAACAGGATCCCGGAGTTTATCAAGCCCAAGGACAGCCCCGATCAGGTGCATGTGATGGCGGCGACTATATCGCTAACTATGAAGACTCGCGGATCGTTCCCAAAGGAAATTCTGAGTGAGTAAGTTGTACAACAGCTAAGGGCGGAACGGATCCTCAAGGCGCAGGACGAAGAAGAGTGGATCGTCAACTTGAAGGCCTATCTGCGCGGTGAACTATCCAAGTTTACAAATGATCAGGCGAAAGATTGTACCAAGATCGCGGACAGTTACGATGTGAACGAAATGGATTGCTGTATTACTGCCGTGACATTGATCAAGACAGTGCCGATAGAGATAGACTAGCGAAACTCGTGATCCCTGAGTTGCTAGAGCCGGATGTCCTTCATCACTACCATGTGAGTCTAGAAGGGGGACATAAAGGCATAGACAGGACATACCACAAGATCATGGCCCACTTTCACTGGAGAGGACTTTTTCGGAGCGTGCAGAAATATGTGGGCTGTTGCACAGATTGCGAGACCGGAAAGTGCAGACCGATAATCAAGGGCCGATCGCCCGGAAATATCGAGGCTACTTACCCTTTCCAGATGATAGCCATGCTGATCTGGATCGACCTATTCACTGGTCTGGTGATCGCAAAGGGTATTGCATCCCGATCTGCGGAGCAGATCGCCCAGAGTTACGAAGAATGCGTGTTCAGAAGGTTCAGCGCCAGCGAAGGTATTAGACACGATCGGGAACCCGGTTTTATGGCTGAGGTGTTCCGATCGTTCAATAACATGCTAGGCCAGAAGCAGAGCGCGACGATGGCATATCGTCCGAAATCGAACGGATCGGCTGAACGCATGGTGAAGACAATAACAAGGGCGATTAAGATGTATGTGGACGATCCAGACCAACGTGACTCGGATGCGTATGCAGAGAGACTGGTATTCGCACTAACTCTTCAACCGATCGGGTCCGAGGAGAAACGCCTTTCTATCTGGCGTATGGATGGGACCCTCGATCGACACTTGAAGCGGCGATACCGATCGGCTTCACTCGGACCCGCGATCGCGATGCCCGTCGTTGGCGCATGCAGGTCCAGAAGCATTATCAGCATGCGAAAGAAGTCGTCAATGAAAAGTTGCGTCAGGCCACGCAAGATTGAGCAGATAGGAATAACGATCAGGTCCGCCCTCATGGTATTGAACCAGGGGCGAGGGTATGGTTATACCTCGATCGGGTCAAGGAAGGCTATGCAAAGAAGTTGGCTCATATGTGGCACGGTCCTTTCCGTGTAGCAGAGCTGATCGGTGAGCATGCTGCCCGTCTGATCACGATCGGCACGGATTATAAAGTTTTTCCGATCGTGCATGTGTCCAAACTAAAGCTGGTCAGAGAGTTCCCCGATCGGCCTAAAATACCCTGTCTGGTGGACGAAGCGGAGAGATTCGATTTTGACGAAGGTTTGCTGCCGGAAGACAGTTGGGAAAATCCATTGGAAGAGGACGAATTCAAGGTGGAAAAGGTGCTAGATGTCCGATCGGTCAAAAAGACACGTATCGGTCGCACCCACCGAGAATATCTGGTCCGGTGGAAGGAGCATGACGAAGCAACTTGGATCGACAAACTCGATCTAAATTGCGGAGCACTGCTATGAGAGTTCGAGCGAGAACGAGTCAGTCGGAATCGCTTCGCAGTGATGCAGACTCATGAAGATGAAAATCAAGACACGCAGTAGCACCGATAAGTATATCGATCGGTGTGAATATGTGTAAGGTCTGAATTATTGTGAATTAGCGTGATGAACTGTGATGAACTGGAGTAGTGGAGTGACGAACGTGGTGATAAATTTCGCGATGTGAATGGAAACTGTGTGTGGTAACGTGTTGGTGCAAGTTTGGAGAAAATGATGAAATTTGGTCAAGTGATCAGGTGATCAGGAATTTTGAAAGAATAATGACATGTATTATGGATTATCTGGTCAGCTAACTGCAGCATCAAGATTCGCAATCACCCCACGGACGACCGATAGTTAATGATGGATGGTCTTCGATCTGGTCCTGATGCTGATTGCGCCAGGGCTCCTTCCGATCGATCTGGATCCAGGCGTTTTTCAGGTCTACGATCGGCTCGTCACAATGAAGACCGGGATACCAGATGCCGTCCTCAGTCAACGCCCCGGGGCTCTCAACGCGACGCTTGGCCATATGAAGAAACACCGGATACAGAAAGATGTCGATGTCGCACTCGCGGGCCAGCATCCCTTCCAGAATAAACTGGCATAGGGTCAACCAGGCCTCGCCCGCCCGACTACGGCGCTGTTTCCAGCGATTCCGAAACAGGATCAGGTCTTGGTCACATAGCGCCCGACCAGCGGGAAGGATGAGATAGTGGGTGGACTCCCAGATCGCCTGGCAGTGGGCTGTATTAAAAGCCCGAAGTCGACCCAGAAGCGATCGATCCGAGGAGTCGACGCGAACATGGAGTCCAACTTAGCGCTGAGTAGCACTGCCCATGGTCGATCTGCATACAGATGGGCGATTTGCGGTCCTGTGACTGGATCCGCCCGCCACGCAGACGGGTCAGGGGTTTTCGAAGCAGGGGGGGAGAGCCAGAAATCTGGTTGGGACATCGACCGGGCTAGATCTTGCTTGGTCAGGGCGGATCGGTGCAAGCTACCGATCGGCGCCGGTGACCATGGCAAAGTGGCATCTGAAGTCAACGACGGAAGAGATCGATCTCCGATCGACAGCCCTTTCAATCGGGCGTGATGGCACAGCCCAGATGTGCCGGGCTGGAAGGAAGGCGCCGATTTGGCTAACTCACGCGTTCGTGCAACACCATCACCCTGGGAGCTGATCACCTGATCAGCCCCCGATGCAGGCTTCGCTGGAACAGGACCTCGGCGTTGATCGGATCGGGACTTGGACAAAGCCGTGAACAAGAATTCAGAATCTCCCGATTCGTTCCCCGAGTCCTCTCCGGAGGAGATCTCCATATGCTTGGCAGTGCGGGGGCGTAAGGGCGCATGCGATTTGACGATGATGGATGTGTCTGCTGTTGAATATTCTCGTCGTCCATCTGGTCGTACGTACTTCGTCACACGGGTTCCAGGTACCACGTACTAACGTGCGATATTCCAATACAATCAGATAGGGCTAGTAATTAGCATAACAGCGAACAATCAAACGCCAAACGTAATTTAATTCTCCACTGTCCTTTAGCGACTTAAACGTAAGGTCAGCACTTCAAACCAACAATTGTGCAATACGAGAATCCAATACGTAAGAACCAATCCGACTGCCACTGCAGTGTACTAAGTATCCACGTAAAATAACTCCAAACAAGACGTGCACTGTTGCGCGCTTGTTGTCCACTCGTAATAAACCACACGTGAGTCAGTAATCAAATTCAGAAGTGATTTATTAGAATTAAGTCTACACCTAAAACTAATAATATGCAAATACACAATGTTTTGTACCTAACCTAAAGTTATGTACAATACATCACCTTTTCACTGAAAAGTCGCTTAAAAGCCAAAATGGCGACGCGAGCTGCAGCGCAAAAAGCGCGTACTTCCAACATCGGCTGCGTCCGATCATGGGCTTGGAAGATGCGCCTGCGTCTTGGATTTTTTTTTACGCACCGCTCTCTTCTCCTCGAGTTCGGAGTCGCGCGCTACGCCTTGCGCCCTCGAGCCCTTCGACGCGTCCTTACGCTTCTTGGAAACTTTTGGAATTTTGAAATATCGACCTTTGGCCAATGAATGGCGCCGCTTCCGATCTTGGTGCAGATCGATCAGAGCGGCCGATGCAGATCGGTCAACGCTAGAGCCTGCAGCCGAACGCTGGTACAGCAAGTCAGTCAACTGTTGGTGGCACCGATATACGGCCGTCCAACGACGGTTTGACTCCTGGGTCCAGGCGTCCGATCGGCTCTGGAAGGACTCGACCTTCTCGATGTGGTGCTTGACCACGACCTGCAACTCGCCGATCTGCCTCTCCAGGTCACCCTGTTGGGTGCGGAGTAAAGTCCGATCGGAATGATCCTCCAACCTCTGCCGGTTGACCACCGCGAGCTGTTCCAGGAGGTGTGACCTGTAGGCCTCCAAACGGGACAGATCATGTCGTGCGCCGATCAGCCCGTCCAAGATCGGTCGGAGCTGATGGCAGTGGCCATGTGACTGCCGATCGGCCTCGAATTAAGCGTCGAACGCTTTAGCAATGTCGGTGGACAACTGATCTGCACGCAAAGGAAGGTTAGACCAGACCCAAGACGGAAAGCAGACCGATCAGCTTACCTCGCGTTGTTTGTTGGGCGATCTGGGCCCGAAGACGCGCGTTCTCAGCGATCACCTCCTGCAACTTCGCAGACACGGGGATCAAAGTATCCACTTCCTTCCGCAGTTGCAAGAATGGTGTTTTTGCGCTGAACTGGTTGTAGTCGCCGATCATAGAGCGCAAAATGGGGTCTTCTTCTTCTCCCATTGTTTTTTCCATCAATTCATCCACGTCAAGCGTAAGCTCTTCCTGAGAAGTGGTAACAGAAGTCAGCCATGCATCCCCAGTATTAGCTTGGGTCTCTTCCTTAATATGTGGGTGAGCTAATGTCTGAGAGCACATGCTATATGCCCCGGTGTCACTACCATCTTCAAGTGTCAGGTCAACGAAAGATGTCTTCGATGCTCGAGATAAACGCTTTGCTTGGTTCCACTGATCTTCAACTGCAGGTTGCAATATCCCCTTAAATCAGAACCGTTGATGGTCAAATTATTAAGTGCAGCTACAGTTGCACCTGTCCTACCAGCTTCCTCGAGCTTAATATGCGCAACCATTGAAGCAGCACACCTTTCATCTAGCGATTCAATTTGAGATTGTCTTGGTAAAACGTTGGCTGTATTTGTCACGGCACCTCTGTCTTGTAAGTCTCCCTCTTCATCTTGACCGTTTCCACAAACATAAGATTCCAACTAGCAAAAGGTAACATTTTTGGTGGTGAACCTACAACAAATATAACATTTCAAATGAGAATGGACAATGCTTCCTTTCTGTGTACCTACCTTCCACGCAAAAGAAGAGATGTGGCTCGAGCTGACGATGCTTGGTTGTGCAGCAATGCTCGCACTGATACATACTGCAACTTAAACAATAAAACTCAAGCGTTTTTTCGCCACACTCCTGGCACGCTTAACAGCATGAGACCCATTAGTTAAACGCCATGTTCGAAGCGGACCATCTTCCGCACCACTAATCCACTTGAGAAACTCCTGGTGTGGTCGTCCATCTCCTTTACTTTCTTCATTCTTAAGAGCCATCTCGACTAGTCGATGGTGAATTATGAGCTGGCATGGTTTACAAAAGCGCTGAATGCAGCGTTGACACTCGTAGTCAGCGATGGCAACGAAACTCTGGTCACAGTGTGGCCTCTGTAACACTGCATAGTCAAAGAAAGAGCAATTAGACTGTCCAAATGTACGCGGAGTTAGCGATGCCAGTCTCAAGATGTGGAAATAGCCGAGAAACACGCACGCGGAGGCTCCGCCACAGACGCGAAGCTCGGATTTTCTTGCTCTTCGAATGGCTGCATGTTGATTTCGTTTTCAGCGAATGACGTACGATCTTTGCGGCAGCTAGAATGGTGGTGTGGTCGGATTGGATGAAATCACTACCAAATTGAGCCTGGTTTTGCTTATTTCAACTAACGTCAAAGAACAAACACTTAATACGCATGGAACTCTCACTACTGAAGGCCGACGTGCAATGGATGGCAAAGCCGCTCAAAGAGAAACGAGTACTCTCAAGCACGCCACCAGTCTCGGATCTGAAGGTTGTGTTCCCATCTGCTAAGAAAATCGATGACGGAGTGCCGTTCCCTTGTAATATTTCGATTCCGGCCGAAGAGTTGGGAACAGAGAACAAAACGTCACTGTTGGATCAACACGTGACCTTTAAGTTTATGCGAGAGAATGAACTCGTTGCAACGCACATGATGAAGCTTCGTGAGTGCATTCCTGTCTTGCCGGAGGGATCTATCCACTGGACGCAAACAGTTTTACATAATGAGGTTCGTGCTGTCCATTGAGTCGCTTGCAATCGTACTCTGTGTGTAATGCTAGCCACTGGTACGATTAATCAGGTTTTGTGGGAGGCAAAGATTTCTATTGCTGTCAAAACCAATCGACGTCCTCGAGCTATCGTTGCACAAGTGATGGCGGCCAAGAACGGAGCGAGCAGTGTCGCTCATCAGGTCAGCGGAAAATATTGACGCGTACTTGCATGATAGTTTCTGATTATTTTGGACGCCTCAACCTTCTTGGTCATGCGTATTATCAGTTACTACTGCATGAGAACAAGGTTGTGGTTGGACTGCTGCCAGTGGTCACAGGCTGCATCGTTGGTATTTTTGGAACGGCACCAGTTTGGTTGCCGCTGGCGCTGTTTGTTGGTGTGATTGGTTTCCCGATTTGGCTCGTCGTAGGAGTGGCGATGTCATTATTGATTGTGTTTTCTGCCATTTCGGCGGTCGTAACGATTAAACTTTGGCATTCAAAGCGCGTGAAAGCGGCGTGTCAACAATTTTTGACCAGTCAGCAGGGCCAGTTGTTGCTGTACCAGAATATGCCCGGCGAAGAGTCGATCTCGTTTTCGGCTCTTTCAGATCGCGCAAGACGGTTTGTGCTCGAAAGTCCGTCACGGAAGCTGGTTGCCAGTCTGGCCATCGACTTTGTCGGAAATGCTACTTTTGTTGCTCCTGGTATAGGTGAGCTTGCAGACGTACTTTGGGCGCCAGCATCGTCCAGAATGGTTAATATGCTCTACAAAGACTCATCGCCCAGCGCCAAATATCTAGCCTTTGTGGAAGAAGTGCTGCCGTTTACCGACTTTATCCCTACTGCCACGCTCGCATGGTGGGTAGAGAATTTTTTTTAGTTAGTTTTATACTGCTAATTTTTTTGTTGCTGGTAGGATGAAGGAAAACCTGAGTTCGTCCGAACTGGATAAATTGCTCAAACTAACTTCGTTCCGCAAACAGGCGTAATGGCGTGATCCTATGACGACAACATTGCACATGAAACACATTTTGCGTTTGTTTCTTTTACCGCCAAAAAGATGTTAATGCAATGAACCGGGTCATCGCATTGAAACCGACAAAAAGTAAAGGGTTTGATGGCTGCAAAGTATAAATTAACATGGTTGATATGCTACCAATGCATCGATTACAGATATACACGTGATGGTAGTAGTGAGCCTAGCGACTGGAATGTGCAATCGATTTCAAGCAAAGACATAACGCTTCACTTTTTAAAGAATTTACTCCTCTACGTCCATGGCAGCCACTTCTTCGCTATCTTTTCTGTCACCCTTTTCCTCATCCATCTTGGCAATATCATCTCTAGTGATCACTCCACTTTGAAGCATTTTTTTCTTTTCGGCCTCCACGTAGATGCGCTGGCGCTTCGCATCTTTCTGCTGTTTCTTCTTGGATGGCCTATGTTTACGCAGCACACTGCGCTTTCCCTTTTGGTATGCTGCCACTTTCTTCTGGTTACGGATCTCGGAGCGCTTCTTGAGAAGAAGTTTTACCTTCTTCTTGTTCACGGTCTGGACTGCTTGACCATTTCCTCCCATAGTTTTTGTGGTAAGTGATGCCACTACCTTGAATGGTCACGGTACAGTCCAAATATTAAATTTGTAATTAAACTCCACGCTTACCGAATTAAAACACTAAACTATCATAATTGCTACATTGACGCCACAAGGTAAGGAAGGCCCGGGGAGACGGCAACTGCAACTAATTGCAACGTTACCACAGAGAAGCTCAACATTCCACGCTAAACACTTCGTGACTGGAAAGACAACAGGGATAACCTCGACGGCTTCCTTGGACCTCAAACATGTAAAACACGAAAGTTAAGGGATCAAAGCCGATAGTACCGTTGAACACGATCTCGTTACGGGAAGAAGAGGTCTGTGTTAACAATATTTTTACCTTTTTATTGAGGAGAAGTGTTGGAAGTTGTAACCGGTCATACTTGCGTAGGTAGTCGAAAACTTGTGTCGTAGATGTCAAATAATAACTCCAATATACTGAAAATGCCTTAAGTCAATAAAAATCACAGCAACCAAAAATACGTTGACCATGAAAAAGACACCCGTAGACATTTTATAGTAAGCAGAAGAAAGTAACCAAACCAGGGACTTTATCGATGGAATGTGTATTGAGAAGTGTCGGAGATTGACACGAGTTGGGGTCACGTGTGAATTCCCGTAATGACAGTCTCGGCCGTTATTGCTTTATCGTCGTGGGTGTAAGTCTCTAAGAAAGAAGCGCGCCCTACGTGGAGAAGCGCATAGAAGATTTGTGTCAACTGTCATGAACATGGACGGGCCATCCGGAGCAAAAGCGACGCAGGGTAAAGAAAGGTACACGATTGTAAGCGACAGGCTAATGTTGCATATCAGGATGGGTAGAGTTGATTCGTCGATATTAGGTAATAGTTCGATTTTAGGATATAAGGAATGATACAATTCTCTTTTGCGTCCGATCAACTAGATCATCGATTGGGACGGCGCGATAACTACGCGCCTCCCTTTCATTGCATACGCACCTTTACGCGTCCCGGGCGGGAGCACGCAGTGCACTTTTTGGCCCACCGACAGACGTAAGGTTCCGCAGAACTCGTCCTCAACTCCGCCCGCGGTGTCAGCGGCCCCTTTTCGTGAATTCTACTGGGAGGGTGATCGAGCCAAGTGTTCTCACCACCTCCCCCATTGGTTTGCACCTATCCTATAGAAGTTCGGCTGCTTTAAGCGCCCTTTAGGAACTCTAGGTGGATTTTTGTAAAATCCGTCAATCTGCACATAGAAAGTGCAGATTGACCACCTTCCTCTTAAGTTGAGGCTAGGAAAACAAAGTATATTGGGTATTTCCTTAGCGATCTAGGCTTAAGAGGCTCGACGATCAAGTGGTGAAGACTTCCGCCACGTGATCAAGTACCCCTTCGATGATTACCACTAGATCGACACCGTCGATCTGCGATCTACAGATCCGCAATCTCTCTAATTCGCACTAGATTAACTGGATCGATCTGCGATCATCGATCATCGATCATCGATCATCGATCATCGATCTTCGATCTGCGATCTTCGACCCCCAGATTTCCCCCAGGATCTCGAATCTACGATTTTGCACCTGATCGACACCCGTCGATCTGCTACTAATTCACTCGATCTGCATCGGAATTGCACCGATCTACGTCCCAGTCACCTGGAGAGCGAGCCACTCCAAACCGTCGGGTACACAAGGTGAGAAAGACATAGGCCTGTCACAGGACAACCGGAGGACCCCCTTCGTTAGTCGGTGGTCCGGGCGCTGTGGGAACGACTGTCCAAGCCTTAATAGTTTGACCAGCCGCTCCACCACAATGGTGCGCGTGCCCGGATCTTTGGGCGACTCGGGATATCACCACGATTCCCTGCAAGATGGCGCTGGCACGGACGTGAAGACGGAAGCGGAAGCAGAAATGAAGATTATAGTGGAAAAGGAGGAGGTGGTTATGACGATGAAAGGCAGTTCGCCGTCGCCACGTCTGAAGAAGAAAGGAAATGCTGATCATCAGGACCTTGGGGGTATCCTGATGACATAAAGGAGAAAAATCCTCTTTCATCTCTCAAGGCTCTTCGGGATCCCCTGCGGATCACAACTTGCGTTGTGATCCGCCTATTGCATATGGATATGATGATCTGGATTTGAAGCCGGTGGTGAGGTACTACAAGTCTGACCAACCGAAGACGTTGCTGAAGGCGCCTGGTTCGGAGAGCGACGAAAGTCGATCAAGTATGGCGCCATCGGAATTCGATCTGGTGAGGACGTTTATATGAAGGAACTGGAAATTACTTATTGATGGATTCGATCATGAGCCTACTCGAGATCACGATCAGAGGAAAGCTAAATGGACCATTCAATCAATCAATGACGGATGGGAAGGCCAAGCTTCAGCTGGTGTTAGGCCTGACGCGCATGATGAAGCAAGTTGGTCTAACGACAGGCGCCTACGATGCTGGAGAAGTGTTCGATCTGGACTCTAAAGATGTTGCGATCACTACCTAGCGGTCGTTTGATCTGTTGGTGCCTATAGTGGGTCGATCTGCTAAGGTGGAACCATCTCGCAGTCCGTCGAAAAATTGAAGCGGGTCCGTCGATCAACGTGGCAGTACACACGGGATCATTCTGCTATGAATATGCTCCTTCCGAGGGCGATGCGTCAGAAGTGGAGTCGAGTAATGATTTTTGATAGTGTGGAACCCAAGATCACCCGGATGACGATCTGCCAGAAAGATGAAACAAAGTTCTCGGCCGTTAAGAAGGAACCTCGATCAGCCAAGGCGGAGATGATCAGTCACAACAGGACCCACGGCTGCAAGCGTTTTTTTTAATAAATGCGGCTATGGGGCGGTTTTTGGCTGAGGAAAGAGGCAAGGCGACACCTGAAGTTGTCCGCATGAAACGTCACCAGCCAAAGCCAGGAAGAGCGGTGACGGTTAAGGATGTTGAAATGGAGTCTGTGTATTCGCTCCATGATCAACAATCCCAGCGGGGTTATCTCGATCCAGATGAGCCGATCACTCCGCCTCGACCAACCACGGTTGCGTCGGCGTACACTGGAGTGCCCGATCAACAGCTGATTCCCAGGATCAGGATGTATGCGATCAGTGATCTGAACGACTTCTCAGGAAAAGAAGTGGATGAAGATCAAGCGCGAAATTGGATCAGTCGTCTTAAATAGAATTTATGCGTGATCAAGCCTCTGATCATGAGAAGTGTTTGATCATGGTTGATCTGCTAAAAGGACCGGCGCGCAATTGGCATCGCGAGCTGAGCAGATCGACTCGCAGAAACTGGAAAAGTCTTGTCGAATAGTTTGAAACTCAGTACCGTAGAAGTGGTCAATCGGCATCTCGCCAATATTACTACACGAGGCAGTGATATGATGAAACTCCTATCGAGTACCTTCGCCGGTTGAACGTGGCAGGAATTCGGGCCAAGTTGTCGATCAAGAAAGGTCCACCTACGATCTTGCTTGAACATGTGCAGCATTTTCTTGACACGTTGAATGATCGCGAATATACTGATCAACTGGCACTTTTGGGTTTGGAGAATGTTACGGAGTTGGAAGAGACGCTGCGGGATTATGCACGCAATAAGTCGTGCCAGCCAATGGCGGCGGTAGGCACTAGCCGATTCCGTCAGAAATTTGGCGATGCTTTATCATCTGTCCCAGCGCGGAAGCCTAAAGCAGTGCGCGCGATCAAGATGATGTCTGGGAGTGATGAATCAAGTTCAGATAACAGCGGAAGGGATGGTGATCCCGTCTTTACATGATTGCTGTTATGAGTGATTAATCAGTGATGCACGATCAACCTAGTGAGCCTCGATCTGGCAAACGAAGTGAACCAAGTGCAGTCGATCAAGGGGTAACGAAGAAGTGCAGTCATTGTGGATCGATCAAGCACGAAAATTTACGTTGCTGGAAGCGCCTTACCTGTCTGAAGTGTGGCAAGAAGGGTCACCCGACTGATCACTGCTTGTATGTCTGCCGAGCATGTGGCGAAATTCATGATGAGGGCAAGTGTGGTGGAGCGTCTGGCCAAATTTTGGGGCTTGGACAGTCGTTCCTACAGCGCCCGGACTACCGACTAATAAAAGGGGTCCTCCGGTGGTTCTGTGACAGGCCTATGTCTTTCTCACCTTTTTTACCCGACCTTATGGACGTGGGTCGCTCTACAGGTGACTGGGACGTAGCTCAGTGCAATTCCAATGCAGATCGAGTGAATTCGAAGCAGATCGACGGGTGTCGATCAGGTGCAAAATCGTAGATTCGAGATCCCGGGGAAAACCTAAGGGTCGAAGATCGCAGATAGCAGATCGACCCAGTTGATCTAGTGTGAACTGGCGAGATCGCAGATCGATGAACGATGATAGCATATCGATGATCGCAGGTCAATGATCGCAGATCGCAGATCGACCCAGTTGACTAAGGGCGAGTTGGCGAAATCGCAGGTCGATGATCGATGATCGATGATCGATGATCGCAGATCGTATATCGATCTAGTTGATCTTGTGCGGATTGGCGAGGTTGCTTATCGGTAGATTGCAGATAGATGATCGCAGATCGCAGATCGACGGTGTCGATATAGTCGTAATCAGCGAAGGGGTACTTGATCACGTGGCGGAAGTCTTCACCACATGATCGTTGAGCCTCTTAAGACTAGATCGCTAAGGACATACCCAATATAATTTGTATTCCTAGCTTAAACTTAAGATGAAGGGGGTAGATCTGCACTTTCTATGTGCAGATCGACGGATTTCACAAAAAACACTGAGAGTTTCCAAGGGGCGTTTAAAACAGCCGAACTTCTAGGTGATAGACGCAAACCAATGGGGGAAGGGGTGAGAACACTTAGCTTGATCACCCTTCCAGTAACCTTTCCAGAAAGTAGCCGCTGACACAGCGGGAGGAGTTGAAGGTAAGTTCTTCTGAACTTCACGTCTGCCGGTGAGCCAAAAAGTGCACTACGTGCTCCCTTCCGGGACGTGTGAAGGTGAGTATGCAGTGAGAGGGAGGCGCGAGGTGATCACGCCGTCCCAATCTATGAGCGTGTTGATCGGACGCAAAAAGAGAACTTCATTATTCCTTATATCCTAAAATCAACCAATTACCGAATATCAACCAATCAACTCTACCCATCCTGATATGCTCCATCGACCAATTAACCTGATATATCATCCGTCTGTCGCTTGCCATCGTGTACTGTACCCTGCGTCGCTTCTGTTCCAGATGGCCCGTCCATGTTCATATTAGTTGGCCCCAAAATCTTCCATACGCTTCTCCAAAGCCGCTCCTGGGCCTCGTCCCAGCCGTACAGCGGTTGGGGCGGGGGTCGATCATGTCGTTACCACCTATCGATCAGGTCATCATCGATCATGTCGTTGCTACCCATAGATCAGGTCATCATCGATCATGTCGTTGCCACCCATAGATCAGGCTATCATCGATCATGTCGTTGCTACTCATCGATCAGGTCCTCATCGATCTGATCGTTGTGATCATCCATTTACACATTTTCGACAAGTGGATCATGAAATCGATCATGGATGGTAACTCATCCTTTGATCGCTCCAAGGCCGACGATCTGATCTCGGTGATCAATTAAGCCTGTGCGCAGCAGGAAGAGATACGCACGCATAAAGAGAAGATAGTCATGTTGACTTACTCGCTGTCGGTGCTTAAAGACTCTGTCCAGATGCTGCAGAATAAAAACGCACGTCTTGCCCGAAACGCGCTGATCGTGAGCAGCAGATTAAGTGGTTCCGTGAAAAGGTTGCGCCTTCGCGCGATCACATCCTTGCGACTGTCAACGGGCTCCAGGCCAAACTGAAGACCGCCGAAGGAACCATATCAGAGCAACACAGTCGGATCACAATCTGGAGGGTGGTCATGATCGGGATCGGTATCAGATATCAGTCCAAGCGGAGACCATCGATCATCAGGCGCAGGAGATCTCGCTCCTTGAGGAACTCCAAGATCGAACAACGTTCGACCAACTCCGTCCACGCTTGGGAATGATGCAACAAGAGCGCGATCAAGCCATCTCGAAAAACAAGCGCTTGTCCGAGAGGGTGATCAAGCTCACATCCAAGTCCAGCAAGCGCAAAAACCAACGTGATCGCATCCAGGCGGAGAATGAAGCTAACCTTGTCAAGATGAAAGAATTCGTCGCTGCCACAGCCAATGTTGAAGAGCTATCTGCACGCCTCGATGAGGTGTCGATCAGCAATACCGAGCTGGAGGATCTACGTGCCCAGAATTCCAAGTTGCAGGCGGACTTTTGGCGGCGCGGCGCCGCTTTAGTCTCCAAGCTTCTCAGTTACGTGATCTTCAGTCGGTATCAGCAGATCGAGACGCACTGCGCGACGAGTTGCAACACGTTCAGAACGAAGCTACGCGATTGCTTGCGAATCATTCATTTGTCCAATCCGTTTTGGCTGGTGCGGCGTTACACATGCAGATCGACCCGAGTACAGGCGCCACTTGTGCAGATCCCGATCAGACTGCAAGCTCGTCTGCTGATATTTATGGCGATTCGTCAGAAAATTCCTTTAATTGGCCAACTGCTTCGCTCCACAAACGCTCGGCGATCACGAGCTACTCCTCCGTCCAAGCGGCAACCTCCTTTACCGGGGAAAATGGATCGTCGGATGATGATCGTCCGTTTAGTCCCGATCAGCCGTATGATGATCAAGGAGGTTCTTCTCCATCTATCAGCCCGCAGAATTTGTCCAGCCCCACAATCAGCGAGCTCGAGAGTGAAGTTTGCTCGATCAAGACTCTGCTGGGTTTCTCTTCCCTATCACGGGTGCATCCAAGTCGCTGATCTTGGTGCCTGATGGTGCGCAAGATGTGGACATCTTGCCGTGGACCGCAGATCAACTCAACGGCTTCGATCTAGGTAACGTCTCAGCACGCGTGGCCTGCGATTACTTGACACTCCCCTTGGGATGGTTGTTTCCAGTTGCCATGGACGCCCCTGCGCCTGATCAGTGGTTTAATCACCTGATCACCCGATCTGAGGTAGAGTCGCTGTATGCGTGACGCCCCTGGGAGTTATTTAAACGCATGCTGTCACCCATCTCTTTCCGCTCAGTCGTCTGGTTTCCTGACTTCGAAGCAAGGTACCAGACATTCCTGGATCATCATGCGCAAGCAACCTGGGAGTCGACTCATCATCTTCCGATAGATCAAGACCTCAGGGAGCGCGACGGCTTCTTCCGTGATTATTATGAGGGTCGACGTCAGCGTAGGAGTCGTGCCGGAGCATTGTGGAAGAAGCTGGTGGAGTTCGTGTTGCAGGGTATGATCGACGGGGTATGCGATCTTGACATTTTCTTGGACCCGTAGATCTCACACTGCGACCGGAACCGCCCCTTGAAGTACACTCCATCTGATGGTGGATCATGGTACCAGGGTACCTATCAGATCCACCATGTAGCCGGTGCGTATACGCACGGTGCGGCAAGCGCACAGAGGAAGACTTTTCCTTAAAGCGGTAGCTACCGCTACTTAGCCGATACGCCCTTGCAAAGGGCTTAGTAGGAGATTTCTCCTACTTGGGGCCAAGATTCGCGGGTTGGTTTACGACTTAGCC
>CM047587.1:17142353-17185273 GCA_026184515.1 Peronosclerospora sorghi | reverse complement strand
ATGCACCTAACATCACGGTGAATGAAGCAGAGTATCATGGATTGCTTCTAAGTTTGGATCTACTGTCGCTATATCCCAAAGGAAGGGTGACCGTGTGTGGAGACTCGATTTTGGTGATCAGGCAAATGCGTGGCGAAATAGAGTGCAAAGCACCGCGACAACAAATATTGCAGCAGCGTGCGTTAAAACTCCTTCTCAAATGGCCTGATCACGATCTTCTGCACGTTAAAAGGGAGTGGACAAGAGTGCCGATCCCATCACCACTACGGCCATGCGTGATGGAACCCGATGTGAGATTGTTGATGAACACGAGCTGGAAGAGCTGGTTGATCTCAAAAGATTGTCTGAAGTGATCACTTGGAAGGAAGATCCCACTGTCCCGCAAGTGCTGGTGACGACGCGATCACGTAACCTTCGTCAAACGCGACCTTTAACATGGCCCGAAGTATTCATACAAGGGATAAGGGTGGAAATTGTTAAGAAGGCGAAAGACGAAGAGAAGTGAATTTGTGATTTGCGATGTTAGTTGCATGGTAATGTTTCACAATTGAGCGTAGACGAGGTGAAAGATTGCGCGAAAATCGCCGACAACTATGATGTTGATGATCAGGGGTTGTTGGCCTACTGTGGAAGTATGACTAAAGGAAAGAAAAGCGGTGATCAAGATGATCAAGATTATCGACGCTCTTTGATCAAGCTGGTCTTACCTGAGACCCTACATACAGATGTCCTCCACCATTTTCATGCCAGTTTGGAGGGAGGACATCAGGGTATAGGGCGTACGTATCAGCGGATCAGACGACATTTTCATTGGCGTGGTTTATTTCGCAGCGTGAAACGATTTGTCGGGCAATGCGTAGATTGTGAGACGGGGAAAAGTCAGCCTACGATCAAGGGTATGTCGCCGGGAAATATTGAAGCTACGTACCCATTTCAAGTGATAGCTATGGATCATATCCCTTCGTTACCTCGTTTAACTGATGGACATACAGAATTGCTGATCTGGACTGATCTGTCATCGATCCTGTCGTGCAGTGGTTAAGGCCCCACCACGGGACCGGGAGGTCATGGTTCGAGTCCCGCAGTGGACAAGAATCCAAGGCCGCGTATAGTCGGGGTCCAAGTGTAATGAAGAGGTCCTTACAGCACGCGCTAGACATGGCTTACACCCACCCAATTGAATGGGGAGGTTCTCGATATCTCTGGACTGATCTGTTTACGGGTATGGTGAACGAAAAATCTGATCATCTCGTACAGCACAGAAAGTCGCCGAGAACTACGAAGAGTGTGTATTTCGTCGATTTGGAGCTAGTGAGGTGATTAGGCCAAATCTAGAAACCGGTTTTATGTCCGAGTATTTCGTGCGCTCAACAAGATCGTGGGACAACGACAGAGTGCCACTTTGGAGTACCGTCCACAGGCGAACGGCAATGCAGAAAGAACGGTGCAAACAATCAACCCGGGCGATCAAGATGTATGTATCAGACTTCGGTCAGAAGGATTGGCTCGTATTAAGAACGATTGGTATTTGCACTAAATTCAACGCCTAATCGGATCCGTGGAGATACACCATTTTACTTGGAATATGGGTGGGATCCGCAATCATCGTTAGAATCAACGCTGCAACTTGGTGGAATTCGACGCAAAGCTCATGATGCTCGTCGGTGGATATATAGGCTGCAGAAAGACTACCGTTACGCCCGTGATCAAGTGAGTGCTCGATTGCACCAAGCAGTGTCTGATCGAGCTAAAAAGGACAATAATCAAGTGGCACCGCACAAGATCGAAGCCGGATCGAGGGTTTGGTTATACCTCGATCGGGTGAAAGAAGGGTTCGCGAAGAAACTGGCGCATATCTGGCATGGACCTTTCAGAGTTGATGAGGTGATCGGTGATCATGCTGCAAGATTGATTTCGGCTGGCACCGACTATCACATAATTCCAGTGGCACACCTATCCAAGTTGAAATTTGTCAAAGAATTCCCAGATCTGTAGCAGGTGAGTACACGCACGGTGCGGCTAGCGCACAGAGGAAGAATTTCCTTTAGCGGCGATACGCCGCTACTTAGCCGATACTCCCTTATATAAGGGCTTAGTAAGAGATCGCTCTCTTACTCGGGGCCAAGATTCCCTTAGTTTTCAGTTAGTAAACACTAACGCCTTGTTACAAGGCTTCCCTTAGAAAGGGGCTAGCTAAGGGGTGTTCTCCCTTTTGCTACAACACTCACTGCACGCGCGACCGGTCTGGGTCATGCGCCTAGCAGCATTAGAGTATTTTGTAAACATATTTATATTTAATATGTAATTAGCCTAAATTAATAAACTAATGTAAACTATATGTAACACTAAGTAGAACTTACTCAATTCGTACCTAGCGAAATGTAATGTACGCCACCTGTGTACCAACACGTGGCAGGCTGCCACGCCTTCACTAAGGGTTCTCTCCCTGATTGGTTAAAACAACCACTAGGTCCAAACCTTTCGGACCGGTCAATACTTGACCTCACCCGTAGTGTACTTATGTACACAACATACCCAAATGTAACCAAATATAACCCTGTTACATCCTCCCCCATCAAGACTTTGCTTACGCAATAGGCAATTATAGTTGGAGAACTCCAACTGCCAGAACTCTGGATTACCATGAGCACCTTTAGTGGTGCTGAGGATTCTCCTCGAGAAGAGGATGTAGACTATTCCGATAACTCGGAGGTGGATGCCCTTGGGGATATCTGCCCAAAGGCTGACCGCTCCTACAACGCCGAACGGCGATGTCGGCAGCCTAATCCGTTCCCCACACGTGGGGAAAATGCACTAGCTAGTGCGCCACCCCTACAAATGTTGGATGATACATCCGGATCGCCGAAGGCGATCATCACCAATGAGTTGGATGCGGCTCAAAAAGCTCAACTGGCTGCGTATGCGCCCCCAAACGCCCGCCACGGGCGGCATATAATTTGGAGGGTCCTCGTGACCCCCAAAAGTGGGCTAGGAATATGGTAAGGAATGGTTTAGCATTATATATTCCTGGTCCTGAGGCTTAACAGCCGTATCAATACGAACGCCGGGAGAAACTCCGGGAAAAACTTCTCGCGCATAAGCAGTTCACTGGCGTCTTATATCGAGAGCACCTCGACATACAGGCACAGGGTGCCCCTGTTGAGAACCTCCGCGAGGTTCCTATCGTTCTCTTTCCGGGAGAGAATGCCGAAGAGGCAGAACAGAAATTACGTGCTTGGGCGGAAGTGGAAAAACTCCTCCATAGCTTACTTAGCTACACGACAGCTATTCCCCCCGTGACGTTCGGGTAGAGAGGGCGTTGCGCTTGGCGTTTCCCAGAGCCAAGGCGATGGGGATATTACGTGACCCTTATCGCACGCGCTATGCCAGCGCTCCTGACCTCAACGCGGTTCCAGAGAACGGTGTGAGCGCCACATCTGCCTCCGGCGAACTCCCAATTACTGGGAGTGAAGGGGCTTCTCCCGCCCCTTTGGTCGTCGACTTGCAGCGTGATTATCCCGCTCGAAAGCGTCAACGACGTCACGGCAATACTGCCGCAGGGGAGTCTCGTTATCCCACGAATTCTGTGAATGTGGATAACCCTTCCACTTCACCAAATATTGGGTTTGACCCCGATGATGGCGTCGCGCCATTAGACGCTCCACATGGTAATGTGGGATACCCTCCGTATCGAGAACTGGAGGGGGAGGTCGCGCAATTGCGACGCGAGTTTTGCGAGCGCTGTGATCGAAACAGTCATCGCATCCAGGACGTCCAGGAAGGGCTCCGCGATGAGGGGGATGCGATTGAACGCTTCTAGAAGCGGCTTGAATCTCTCGAGTCGACCGTTGCTGAGCTTCGAGGTCGCCCTTTTGACCCTGTCGGACTTATTCCTCCCTGCCGTGTCTTACGGCTCTTACAGCTACCCACCTTTCCAACCCCCATCCAAGAGGGGACCCGCCTCCGGGTTCTGGTATGTCTTAAGCATACCTACGTAGAAGGTTGGATGCGTACGCATCGCCTTAGGAATATCGAAGGTGTACGCCAAGCCTTTTCGGGCTAGAACCTTGAAAGGCCCCACAAACCTGGGGCGCAGTTTGTTTCTTAACACATTAGAAACTGAATGTGAATGTATAGGAAGGTGTTTAGCGTTTAATAAAACACTTTCTATTACTTTGTACGACCTTTTGTTACGCCGACCCTTGCGATCGTCCTGTTCCTTTTGCTTGTCTTGGCTTTACGCCATGGCATCGCAAACGTGTCCTAAGACACTAAGGCGCGTCGATAAAAACATATCGATGTGCTTTCGCACAGATACAGGGCTGAAATCGGGGAATCCTCCCTCTTCAAGTCCTGGGCCACACACACGTGGCGTTAACGGAACCCTCGGATTATTCTGCTTCTGTCGTGATGCAGGAATTATGGGCACATATAATGCTGTGCCGCAGATCCGTTCACGTAAAACGGGGTAAACCCCGTAGATGCATGGACCGAATTGTTTATAGCAAATTCGGCCATAGGAAGCATCTCAATCCAACTCTTCGGAGAATCCGGACATAAACTCCGGAGAATGTCCTCTACAACGCGATTAACGCGTTACGATTGACCGTCCGTCTTCGGATGATCCGCAGTGGACATGAGGAGCTTGGTGCCCAGCACCTTAAACAGCGCCCCCTAAAACTGTCCAGTAAAACGGGGATACCGATCTGATACAACGGAATCGGGTAGACCATGCTGTCGGAAGACACGGTCTAGGAACACTGTCGCTGTTCCTTGTCCATCTATGAACTCTGGCACCGCCGCCAGGTGAGCCATCTTTCTCAAACGGTCTACAAAGACCAATATGCCGGTGTTACCGGCCTTATCTTTCGTAAAACCTAAGATAAAATCCATACTAACGGATTTCCAACACTCCGTTGGAACCGATAAGCTCGCCAAATGCGCAGCTGAATCTGCAGAGGGTTCGACCCGCTGACACGTCTCACAGGTTCGAATATACGCACCGACCCACTATTACATCTTGGGCCACCAATACAAAGCGCTTAAAGCGATGTAGGACTTATCCCGACCTAGATGACCCCCGGTAGGGGCGTCATGTGCCTCAAAGCGGACTCGATACTTCAGCTCCTCATCATGAGGAACTACCACCCGCGGAGTGTCTTCCGCGCTCGTGCTATAATATAGCAAACCGTCACAGTAACTGTAACGGTGTATCCGAGCTCTAGCTCGACTTGACAGGGTAGGCTCAGACGAGCCAAGTCCCTTGTCACCCAAAGCGTTGATAAGAGCCGTACATTGTGGGTCTTTCCCATACGCCTGGCGTATGAGATCCACCACAGACGAGGTGATGAATGTCGCGTGAGCGTGCTAGTAATAGGTACGACGCGACAACGCGTCTGCAAGCCATTTCTGCTTGACAGGTTTATACTTAACCTCAAAGTTGTACTCCGCAAAGAAGGAGAGCCAACGGTCCATCCGTTGGGAGAGATGAGGCGACTTCGTCGCTGTCCGTAAGGACGCGTGGTCAGTATAAACTACGAAAGGCTTTTCAATCTTATTAAATTATAGCAGCTGAAGGGTTAAAACTTAATCAATATAATAAGAGTTCATCTAATGCTGAATTAAAAATAGGTAATGCTTTACCTTTACAAAATATACCGATAGGAAGTTTAATATTCAATATAGCGAAAGGGATTAATGAAAATCGTTCACCTTTTTTATATCGACCAGTTTCTACTTTTCTTGAAGGGAAAGAGATTGAATGGGGTGGATCTGAAGACTAAAAAAAATAATAAGAATATACAAAAATATTACAACAACTTCAGACTTGAATTAATGCAAAGTATTATAAATCAAGAAAATATAAATGATAATTCTTTTTTTTAATAGCAAATAGCACAAATCAAGTTCGATCTTATTATTTTGATTTATTTTTAGAAAATCAAGCATATCATGGAAATTATCAAATAGGAAAACGAAAAAATCTTTTAATTGAATACATTATAAAAGATGGAAGATTATTAACACCGATTGAACATTTATTTTATGAATGTTCAGAAAAAGGTTTGCAAACAACCAAACTTTATTATATATCTCATATCCATATTGTACTTGGAATTTTATTTTTTTTTCATTAAAAAGAATTATTACTTTAAATAACATCCAACAAACAAGTACAGTAATAATGATTAAAAAAAACATTAAATCATGATGAAAATTAATAATACCTTCCATAACTGTAGTTGCTGGGTCTTGAAATCAATTTGGATCAGATTTAGATGTAACTACTCAACAGCAATTAAATAGAGGAATTAGATTAACAGAAATGTTAAAACAAGGATTAAATACGCCTTTATCGGTTGAAGATCAAACTTTGAGCCGAGTAGGTGAACCCTAAATTTGACAAGGGCATACTTCATAGCAAGTAGATCCTTATCATGAACGGAATAGTTCCGTTCCGCAGCTTTAAACTGCCTCGACTCAAACGCGATCACGCGTTCCCTTCCCGCATCGTCTGCTTGTAACAAAGCACGTCCGATTGCGAAATCGGAGGCGTCGCAGACGACACTAAATGGTTTCCCAGAATCTGGGAGAGCAAGAACGGGGGCTTTTAACAAGCTCCCCTTAACCGCTTCGAAAGTGTTTTGGTGTTTGGTTTCCCAACACCAATCTACATCCTTCTTAAGAAGGTCTGTCAATGGCTTCACCATCTCAGCATAGTTATCGCTGTATTTGTGGAGATAATTGGCTAATCCAAGCCACCTCCGTAAATATATAAGATTTACAGGCGAAGGCCACTCCACAATGGCTTTCACCTTCGCGGAATCTGCCCGCACTCCATCCTTACCGATGAAGCATCCGAGGAAAGGAATTTCCTCAGCACCAAAGATACATTTGGATGCGTTTGCATATAACTGATGTTCTCGCATACATTCGAGCACAGCTCGAAGGTGTATAAGGTGCGTCTGAACATCGGACGAGTCGCCTTCCGCAAGACTATGAACGAATATATCGTCGAAGTACGTCTGAGCGTATTTTCTATGAGGGCGGAAGAGTTGGGTCACCAAGCGATTAAAAATCGCTGGTTCATTGTTTGGTTTTCACCAAAACTGACTCGTCCATCTTGGATGAAGAGTTCAACTCCTCTTCCGGACGCAATACGACAACCTCGTCGATTTCATCTGCTTTTACAGCAGTCTCAAACTCGTTGAAGGACATCTCCTCCAACGACAACAGTTCTTCTACCCCAGGCAACCGTTCAAGGCTTACGACTTATGTGACAATACCTGTCACACTATTCAGCATCCGATAGGACTGCTGACTACTGGCCTCGGGACTCATCCCGAGACCCAGATGGGGGGAGTCAATTGCCCCATCTATTGGAAGCGCCACGCGCCTATCCACAGAGGTCTCTACCTCTACCAGCGGTGACTCGCCGATCTCACCTATTACGGCGTAATCGGAATCATTTCCGACGTGCGAAAGAGACAAACTTCGGGTCTCTCCGCTTGGAAGCGCCTCGCGCTTAACCACAGGGGTCTCTACCTCTACCACTGGAGTCGCAACTTGTTCGCCGGACACGGCGTGGTCGGAATCAGTTCCGACCTGCAGAAGAGACGAACTTCGGGTCTCTTCTCTAAGCGCCTCGCGCTTACCCTCAGAGGAATCCACCTCTATCACTGGCGACTCACCAGTCTCGCCTATACGGCGTGGGGATTAACCGCCGAATCCCCCTCGTCAAGGAACACTTACTTGACCACATTGGGACTGATCATTTCAGACATCCCAATCTCTGGCATCTCTCTCCAAAATCGCTTTTTCGATCGGGCAAAGGTGGGTTCATGACTCGCCAATGCTTTGTCGTAAAGCGTGTTATAATTGGGCCCAATATCGGGCCTTATTATAGGGCCTTATTATAGGGCCTTATTATTGGGCCTAAATTAGGGGGGGCCGATTACGGACAAAAAATCGGGTACGTAATCGTATACGATTGTGTGTACCACGGCGTATACAGTTGCGTGTACAACCGTGGTGCACATAGTCGGGACATAGACAGGGCATAGGAAGATGGGACGATTACGTACAGGTACTCAGCGAACACCGACGAACAGCGACGGACGACGGATAAATCAGGTCGACTGGTCGACGGAGGACGCTGGAACGGGTAGTTCTGATTGGTGGATATTAGTTAATTGGTGGTTCTTAGGATTTAAGCAATAATAAAGTTCTCCTTTTGCGTCCAAACACTAAGGACACCTCAGGGACGGCAACTAGCACCTCCCTTTAGTTAATAAACACGTCTATGTCCCGGGAGGGAGTACTTTGCGCGTTTTTGGCCCAACGGCGAGCGTAGAGTGTTGAGAACTCACCCCGAAACTCCGCCCGCTGTGTCAGCGGCTCTTCAGTAAAGGTTTTTTGGTTTTGAGAGTGTGATTGAGCAGTGCTCTCACCTCTCCACGTTTGGTTCGCGTTTGGCCCCAAGAGTTCGGCTGCTGTAAGCGCCCCACGGGAACTCTAGGTGAATTAAGTGAAATTTACCCCCCCCCTCGTAGGTCTAAGCTTGTAATACAGATATTTGGGTGTTTCTTTAGCTGTTGAAGACTCCAGAGGCTCCGTGATCAGGCAGTGAAGACTTCCACTGCATGATCAAGTACCCCCTTCGCCGATCAACACCTGATCGACACTCTGCAACTCGTGACCCGCGATCAACAACTCGCAGATCGCACCAACCTGTACCTGAGAGACTTTTGGCACCTGATCAAGTGTGAACACCGCTGATCAACTACTTTTAGTGCTTTATCGAGCCTGATCAAGTCTGATCTCAGCGGACCAACTACTTTTAGTGCCTGATCAAGCATGATCAAGTCTGATCTCAGCTGATCAACTACTTTTGGTGCCTGATCAAGCCTGATAAAGTCTGATCTCAGCTGATCAACTACTTTTGGTGCTTAATCAAGCCTGATAAAGTCTGATCACAGCTGATCAACGACTTTCGGTACCTGCCCAAGCCTGATCACTGCTGATCAAGCCTGTTCGCACCTGATTCGAGCTCGATTATATCGGATCACGTCTGATCAGCACCTCGATAAACCCATTACAAGTTCCCCAATCTTGCATCAAGGAATTGCCGTGTTTACATCCCCGCCACCTGAAGAGCGACCCACGCCTAAGCCGTCGGGTACACAAGTTGAGCAAAAACACAAGCAGTCAAGGACAACCGGAAGACCCCTTCGTTAGTCGGCAGTCCGGGCGCCGTGGTACCACCTGATCAAGCGTCAAAAACTTTTATCGGCAGCTCCACCACACGTTAGATTTCACCATCTTGGTCCATCTTTGTCTTAAACACCCATTTTGTGTGGAGAGGTCGACAATCTTTAGGTTTCTCGACGACGCTCCAACCTTCGTTGCGTTCAAGGGCATTAAGCTCCTCCTGAACAGCAGTCGTCCACTTGTCCTTGTTCGCCGACTTCATCGCTTGAGTATAACTCTTCGGGTCCACTTCACTAACGAAATGTACGGACCCACCATCTTCAACTGCACTTGGAATTTCAGTTGTAATTCGTCAGCAGTAATCGGATCTTCAAGCTTGGACTTGGACTCTTCGCGTGACGCAGCGCTCGCGTTGCCAACGTTTTTTGTTGCAAGCCTTCATCTTCCTGGGGGTCGGATAGGTAGTCGTATCTCCCCCTGATTGACGATCTTCCATCATACTTTGTTTAAGTGTACGGTTTTGGTCGGGGGTCAAGGTTCCAACATTTTTGATGTGTTGAGTCACAACAACCTTACATAAAAGGTTCACCATTTATGTAAACCTGATACCCCTTGACCTCCTCACTTTTCCCAACCACAACCGAAACCTGGGCACGATGTGATAGTGAATCCTTTCCAGGATTTCTATACACAGTGCAGATCGAGCCGAAAGCAACGATCTCTCCTAGGTTTGGTTGCTTGTTTTTCAGCACATCCAAAGGTGATTGACGACTAGAATTGGAATTGCTTGGGCTGCGGTTCAATATATACGCAGCGTATTGAATCGCATCGCCCCAAAAAGTGTGGGGTAAACCACTTGCGAAAAGCATGCACCTAGCCATGTTCATGACTGTTTGGTGCATGCGTTCTGCTTTTCCATTTCTACACTGGTTGTTGGCCTTACTGATTTGGCGTTCAACACCAGTCTGCATGCAGAAACCGTCGCGATTCTTGAACTCTTACCCTCCATCGGTACGCAAAATTCGAACCTTGCTGTAACGGGGTTACATTCGGGTAACACTGAGTGTTGGTGTACATGAGTACACCACGGTTGAGGTCAGTATTGGCCGGGTTGAAAGGTTTCGAACCTTTGGTTATTTTAACCAATCAGGTCAGGGGCCCTTGATGTGGTGGTGTGTCAGCCATTCCGCGTGTCAGTACACAGGTGTGTACACTACATTTTAGCTAGTTACGAATTAAGAATATTCTACTTAGTATTACATATAGTTTATATTAGTTTAAAATTAATTTAGGCTAATTACATATTAAATATATTCAGTTTACATTTCACTCTAAAGTGCAGGCGCTCGACCACGCCCGGTCGCGCGCGCAGTGAGTGCCGTAGGTAAGAGGGAGCTCTCCCTTTACCTACACCCTTAGTAAGGGAGCCTTGCCGTTAACGAATTAGCGGAGCTCCTTGCCGTTAAGGCATTAGCGGAGCTCCTTGTCGTTAAGGCATTAGCGGAGCTAGGCGCACGACCACGCCCGGTCGCGCGCGCGGTGAGTATTGTAGCCCAAGGGAGTTCTCCCTTACGCTACCTCCCTTTATAAGGGAAGCCTTGTTACAAGGGGTTAGCGAAAGCTATCTGTAAACCACCCCGGGAATCTTAGCCCCGAGTAGGAGAGCTCTCTCCTACTAAGCCCTATTATAAGGTCGTATCGGCTAAGTAGCGGCGAACGCCGCTTAAAGTAGAGTCTTCCTCTGTGCGCTAGCCGCACCGTGCGTGTACGCACCCGGCTACATCTGGTAGCACTTGTAGTCAATCCAACACCTGTGTTGGTGATCAACATCCTCTGCAAGGGATGGATCAGGACGATTGGGGTAAGCTAACCCCCGTCCAACAGGAAGCCTTTAAAAGGCTGTTACCCATATTGGGTGAGGATGGCATGCGTCATCTAGTGGAGCAGGGCCTCGATGCCGTGCGTGAAAGGGTGAATGCCCTTATCGCCCATGGGGCGAGTCTTCGCGGGAGTTATCCCGCGTCTACGGGGGTGCACCCTCCGATGTCCTTTAATATAAAGGAATCCACCGGCGAGAAGGTGAAAACCTTTATGTGTGGCTTCGAGAGGTTGAAACCGCATTCGCCACCGCGAAAGTGATAGAGGATCACCTGCAAGTGGGACTTGCACTGATCCATCTTACGGGCAAAGCCCGTACATGGGCGTTTACGTGTCAGGATTCGGTTACGACCGTGTTCCCGAACTGGGGAGTCCTTAAGCGAAAGCTTATGGACAGGTATTCAACACCTGATCTGGTTTTTTCAGAATCAGCTGACGTTTTGAGGTGCCGTCAGGGCACTAGGGACTTGGAGACATATGTCCAAGGACTGAAGACCCTGTTGGCAGGGATGTACGCGAAAGCGTATTCGGACGATGTGTCCATCCCAGTCTGCATGGGAGGCTTGAAAGAAGGGCCAGCACGTTCGGAACTGTTCCGCTGCCAACCCCAATCCCTGGGGGAGGCGTTTAAGATGGCGTTTAACGCCGAGAGCAACTTTCGTTCCTCTAAGGTGGGTCCTGAACCCATGGACCTGAGTCAGGTCGAAGTGGAGGGGAAACCTTCCGCTAAGAGTCACTCTGAATCTTTTTCGCAGAGCTTCGGGGCGGAGATCTTAGCTATGTTGCAGCGGCGTGGTCCGCTAAGGTGCTTCCTATGTGGAAGCGCGGATCATCCTAGGAACAGATTCCACAAAATCCCCAGCGAGATAGTCGCTGGAAGGGGCCGAGGGCGGCAAAAAGGACCTCGCCCAAGCCGTCGGGAAACGACGGCTCCCATTAGGTGCGGGGCGCCCTACTGGGGGACCCCTCAGTGCTTTTAAGCCCCAGGGTAGGGGACGACAGCACAAATCCCCGAGGGAAGCGGTTCTTTCTAGCACCGAGTTGGTGTACCAGCCAGGTTTGCTGGTAGTCCTTACGGACGTGAAGGCTTTGATAAGCCTTGGAGAGTCTTGATAGACTCTGGAGCGTCTGACAATTATATCAGACGGACTTCTGTTGAGAAGAGTCGGCTGTATGCCGAGGCCCTAGAGGGACAATCTCGTGATGTTGTCACGGCCCGTCTAGCGACGGACGTATAGGTTTCTGTACCCAAGGTCCCGATTGACCTTAAGCTGAAGTTTGCAAACTTCGATAGCTAAGAACGCTGCCTGAGCCCTGGATTTGGACTCGAGGTATGACCTCATTCTGGGCATGAAGTGGATGGAACGCCACGAGACATGGATAGACTGGAAGTCTAATCTCATTGGCTCAACGCACCCGTGATCGGGTGAAGCATTGGCGAGTCATCAACCCACCTTTGCTCGATCGCGAAAGCGATTCTGGCGTGAGATGCCAGATATTGGGATGTCTGAAATGACCATTCCCAATGGCGTTAAGGAAGAGTTCCTTAACGAGGGGGATTCGGCGGTTAATCCCCACGCCGTGGACGGCGAGACTGGTGAGTTACTTGTGGTAACTCCAGTGGTAGGGGTAGAGACCCCTGTGGTTAAGCGCGAGGCGCTTCCAAGCGGAGAGACCCGAAGTTTGTCTCTTTCGCACGTCGGAAATGATTCCGATTACGCCGTAATAGGTGAGATCGGCGAGTCACCGCTGGTAGAGGTAGAGACCTCTGTGGATAGGCGCGTGGCGCTTCCAATAGATGGGGCAATTGACTCCCCCCATCTGGGTCTCGGGATGAGTCCCGAGGCCAGTAGTCAGCAGTCCTATCGGATGCTGAATAGTGTGACAGGTATTGTCACATAAGTCGTAAGCCTTGAAAGGTTGCCTGGGGTAGGCGAACTGTTGTCGTTGGAGGAGATGTCCTTCAACGAGTTTGAGACTGCTGTAAAAGCAGATGAAATCGACGAGGTTGTCGTATTGCGTCAGGAAGAGGATTTGAACTCCTCATCCACGATGGACGAGTCAGTTTTGGTGAAAACCAAACAATGAACCAGCGATTTTTAATCGCTTGGTGACCCAACTCTTCCGCCCTCATAGAAAGTACGCTCAGACGTACTTCGACGATATATTCGTTCATAGTCGTGCGGAAGGCGACTTGTCTGATATTCAGACGCACCTGTTACATCTTCGAGCGGCGCTCGAATGTATGCGAGAACATCAGTTATATGCAAACGCATCCAAATGTATCTTTGGTGCTGAGGAAATTCCTTTCCTCGGATGCTTCTCTGTAAGGATGGATTGCGGGATGATCCCGCGAAGGTGAAAGCCATTGTGGAGTGGCCTTCGCCTGTAAATCTTATAGATTTACGGAGGTGGCTTGGATTAGCCAATTATCTCCACAAATACAGCGATAACTATGCTGAGATGGTGAAGCCATTGACAGACCTTCTTAAGAAAGATGTTGACTGGCGTTGGGAAACCAAACACCAAAACGCTTTCGAAGCGCTAAAGATGAGCTTGTTAAAAGGTCCCGTTCTTGATCTCCCAGACTCTGGGAAACCTTTTAGCGTCGTCTGAGACGCCTCCGATTTCGCAATCGGATGTGCTTTGTTACAAGCAGACTACGCGGGACGAGAACGCGTGATTGCGTTTGAGTCGAGGCAGCTTAAAGCTGCGGAACGGAATTATCCCGTTCATGACAAGGGGCTACTTGCAATGAAGTATTCTCTAGTCAAATTTAGGGTTCACCTACTCGGCTCAAAGCCGTTCGTGGTTTATACTGACCACGCGTCCTTACGGACAGCGACAAAGTCGCCTCATCTCTCGCAACGGATAGCCCGTTGGCTCTCCTTCTTTGCGGAGTACAACTTTGAGGTTAAGTATAAGCCTGGAAAGCAGAACGTGCTTGCAGACGCGTTGTCGCGTCGTCCCAATTACGAGCTCGCTCACGCGACATTCGTCACCTCGTCTGTGGTGGATCTCATACGCCAGGCGTATGAGAAAGACCCACAGTGTACGGCGCTTATCAGCGCGTTGGGTGAAAAGGGACTTGGCTCGTCTGCGCCAACCTTGTCAAGTCGAGCTAAAGCTCGTTTACACCGTTACAGGTACTGTGACGATCTGCTATTTTATAGCACGAGCGCGGAGGACACTCCGCGGGTGGTAGTTCCTCATAATGAGGAACTGAAGTATAGAGTACTCTTTGAGGCACATGACGCCCCTACCGGGGGTCATTTAGGTCGGGATAAGACCTACAGCGCATTAAGCGCTTTGTATTGGTGGCCCAATATGTATAAGTGCGTCGGTGCGTATATACGCACCTGTGAGACGTGTCAGAGGGTTAAACCCTCTGCAAGTTCAGCTGCGCCTTTGGCGAGCTTGTCGGTTCCAACGGAGTGTTGGAAATCCATTAGCATGGATTTTATCTTCGGTTTTCCGAAGGATAAGGCCGGGAACACCAGCATATTGGTCTTTGTAGACCGTTTGAGCAAGATGAGTCACCTGGAGGCGGTGACAGAGTCCATAGATGTACAAGTAACAGCGAAACGGTTCCTAGACCGTGTCTTTCGACAGCAGGGTCTACCCGATTCCGTTGTGTCGGATCGGGATCCCCTTTTTACGGGACAATTCTGGGGAGAGTTCTTTAAGGTGCTAGGCACCAAGCTCCTCATGTCCACTGAGGATCATCCGCAGACGGACGGTCAGACGGAACGCGTTAATCGCGTTGTGGAGGATATTCTCCGGAGTTTATGTCCGGATTCTCCAAAGAGTTGGAGTGAGATGCTCCCGATGGTTGAATTTGCTATCAACAATTCGGTACATGCATCTACAGGGTTTACCCCGTTTTACGTGAACGGATTGGTGAATCCGAGGGTTCCGTTAACGCCACGTGTGTGTGGCCCAGGGCTTGAAAGGGGAGGATTCCCCGATGTCAGCCCTGTATCTGTGCGAAAGCACATCGATAATTTTTTATCGACGCGCCTTAGTGTCTTACGACACGTCTGCGATGCCATGGCGGAAAGCCAAGACAAGCAGAAGGAGTAAGATGACCGCAAAGGGCGGCGTAACAAAAGGGTGTACAAAGTGGGAGAAAGTGTTTTATTAAACGCTAAAAATCTTCCTACACATGCAGTTTCAAATGTGTTGCGTAATAAACTGCGCCCCAGGTTTGTGGGACCCTTTAAGGTACTATCCCGAAAGGGCTTATCGTATACCTTGGACATCCCGAAGGTTATGCGTACGCATCCAACCTTTTATGTCGGTATGCTTAAGCCATACCAGGACCCGGAGGCGGGGCCCCTCCTGGAGGAGGGTGGAAAGGCGGATAGCCGTAAGGCACCGCAGGGCGAAGTAAGCCCGAAAGGGCTAAAATGCGACCAAGAAGCTCCGCAACGGTCGTCTCGAGAGAGGCAAGCCACCTCTCGAAGCGATCAGTGGCATCCCGCTCATCGCGGATCCTCTCGTGGAGATCATGGATGCGAAGGCTGTGTCGATCACAGCGCTCGCGAATCTCACGTCGAAATTGCGCGACCTCCTCCTCCAATGCTCGATGCGGAGAGTACTCCACACTTTCATGTGGAGCGGATGATGGCGCGACGCCATCATCGGGGTCAAACCCAGTATCTGGTGAAGTGGAAGGGTTATCCACACTCACAGAGTTCTTGGGAGTTGGAGACTCCCCTACGGCAGGATTGCCGCGACGTCGTTGACGCTTTTGAACGGTAGAATCCCGCTGTAGGTCAACGACCAGAGGGGCAAGAGAAGCCCCTTCACTCCCAATAAGTGGGAGTTTGCCGGAGGCAGATGTGGCGACCACACTGTCTCCGTACACCATGGTGGAGACAGGGGCGCTGGCGTAGCGCGTGCGATACGGAGCACGTAGTTGCTCCATCACCTTAGCCTTGGCAAATGTAAGGCGCAACACCCTCTCCACCCAAATGTCTCGACGGGAATAGCTGTCATGCAGCTCATCGAAGCTGGGGAGAAGCTTCTCCCCTACCGCCCAAGCGCGGAACTTCTTCTCTGCATCATCGGCACTTTCTCCCGGAGAAAGAACGAAAGGAACCTCGCGGAGGTTCTCAACAGGGGCACCTTGTGCCTGCCTGTTTAAGCGCTCTCGGTACGAGACGCTAGTGAACTGCTTTTGTGTAAGCAGTTGTGCCGGAATTTCTCACGGCGTTCGCGTTGATACGGCTGTTCAGCCGCGGGGCCAGGGGTATAGGATGCTAGACTAGTCCTTACCAAGCGCCTGGCCCACCTTGGAAGGTCACGAGGACCATCAAAATTATCAGCCGCCCTTGACGGGCGTTTGGGGGCGCGTAACGCAGCCCTTAGTGCCTGTGCGGCAAGTTGGGTGCCTTGAGCTGCGTCCAGATCATTAGTGACGATCGCCTTTGGCGATTCGGATGTATCATCCGATATGGGCAGGGGTGCCGCACTGGTTAGTGCATTTTCCTCACGTGTGGGGAATGGATTAGGCTGCCGACAACGCCGTTCGGCGCTGTTGGAGCGGCTCACCATTGGGGAGGTATCCCCAAGGGCATCCACCTCCGAGTTTTCGGGGTAGTCTACCTCTTCTAGAGGAGACGCCATAGCACCACTGGAGGTGTACATATGGAGGTTCAGAGGAACTGGCATTGGAGTTCTCCAACAAGATTTTTTTATTGCGTAAGCAATAGTCTTGATGGGGGAGGATGTAACGGGGTTACATTCGGGTAACACTGAGTGTTGGTGTACATGAGTACACCACGGTTGAGGTCAGTATTGGCCGGGTTGAAAGGTTTCGAACCTTTGGTTATTTGAACCAATCAGGGCAGGGTCCCTTGATGTGGTGGTGTGTCAGCCACCCACGTGTCAGTACATAGGTGTGTACACTACATTTTAGCTAGTTACGAATTAAGAATATTCTACTTAGTATTACATATAGTTTATATTAGTTTAAAATTAATTTAGGCTAATTACATATTAAATATATTCAGTTTACATTTCACTCTAAAGTGCAGGCGCGCGACCACGCCCGGTCGCGCGCGCAGTGAGTGCCGTAGGTAAGAGGGAGCTCTCCCTTTACCTACACCCTTAGTAAGGGAGCCTTGCCGTTAACGAATTAGCGGAGCTCCTTGCCGTTAAGGCATTAGCGGAGCTCCTTGTCGTTAAGGCATTAGCGGAGCTAGGCGCACGACCACGCCCGGTCGCGCGCGCGGTGAGTATTGTAGCCCAAGGGAGTTCTCCCTTACGCTACCTCCCTTTATAAGGGAAGCCTTGTTACAAGGGGTTAGCGAAAGCTATCTGTAAACCACCCCGGGAATCTTGGCCCCGAGTAGGAGAGCTCTCTCCTACTAAGCCCTTTTATAAGGGCGTATCGGCTAAGTAGCGGCGAACGCCGCTTAAAGTAGAGTCTTCCTCTGTGCGCTAGCCGCACCGTGCGTGTACGCACCCGGATACACTTGCAGTTAACTGCCTTTCAAAAATGCCATGAAGTGTTAAAATTTTTTGGCTGCAACATCTTTAATTTTCGCCAAAAATACGCGCACGTAGTTAGACTTATAATCAACAAAGTTGATCATTTATCTGTTGCCGAGGCGGTCTTTCGGGGTGATTGGACCTTTTAGGCCAGAACATATGACACCACCGATACGATCAATCGGTGAGTTGGTGCCACTGTCTTTGATGGACCTCGGATTTTTTGTTTGCTTGCCCTGAGCACAGGTCAAACAATTCATCCTTTTTTATGGTCCGTCAAGACAATCCCACTCGACCCATCCTTGGCCAAACGTTCTATGGCATCGTAATTCAGATGTCCGAGTCGTGCATGAAAATGCATTAATGACCCTTTTTGGACATCTGATTGCCGGGCCAAAACGGTGTCGTTTTCATCGATAATTGCCATCACGGCCGGAAAATGAGTTTTATTGTCGATGATGACTGAAACGTTTATCGTTAAGACCTTCTTGGTCTTTTGGATGTCGAAAATTTGAGATTGGGTGGACTTGTGTAATAACACACGGTTGCCTTTAACGTAGGCCATTTCGCACCCTTTCTCCTCCAAAAGACCATACGACAAGATGTTTTTTTGGCGATATTATCCACGTAAAACACGTTCTCCACAAGAACGGTCTTTGGTTTACCACTGGCATGGTCTTTCAACAAGATCCAGTCTTTATATGTAATTTCCAGCTGTTTTCCATCATCCTGGAAACACATGCCGTCAACGGGTTCGGCATCTTTCAGATACTTCCGCTGATTAACCAAGTGCATACTAGCACCGGAATCGAGTATCCAAGTGTTTACAACCGATTTCGTCGCAAAATTCGAAACAGCGAGCGAGAAATCGACTTTTTGTCAGGCTTATTAGGGCATTTCGGTCCAATATGACCTACTTTACCACAACCATGATGACCTTCTTCTTGTCTTCAACCAAATTCACTGCTTCGTGATTCTGCGACTTGACAGCCTTGACTCGCCTTTGACAGCCTGTGCAAAGTGCGTTAAGTCTTCGGCATGTCGAAGGTAGTCCGTCCGCGTGTGATCGTACTTAGCCATTAACACCGTCCTCAATTCCGGCGAGGCATGATGGACTACATTGTCCAGTACGAGCGGTTCACTGTTGACAACAGCTTCGGAAATTTGCACCAAATAAAGGAAATGATCATTCCATGAGACCTTGGGGCTCTTCCAACTGGTGAAGAGTTTCATCGCCTGTGCAGAGGTGATGGTCGTGTGAAATTCACTAAGCATATTATTCATCACATGCACGAGAGTGGGCGTTTCGGCCCACCATGTGTCAACCCGTCTAATGTAATACTTCTCGGCAGTACGATCTAGGTAATGACCGAGCAAATCGACCTTGAAATCTTCGCTCCAGTAGTATCCTCAAGCGGATTCCGCGATAGAGATTTGTCGAATAAATCTTGTATCCCAGTCCTTGAATCCAGCCCCAAGCCCTCGGTACTGCTCGGTACCATCAAAGACTTTGATGGAGAGCTTGCACTCTTTCGCTGAGGGGGTCTTGAAAGCTGGGGGACGTTGATGCATAGGTGCACCCATACCAAGGTTATTTTGGTGTACATTTGGTGGTACGTTTGGGAGCACCTGCGACTGCTTCTCCGGAGTGCTTTCAAGCGACTCCATGCGCATGCGTGTCCCTAGCCGCATCGAATTGTTGAATCCGAAGTTGTTCAGATCCGGTTGGACCCTGGAAGCCTCAAGCTTGTCCATGCGATCGCATAGTTTCTTGAACATCTCCAGGATCTGCATCCCTTCGGCACCAATGGGGGCCTGCTTCTCTTCAAGGGATCCGTCGTCACTTGATACGGCTTGACCCTTTGGGCTCATAACCTGTTGAAAGGTGTGTGCATCCATCGTAGCGTAGATACGTAGGAAACTCGAGTCGTAATAGTCGTATAATGAAGTCAAATATACCAAATCGTCTCGTATCTGTATCTCGACAACCAATTACAGCTAGGTTGCGAGAGTGACACCCTTTGAGAGATTGTTGAACGTCCGACGAAGTGAATGCAAGTAGATGTTTATCTAATGCAAAGTTTATTGAGAAGTGATTAGCTAGCCTAACATGAATATGCATGAGCTGTTGAAGGTATACTATACCGCTAACAGCTGTTGTGTTACCTACATACCTTATCGGCACAAAAATAGGCAGTACTCAGAACCGAGTACAGATGCCTTATTTTTAGCACCTAATAGATAAGAAATACAGATTGCTAACTAAGAAAAAATGGTCCTACCTAATTATAATAATTAAGTATACAGACTATTTTTAACACACGAACCTCATTATGTAAAACAGTTTGCGTCCAGTGGATAGATCCCTCCGGCAAGACAGGAATGCACTCACGAAGCTTCATCATGTGCGTTGCAACGAGTTCATTCTCTCGCATCAACTTAAAGGTCACGTGTTGATCCAACAGTGACGTTTTGTTCTCTGTTCCCAACTCTTCGGCCGGAATCGAAATATTACAAGGGAACGGCACTCCGTCATCGATTTTCTTAGCAGATGGGAACACAACCTTCAGATCCGAGACTGGTGGCGTGCTTGAGAGTACTCGTTTCTCTTTGAGCGGCTTTGCCATCCATTGCACGTCGGCCTTCAGTAGTGAGAGTTCCATGCGTATTAAGTGTTTTTTCTTTGACGTTAGTTGAAATAAGGAAAACCAGGCTCAATTTGGTAGTGATTTCATCCAATCCGACCACACCACCATTCTAGCTGCCGCAAAGATCGTACGTCATTCGCTGAAAACGAAATCAACATGCAGCCATTCGAAGAGCAAGAAAATCCGAGCTTCGCGTCTGTGGCGGAGCCTCCGCGTGCGTGTTTCTCGGCTATTTCCACATCTTGAGACTGGCATCGCTAACTCCGCGTACATTTGGACAATCTAATTGCTCTTTCTTTGACTATGCAGTGTTACAGAGGCCTCACTGTGACCAATGTTTCGTTGCCATCGCAGACTACGAGTGTCAACGCTGCATTCAGCGCTTGTGTAAACCATGCGAGCTCATAATTCACCATCGACTAGACGAGATGGCTCTTAAGAATGAAGAAAGTAAAGGAGATGGACGACCACACCAGGAGTTTCTCAAGTGGATTAGTGGTGCGGAAGATGGTCCGCTTCGAACATGGCGTTTAACTAATGGGTCTCATGCTGTTAAGCGTGCCAGGAGTGTGGCGAAAAAATGCTGGAGTTTTATTGTTTAAGTTGCAGTATGTATCAGTGCGAGCATTGCTGCGCTACCAAGCATCGTCAGCTCGAGCCACATCTCTTCTTTTGCGTGGAAGGTAGGTACACAGAAAGGAAGCATTGTCCATTCTCATTTGAAATGTTATATTTGTTGTAGGTTCACCACCAAAAATGTTACCTTTTGCTAGTTGGAATCTTATGTTTGTGGAAACGGTCAAGATGAAGAAGGGAGACTTACAAGACAGAGCTGCCGTGACAAATACAGCCAACGTTTTACCAAGACAATCTCAAATTGAATCGCTAGATGAAAGGTGTGCTGCTTCAATGGTTGCGCATATTAAGCTCGAGGAAGCTGGTAGGACAGGTGCAACTGTAGCTGCACTTGATAATTTGACCATCAACAGTTCTGATTTTAAGGGGACATTGCAACCTGCAGTTGAAGATCAGTGGAGCCAAGCAAAGCGTTTATCTCGAGCATCGAAGACATCTTTCGTTGACCTGACACTTGAAGATGGTAGTGACACTGGGGCAAATAGCACGTGCTCTCAGACATTAGCTCACCCACATATTAAGGAAGAGACCCAAGCTAATACTGGGGATGCATGGCTGACTTCTGTTACCACTTCTCAGGAAGAGCTTACGCTTGACGTGGATGAATTGATGGAAAAAACAATGGGAGAAGAAGAAGACCCCATTTTGCGCTCTATGATCGGCGAGTACAACCAGCTCAGCGCAAAAATATTTGGTATTGATCAGGAAGTGGACAGGATCCGCAAGAAAACAAAAGAGTTTTCGAGTGCTCAACCAATAGATATGGCGGCGGTTACTAAAACCCGTGCTATGGCAAATAATCTCCGCAAGGATAAGAATGAGTCGGAGAAAGCTCGGGATGGAGTAGTGTCCAAAATTGTCTTTTACCTGAAGTCCGATCCAGAGGAGTTGAAAACGTTTTTACAAACGTGCACCGCTGAAGTTTCATATGCCCAAACTGCGTGTCATCGCAAGTGCGCCACATTAGAGGCCAATATTCGCCAAACGTTGGAGAAGATTCGAAAGATTCAGCGTGACATGGAGGAGCTAATTAACATGAAAAAGGATGCTTTTGCTGAGGTTACTCGTCTTGGGGAAGAAATTGCTGTACGCGAGGAAGAGGTTCGCAAGCTGGACAAAGAACGGCAAGACGAATTTTTGCGCCTCTGTCAATATAGCAAGACGATCCAGGTGTCTGTGCAGGAAATGGTTGCGAGTACTCTGTAATAGCTGCATACAATAAGGGTCGTTGTTTATTGGGTGACTATCGCAGTGACAGAAGAACATGAAAGTACAACGTGGAATTCTTCAAATAGTTTTTGCCGGAGGGACTATTTGATGTCGGCGACTTTAGTATTTAAGCGAATTAGCGTCTTGGAGATCTTCCGATGAGCGAATGATTCAGAGTACCCTTTGAACATACATGTACCTAAGATTGCACTCTTTTGGCACCATAGCCAATCATGCAATGTGGCGCTTGTCCCGATTATTAGCAAGTATCGGTTTGTGGCCTCGACATGGTCTTTTGCATTTTGGGTCTTTCCTCACGCGCGAATGGTCACGGGATTCTATCTAAGTGCGTGGCAAATGTTTTGTCCGTCTTACCTTGACCAACATGGGCGAGAATCTCAATACTTATCACTAGTCAAATGTGTTCTTCACCATTCGTGCATAATTTTCTCAAGTGTATTTGATCTTTCCAGGACTCGAAATTCCTTGTACTATTTACTCTACACCTTGTTGAAAAAAATGTACATTGTACCAGTTTTCATGGAGCACGGTTCCTCTTTTTATGACCCTTCAGGTGGAGGTGATCAGATCCAGTATCATATCAACATTTATTTTGGTTCTTTGGTCATCCTGATCATTTTTACCAATGCGAATGTTGACCACAAACAGAAGTAGTATCGCAATTCGCTTCAACACATAGTCTCATGCATTTTATGTTAGGAAAGATAATCACTTCTTCATACACAATAGATTCAGCAAGTCTCTGACTTGGTTATCTTCATCTACTGTCTACAAACTGCCTTGGGGTGTTGTTTTCATCGAGAACGGATACTTATTTGCAACATAACTCAAGAAAGACAATTTCGGTATATTCACGGTTAAAATCGTGACATCTACGATTGAAGTTTAAGTTGTTGCCAAATGGACAGAAATATTTCAACACACCTTTAATACTTTCATTCACATTGGTTGAAAAGCTTTTCACTATGTACAATACTTAGGAAATCTATATTTTACTTCTTTACCCATTCCACTTGGACGGGCAGGTGTAGATGAAGTGACTTTATTTTTCATAAGAAATATATTAGGAATGCAACTAAATACGCAATATGCCACTGTGTGAAAATATTTCATTTTCAGATCAATTGTTGTACGGACCAAAAATAGTAGCGGACAAAATTCAAATTGCGAAAAGAGAACTTAAAATTCGCGAAAGTAAATTTTATCCATATATATTCCGATCCTTATGGCATCGTTTCGTGTAGTGTTGAAAACGGCTCGGCTCGGCTCGGCTTGGCTTCGACTCGGAGCCATGAAATGTGACTCGGCTTCAGCTCCAAGCCAAGCCATTGGCTCGGCTCAATCCAGCCACTTAGCCACGGCTTGAGTATACTTATTATATTGAAAGTTGGTGATATGTATCGTAAGGACAGAATAGGGAGATAATGCATGTATTAATGCGTACAGTACAGGAAGATATAGCGGACGGGCTGCCTTTTTACACACATGCAAAGATATCTAGAATTTTCCATGAAATTCTCTACTCCGCCCATCACGTCATCCTCCTAATCTCATCAGTTGTGTAGAAACTTTTGAGATGCAACAAAGTGTGAGAAAAATCCATGTGCATATATATATATATATCATAGTCAGAGTCTTCTGAATTCAATCTGTTTTTGCCAAAATGGCAAGAACATACTTTTGTATCCTTGATATTCAGAATATATTCATACAAGAGAAAATATTTGGAAAACGGCTCAAGCCACGGCTTGACCGGCTTGTCTTCGGGAGCAAGCCAAGCCGAGCCGCAGCCGAGCCATCGGCTCGGCTCAGGTACTCGGCTCGGCTCGAGCCACGGCTGAACCGGCTTCAGCCGAGCCGTTTTCAACACTAGTTTCGTGCTGTTGGCGCGAAGGCGCGAACTGTTAAAATAGCACTTGTTCGAGCAGCAGAGATCTTATATTACCTGGCCTGATAGCTTTTGTTACAATGCAGCACTATATGAAGACGCGAGGGCATTTAAAGTTGAGCATCATCGCACAGGACCAAAAAATAGGTGTACTCAAGTTTTGTGTATTTTTGACGGAATATAGTTAGTTTAAGTCAAATATATTCACTTTTGCATTTTCTTTCTTTTTTGCGACTGGGCGCTTTCTCATTGTTGTTTCTTGGCATCACGTTTCCGTGCCCATACAGTGTGCATTTAAACACATTACTGAGTATCGCGCTTACATAGACTGTGGTTGTCACGACTACGATTTACGGTGTGGATATTATCGATTTTATTAACATTTTCACGTGGAAGGACGCTTTATTGTGGATAAGTTTACGTTAGGAGTGGAAGAACGTTTGACTGGGTATGTGGTGGAGCGGATGGCCAAATTATGAGGCTTCGACAGTCGTTCCCACAACGCCCGGACTACCGACTAACGAAGGGGGTCCTCCTGTTGTCCTGTGACAGGCCTATGTCTTGCTCACCTTGTGTACCGGGCGGTTTGGGCGTGGGTCGCTCTCCAGGTGACTGGGACGTATATCAGTGAAATTCCGATGCAGATCGAGGTGAATTCGTAGCAGATCGACAAGTGTAAATCAGGTGCATAAAATCGCCGATTCGAGATCCCGGGGAAAAACTGAGGGTCGAAGATCGCAGATCGATCTAGTTGATCTTGTGCGGATTGACGAGATTACAGATGATCGATGATCGTAGATCGACTTGGTTGATCTTGCACGAATTGGCGAGATTGCGGATCTTTGATCGCAGATCGCAGATCGATGATCGCAGATCGACGGTGTCGATCTAGTGGTGATCAGCGGAGGGGTACTTGATCACGTAGCGGAAGTCTTCACTACTTGATCGCCGAGCCTCTCAAGCCTGATAGCTAAAGAAATACCCAATATATTATGTATTCCTAGCCTAAACATAATAGGAAGGGGTCGATCTGCACTTTCTATGTGCGGATCGACGGATTTCACAAAATCTACCAAGATTTCCCGTGGGGCGCTTAAAAAGCCGAGCTTCTAGGGGCCAGATGCGAACCAATGGGGGAAGAGGTGAGAACAATAGCCTCGATCACTTTCCCAAAAACCTTTACAGAAAACTAGCGCTGGCACAGCGGGCGGACTTGAAGCCGAGTTCCCAATAACTCTACGTCTTCCGGTGGGCCAAAAAAATGCACTACGTGCTCCCGCCGGTACGTGTAGAGGTGCGTTTGCAAAGGAAGGCAGGCGCGAAGTTAACACGCCTTCCCTACCGGTGATCTTAGTGATCGGACCCAAAAGGAAAACTTTATTATTGCTTAAATCCTAAAATCTACCAATTACCTAATATCAACCAATCAGAGCTACCCATCCTGATGTGCTCCACCGACCAGTCAACCTGATATCGCAGTCGTCCGTCGCTTACCGTTAGGTACCTGTACCAGTCGTCACGTCTGTTCCGGATTCCCCGTCCATGTTCACCAGAGTTGGCCGCGAAATCTACGGTACGCTTCCCACAGTTGGCCACAAAATCTACGGTACGCTTCCCCACAGCCTCCTCTGGGCCTCATCCCAGCCGTACAGCGGCTGGGGAGGGGATCGATCATGCCGTTACCACCCATTGATCATGACATCGTCGATCATGCCGTCAGCACCCATCAATCATGACATCGTCGATCATGCAGTTAGCACCCATCAATCATGTCGTTTTCGATCATGCCGTTAGCACCCATCAATCATGACATCATCGATCGTGCCGTTTCCTCCCAATGATCAGCCCTTTCTCCCATTGATCGGGTCACCATCGATCACGTGGTTACCACTCTTCGATCAGGTTCTCATGATCATGCATTTCCACATTTCCTTCTACAAGTCGATCATGCAAGCGATCACGCATAGTGCCTCATCCCTCGATCGGTCTACTGCAGACGTCATAATCTCGGTGATCAGTAAAGCCTACATACAGCAAGAGACGCTTCGCACGCGAGAGGAGGAGGTCGTCGTGTTGACTGACTCGCACTCGATGCTCGATAACTCCGTCACGATGCTTCGAAAGAAACACGCACGAACTGTCCGTAAATTTGATGATCGCGAGGAGGAGATTAAGCAGTTCCATGAGCATATTGCGCCGTTTAGCGATCATTTCCGTGCGACGTCACAGATCTCCAAGCCATACTGAAGGCTGCCGAGGAAACCGTATCGGACCAACGCGCCCAGATCCGCGATTGGAGGGTGTTCGTGATCGAGGTCGTTATCTGCTATCAGTCCAGGAGGAGACCATCGCTGATCAGGCGCAGGAGTTCTCGCGCCTCTAGAAGCTCCCAGATCAAACGATGCTTGATCAACTCCGACGAAGCTTGGACGTGCTGCAAAAGGAGCCTGATCAGGCCATCTCCAAGTACAAGCGCCTGATCGAGAAGGTGATCAAGCTCACCTTCAAGGCCAAAAAACGCAAGAGCCAACGTGATCGCATCCGGGAGGAGAATGAAACCAATCTTTTGAAGATGGAGGAATTTGTCGCTGCTCTATCCCACGTTGATGAGCTACGAGATCGCCTTAATGGTGTATCGATCAGCAAGGCCGATCTGGAGAACCTACACGCCCAGACTTCCAAGTTCTAGACGGAACTTTCGACGGCAATATGCCGCCTTAGTCACGTATCCGCAGATCGTGACGCACTGCGCGCGAGTTGCGACGTGCTCGAGACGAAACTACACAATTGCGTTCGTACTGCTCGCACGTCCAATCCATATTGGCTGGTGCGGCATTACAAATGCAGATCGTCCCGGTTGACGGAGCCTCTTATGTAGATTCGGATCAAGCGGCAAGATCGTCTGTTGACCCTCAGGGCGATTCACCAGAAGATTCTTTCATTCGGACCACTTCTTCGCCCAAGAGACGTGCTCAGCATTCACGATTCATATCTTGGTCTTAGCGGCAACTTCAAGTTCCTCCTACTTCAGAGGAGAAGTCGGATGATGGTCGCCCACTTAGTCACGATCAGCCGGATGACGATCAAGGCGGTTCTTCTGCATCGATCAGTACACAGATTCTATCCATCCCCACGATCAGCGAGCTCGGTAGTGAGGGTTCACTTGATCAATATTCTGCTGGTATTTTCTTCCCTGATGGTGCACAAGATGCAGACATCTTGCCGTGGACTCCATATCAACTTGACGGCTTCGATCTGGGAAACTTCTCAGTACGCGTGATCTGTGATTACTTATCACGCCCCAAGGTATGCTTGTTTGTTTCCAGTTGTGGTTGTTTGTTTCCAGTTGCCACGGACGCCCCTTTGACTGATCGGTGGTGTAATCACCTGATCACCTAGTCGGAGGTGGAGCTGCTGTATTCGCGAAGCCCCTGGGAGTTCTTCAAAAATATGTTGCTGTCGTAAAGCGGACTTTTTAATTAGGCAAAAATAGGGCCTAATGTTGGACATTTTATTAGGCCCATAGGGGGCCTAATATTATGACTAATATTAGGACCTAAATTAGGACCTAAATTAGGGGCCTGATAGTGGACGCAGATAGTGGATACAGGAGTACATAATTAGGTACCGCCATGTGTACCACGGTGGGTACAGTAGTACGTACTACCGTGGTGTACATAGACAGGATATAGAAGGGACACGGAAGATGTGCGGATTACCTACAGGTACGCGGCGAACACCAGCGAACAAACAAGGAACAAGCGGAAAAATCAGGTCGACTGATGGACGGAAGGCGTTCCGAATGGACGATTCGGATTGATTGAAAGTAGGAACAGGGTAGATCTAAGGGTTTAATTGCTAATAAAATTCTCCTTTTGCATTCGATCTAGGAGATCGTTTTAGGGACGGCACCTTTGCGCCTCCCTCACTAGTATATACCTCAACGTCCCGGGCGGGAGCACTTAGTGCATTTTTGGCCCACCGGCAGACGTAGAGTGTTGGGAACTCACTCTACAACTCCGCCCGCAGTGTCTGCGGTTCTTCGTGTAAAGGTTTTTGTTTTTGGGAACGTGATCGAGCAGTTCTCTCACCTCTTCCCCGTGAAATTAACGTTTGGCCCCTAGAGTTCGGCTGCTTTAAGCGCCCCACGGGAACTCTAGGTGGATTTTAATATAAAATACCTATTCCTCGTATAGTCTAGGCTAGGAGCGCATTGATTTGGGCGTTCCTTAGCTGTTTGACGGCTTAGAGGCTCCGCGATCAGGTAGTGAAGACTTCCGCTGCGTGATCAAGTACCCCCCTACCGATCAACACCTGATCGACACTTTTTGCAAATCGTGATCGTGATCGCTGATCGCAAATCGCGCCAACTGCTACTTGAACGACTTCCGGTGCTTGATCAAGTCTGATCAAGGTATATTACGACTGGGCAGCAGCTTTTAGCCCCTGATCGAGCCTTTCAGTACCTGATCTCACTTGCGATCAAGACAGAATATTGTTGATCGACGGTTATTAACGTCATCCAAAGCCTGATCGCGCCTGATCACGACCGATTGGCTTCGTTTCAGCGCCTGATCGCATCGGACTGCCGCCTTATCGCACTTGCGATCAAGACGGAATACTGCTGATCGTCGGTTATTAACATCAGCCCAAACTTGATCAAGCCTGATCACGGTTAATTGACGTGGTTTAAGCACCTGATCGCACGTGATCAAGCCTGATCGCATCGGTTGTATCGTCACAAGTTAGTTAATTCAATCTTGCACCAAGGATTCGCTGTGCGCCGCCACCTGAGGAGCGACCCACGCCTAGCCGTCGGGTACACAAGGTGAGCAAGAACACAAGCAGTCGAAGACATCCGGAGGACCCCCTTCGTTAGTCGGCAGTCTGGGCGCCGTGGTACCGCCTGATCAAGTCTCAAAAACTTCGATCAGCCGCTCCACCACAATGGTGCGCGTGCCCGGATCTTTGGGCGACGCGGGATATCACCGCGATTCTACGCAAGATATCGCGGATGTGAAAGTGAAAACGGAAGCTGAAGCAGAGGTGAAAATAAAGGTGGAAAAGGAGGAGGTGGTTGTGACGACGGAAGGCAGTTCGCCGTCGTCATGCCGGAAGAAGAAAGGAAATGCCGATCATCAGGACCTGGGGAGGAATACAGATGACGTAAAGGAGGAGAAGCCTCAACCACTTCCCGAGGCGCCTTCGGGAGCCCATGCGGATCATAACGCAAGTTATGATCCGCCAAAAAATACATGTATATAATGATCCAGATTGGGATCCGATGGAGAAGTATTACAAGACCGACCAACCGAAGATGTTGATCAAAGCGCCTGGGTCGGAGAGCGATGAAAGCCGATCAAGTACGCCGCCAACGGAAGCCGATCTGGTAAAGACGTTTTACCAAAAGATTTACCGAGAGCACCTGGAAGATTACCTGATGACGAACTCGATCATGAGCCTGCTCGGGGTCACGATCAGCGGGAAGCTGAGTAGACCGTTCAACCAGCCAATCATGAAGGGAAAAGATAAGCTAACGATTGTGCTAAGGCTAATACGCCTGATCAAGCAGGATGGTATGATAACATGCGCCTACGATGCCGAGGAAGTATTCGATCAGGACTCCAAAGATCTGGCAGAGGCCACCAAGCAGTTGTATTAACTATTGATACCCATCGTGGGCGAAGCAGACGATAAAGATTTCCCCAGTTCACCACCACAATCCTCGTTGAAGATTGAGGAAAATCTGTCAATCAACGTAGCGGGACATCAGGGTCATCGTGCTACGACTCTGCCCCTTCAGAGGGTGACGATCAGGGAATTGAGTCGAGTAGCGCTGGTAGTATGGAGCCCAAGATAACCAGAATGGAAGTTTGCCAAAAGGACAACGCCAAATTGCCGGTTGTCAAGATGGAACCTCAGTCGATCAAGACAGAAAACGATCAAGGGCCACAGTGGCAGATGTTTTTTGACAAAGCAATGAAGAAGTTTCTAGCTGAAGAGGGCAGTAAGTGGGCTCCTGGAGTCGTTGGCGCCAAAATCCGCCAGCCAAATCAAGGAAGAGCTGCGTCGATCAATGATGTCGATATGGATTCCGTACACTCGTTGCGTGGTCAGCAGTCGAAACCAGATAGGTCGACGACGGTAAAAGATGTCTATATGGAATCCGTGTACTCGTTTCACGATAACGGTCTCAAATTGACTACGTCGACCCTGATGAACCGATCACACTGCCACGGCGAGCCACAGTGGCATCCGCGTATACTGGGATACCTGATCAGCAGCCAATTGCCAGAATTTGGATGTCTGCGATCAGCGATTTGAAACAATTTTCGGGAAAAGAAGGGGATGAAGATCAAGCGAGGAACTGGATCAGTCGTCTCAAGTCAGCATTTATGCGCGATCAAGCTTCTGATCCTGAAAAGTGTCTAATCGTGGGCGATTTACTGAAGGGACCAGCGCGCAACTGGCATCGACAGTTGAGTAGAACCACCGATCAAGTTGGAAAAGTCTCGTGGATGAATTCGAAGTACAATACTGTGGAACTGGTCAATCGGTATCCCGCCAGTATTATTATATGAAGCAGCGATCAGACGAAAGTCCTATCAAATATTTGCATCGACTGAATGTGGCGGGTTTGCGAGCTAAGTTACCGATCAGAGATGGACCGCCCGAAAGTCTGCGCGAACATGTTCAACATTTTCTGGACACTCTGGCCAATCGCGAACTCGCCGATCAGCTGGCTCTCCTACGCTTGGATCGTGCTTCGGACTTGGAAGAAACGTTGCGGGCATACGCACGCAACAAGTGGTATCAGCCAACAGCGGCTGTAGGCACCAGAAGATTCCGCCCAAAACCCGGCGACGATCGAGCACCGGCCGCAACGCGAAAGCCTAGGGGCGTACGTGCGATCAAGGTAACGTCGGGGAGCGAAGAATCAAGTGCTGATGATAGTGGAAGTGATGTCGATCAGCGCCGCTATATGATTGCTACTATGCGCGATCAACCGGGGCGCACGATCAGCCTGGCGAGTCACGATCAGGCAAACGAAGCGACGCCAACGCAGTCGATCAAGGGGCGATAAAGAAGTTCAGTCATTGTGGATCGATTAGACACGACAACTTACGTTGCTGGAAGCGCCTGACTTGCCTGAAGTGTGGCAAGAAAGGACACCGCACCGATCAATGCCTGTACGTCTGCCGAGCATGCGGCGAGATTCACGATGCGGGGAAGTGCCCTATGGAAGAATTTTACAACCGCATCCGCCAGTGGTATAACCCTACCAAGCATGCAGGAATGTTGCCCAAGGAAGCCGAAGATTTGTTAAACTAGGACGCTCGCCAGGTTGGAATCTGGTACGAGACGAGCGTTCTAGTTTGTGTATTTTTGCATTTGTGGATAAGAAGAAGGATGATCGAGTAGCAACAAGAGATAAGGAAAACCGCGATCAGCTTGATTTACCACGTTTGGCTAATTTCCACATTGATGAGTTTTCTCGATCACCTGTGATCATGGAAGTCGAATGACTTCCAGGCGAATCACGTGGATATTGGAAATATCACTCGCCAAAGAAATGGTTCAAGCAATCCAAGGCGAGTGGAAAATCAATAACGAGCGAGCTATGATATTATTTGATTCTGGTGCCGAAGTGTCGATCATCGACTCAACCTTTGCTCGTAAGGTGGGTTGTTGGATTGACACGAGTCAAACACAAGAATGCGTCGGCATTGGAGAAAGTGCATACCAAACAGAAGGACGTGCAAAAATCAAGATCACGCTAGCGGGCTCATTGGTTTATTATTTCCAGGCATGGGTGGGCAAACTTGTTGGTCAAGATGCCATATTGGGTATGAATTTCATGATACCAGCTGGTGTTCGATTAGATATCGCTCATGACGCACTAAGTTTACCTGACGAAGTGATCATCCAACTGGAGGGACGTCGACAGTTGTATGGGTCGAGCGGTAATTATATGAAGTTCGATCAGTATGAACAGATCCCAGTAGGTCGATCAGCCGAAGTACGAATTTACGATCAGCGATCTCGCAAGTTGTGGATTACTCGTGGAAGAGATTGGGTCCCCACTATCACTAGGGGCGCGGGCAATTTGAGGTATTTACATGTTACGAACATCGTCGATCACCCCATCATTGTTCAAGAAGAGACTATTTTAGGTATTTGGATGAACAAAGATGATGTGCCCCGCCGCCCCGGATTTGTTTCGATTAGGTCCAACCGTTACAAAGAGTGGCAAAATCTGGCATATCAAGCCTCCACCGATCTAGTATCTGACGATCAAGAAAGTGTCGATCAGGGTCCATTAGTCGAGAAGAAGGAGTATCCAACTCCTCGAAGTATCTTAGTACGTCCCACGGACACGATCGTCGCATCTGTAGCGTTGGTAACCGAAGGGGCGCAAAGGTGCAAGAGGTGCAAGAGCGGTGCGATCAGGGGCCGGAAGTGAAAGGTCCGACCCTCAATCATGGAGTTGAGCAGCCCGTTTCAAGCGATACACCTACTCAAGATGCGTATAATCACCCTGTCTCAGTTAGCCCTAGCGAATTCGACGTGACACCTATTGACGATCAGGTTTGTTATCACGAAGGTGGAGATTTGTATGTGGAAGAATTGGAGAAGCAGATTGCTACGTTACCCGAAGTGTCTGCAAGCACTGAAGAAGTAACCAAAGATGATTTTCTAGTCGGAGATCCCACAGTCAACACAGTGGAGGAGATAGATCAACTTCGCGAAATAATTTGGGCGAAAAAACATTTGTTGATCGGGAAGGGAAACGCGCTACCCCCCGCTGCACGAGGAGTTGTTTGTGATATCGATGTGGGTAATGCGCGCCCGATCGCCCAAAAGTGCCGGAAAGTGGACCCACAATTTCGCGAGAAGTTGTCGGCCCTGATCAAGGGGTTGCTGGCAACTAAGATCATTCAGCCGTCAACGTCACCCTGGGCATCGCCTATAGTGATCATAGTGAAAAAGAATGGGGTCGATATACGTCTATGCATCGATTATCGCGCGGTGAATCAACTCACGCGTTTGATGGTGTACCCAATGCCCCTGATAACCGATCTACTCGAAGATTTGGATAAAGCGTTGTGGTTTTGCTCTTTGGATATGGCGAGTGGTTTCTGGGTCGTGTCTATGACCGATCGGGCACGCCAAATTTCGGCGTTTGTCACTCCATTTGGATTGATTGAGTGGAATAAGATGCCCTTTGGCCTCAAGAATGCTCCGCAAATTTATCAGCGGTTGATCGACAATGCACTATATGGATATCTTAGGGTCAAAGACGGTGCAGATGAATCGGCTGATGTATTTAAAGCAGGAGAACCCGACCAAGCGCCGGGCCCGTCTGTGCTGCAATGGCGATCATATATCGATGATATATTAATCCCTGCACCTACTTGGTCCACCCTATGCGATAAGGTGCGGCACCTTCTGGAAAAGTTCGATCAATGGAATTTGTCGATCTGTGTGGCTAAATCGTACTGGGGGCGAAGCGAAGTGCCCTATTTAGGACATCACGTCTCTTGCCGCGGGTTAGAAACAAATCCAAAGAACCTGGACGATCTGATCAATTTGCCTTTCCCTGGCACCTTACGTGCTATGAAATCGTTCTTGGGAAGCCTAAATTACTATCGTCGATTTATTGAAGATTTCGCAATTTATGCCGCCGTGCTTTACGAATTGAGGGAGATAGATTATCAAGAGTTGAAGAAACGATCACATAGTGAGGCGGAATCAAATCACGAGGATTATCGACTAATTAGAGCAAAAGTGGCATTCAGCATGCTGAAGGCGAAGATTGCATCAGCTCCAACCCTGCGATACTTTGACCAGGACAAGACGCCGGTGATCGTGGTTACGCTAGCAAATGGGCAGTGTCCGCCGCTCTAGTACAAGAATACGATCAAGTGTATCATCCCGTCGCATTCTCTAGCCGAACGTTGAAAAGCGGTGAGCTGAATTACAGCCCCGTCGAAAAGGAAGTTCTGGCGCTTTTACGAATTTTGGATGTTTATTTCACGATGCTGGTCGGAAGGACGACCACCGTTTTATCACGTCTATCTACATTGAAGTGGTTACTAACATCTAATGGGTTGGACGGACGATTAGGTAGATGGGATGCGATCCTATCACAGTGGGACCTCGAGATCAAGAAATGTGTGCATGGAGAAGAGGAGGTGCTAGGGGCGTTAGCCGCAAGCATCACCCCTCGCACCGAAATTGATGAAGCGTTGGTCGCGATCGCACCGAAAAAGCAACCGCGGCAGATGATCGAAGTACCACCTCCCACGGTTAAAAAAGGTGAAGATTTTTAAGTGATCAGTTTTGATGGATCGGCAAGTGTCAAGCGACGTGTGGGTTCATTTGGTGCCATTGTGTGGAAGTTACAGGAATGGAAGATTATGATCGCGATCGCCGATCATGCACCGGATATCACGGTGAATGAAGCAGAATACCACGGGTTGCTTTTAAGTCTGGACTTGTTGGCACGATATCCCAAAGGAAGGGTGATCGTGTGTGGGGACTCTAATTTAGTGATCCGGCAAATGCGAGGAGAAATGGAATGAAAAGCTCCGCGATTGCAAGTGCTACAACAGCGTGCATTTAACCTCCTATGCGAGTGGAGTGATTACGATTTGGTACATATCAAGAGAGAGTGGAATAGGAGTGAAGATCACATTACCACCATGGCTATGCAGGGTGGAACAAGATTTGAGATCGAAGATGAGAAACAGCTGGAAGGATTAGTTGATCTCAACCGTCTACCCGAAGTAATCACATGGAACGAAGATCAATCCGCCCCGCAAGTGCTAGTGACTACCCGATCACGTAACCACCGGCAACCACGACCGTCAACATGGACCGATATACCAGTAGCCGGAATAAGAATGGAACGGGTGAAAAAGGCACAGGATGAAGAGAAATGGATCCACGATTTGCGGTGTTATCTGTACGGTGACGTTATCCAATTGAGCGCAGACGAGGTGAAGGAGTGTGCGAAATTTGCCGACAACTATGATGTTGACGAACCAGGATTACTGATTTACTGTGGAAATGCGGCTAAAAGGAAAACCGGGGATGATCAGGATGATCAAGATGATCGCCGATCGTCAATTAAGCTGGTACTACCCGAGACCTTGCACACCGATGTCCTCCACCACTATCATGTGAGTTTGGAAGGAGGACACCAGGGTATAGGCCGCATCTTTCAACGGATCAGACGGTACTTCCATTGGCGTGGTCTATTCCGCAGCGTGCAAAGATTTGTTGGACAATGTGTGGATTGCGAAATGGGGAAGGGCCAGCCTACGATCAAGGGCATGTCGCCGGGGAATATCGAGGCCACGTACCCGTTCCAACTGATTGCCATGGATCACATACCGTCATTGCCTCGATCAACCGATGGGCATACGGAACTGTTGATTTGGTTTGATCTGTTCACGGGTATGGTGATCGCTAAAGCTGGATCATCTCGCACAGCGCAGAAAGTCGCGGAAAATTACGAAGAGTGCGTGTTCCGACGATATGGTGCAAGTGAGATGATCAGGCACGACCGAGAGCCTGGCTTTATGTCGGAAGTATTTCGAGCGTTTAACAAGATCGTGGGACAACGGCATAGTGCCACTATGGCGTATCGTCCGCAGGCAAATGGCAAGGCAGAAAGAACGGTGCAGACGATTACGAGGGCCATCAAGATGTATGTGTCAGATGTCGGTCAGAAGGATGGGAGTGCATACGCAGAGCGACTGGTTTTTGCGTTGAATTAAACCCCTGATCGCATTCGTGGAGAAACGCCCTTTTACTTGCCGTATGGGTGGGATCCACGATCATCGCTGGAATCGACATTGCAATTAGGTGGAATTCGACGCAAAGACCGTGATGCTCGCCGATGGAGGTACAAGTTGCAGAAAGACTATCGCCTCGATCGTTCGATCGTGATCAGGTGAACGTTCGATTACACCAAGCGATGGCTGATCGAGCTGAAAAGCACAACGATCAGGTGACGCCACACAAGATCGAGGCTGGATCAAGGGTCTGGCTATACCTTGATCGCGTTAAAGAAGGGTATGCAAAGAAACTGGCGCACATGTGGCATGGACCCTTCAGGGTCGATGAGGTGATCGGTGATCATGCAGCAAGATTGGTTACAGCTGGCACGGACTATCGCATGTTCCCCGTGGTGCACCTATCCAAGTTAAAATTGGTTAAGGAGTTTCCAGATCGCCCTACTGCAGTGTTAACAGCTGGGATTGAAGAGCGGTTCGACTTTGACGAAGCTTTGCTACCCAAGGACAGCTGGGAAAGGACGCTAGATCCAGACGAATTTGAAGTTGATCGCGTCACTGATGTTCGATCTGGTCGAAAGACTAGATATGGAAGGACGTTTCGTGAGTATCAAGTCTACTAGAAGGGTCATACCGAGCCGTCATGGGTAGACGAGGCGGACTTGAACTGTGAAGCCCTGATCAAGGACTTTGAGAGAAGGTTGATCAACCGACATCGGTTTGATGTAATGCAAGTGGATGAAGAGTCCCACTAATGTGTGATCAGATGATTGATCAGGGAAATCGTGATCGACGAAGCTCCCAATGGATGACGAAGTGATGATTGACTGGAAATGGTGTTATAACAATGGATGTTGCGAGGTATGGATGATTGGATACGGCAGATGAGCCGACGGACTACCAATTTATATTATGCATTTAAGGACAAAGGACAACAGTGAAATGACATGATCGAAAGAATGTATTGATTGAAGAAAGGGGATCGACCGACTATTCGGACCCATAGAACTTACGGCGAAGGCGTCGAATCCTACGACCAGGGTGATTTACGGGGCAGGAACGATATTGAACCCGCCAAGGTTCAAGGTCGTCGACATCTGCCAGCGCTTCTTGTAGGATCTGAGGTGGCGGGTCCAATAGAAACCCAGGGTACCACACTCCATCATTGGCCGGGGCAAACTTCAGCGGGCGATTGCTGGCACAATGGGTGATCGAAGGGTCAAAGAAAATGTCGAGATCACATCTCCCGTCGATAATACCCCGCAAGATGAGCTCCACGACACGTTTCCAGGTCGCCCCAGCCCGGCTTCTGCGTTGGCGACGTTGGATGTAATAATCGCGGAAGAAGTCATCAATATCAAGAAGATTCTTCGCGATAGGTAGATAGTGGGTTGATTCCCAAATCGCCAATGCGTGGTGATCGAGGAACGTGAGATACTTGGTCTCCAGGTCAGAGAACCAGCCAGCCGAGCGAAAAGAAAGAGGCGGCGACATGGTCGAAAAAATATCTCAGGGGAGCTGGGAGTATAAATGTTCAATCTCTGCCTGGGTGATCAAATGACCGGACCACGCACTAGTAGGAGGGGCCAACGCAGCAGGCGGGAACAACCATCCATCAGGGCGGGTCAAGTAGCCGAAAACCACTTGGGCCGTGACGTTGTGTAAATTGTACATGCCGAGCTGATCCGGAGTCCAAGGCAGGATATCGGCGTCAGTGGTACCATCAGGAACCGCGATCAAGGTCTGGAAATCAACCGTGCGAGGAAAAAAGGACCCGGTCGGGTCGTGATCAGGCTGGCCCTCGCTCCCGAACTCGCTAATGGTTGGAGTAGAAGTAATGGAGGCGATCGGGCCAGTGTACCATCTTCAACGTCTTGATCGCAAGTAAGGGGATTATCATCGTCAGTCTTCGCCTCCGAAGCGGAGAGAGAAGGCGTGGCCGCTTAGACGGAGAAGAAGATCGGGAACGCCGAATACGCTTTCCGGACGATGGAGTGGTACTGCCTACCGAGTTGGTCGTCGAAGCAGCAGAGGGACTAGCGGGCAATGGGACTTGATCAGGGCCGGCCAGAAGCTGCAGAGATATGCCCGTCAGTGCGGACTGAATATTCGATTGATGAGAGCGCCACCGCGCAACCTCGCCTTGGGCCTGTCGTAGCCGATCACGCAATGTGTCCCGGTCCGTGGAAACTTGATCGAGGTGACGTCGAGCGGTAGTGAGTTCCGCTTCAACCCGGTCCGATATCTCCTGTGCTTCGGCCATAATGGCAGTGTAATCGTCCATCGACACGCGAGCAGACTCGTTCTCCTTCTGGAGGCGATCGCATTGATCCTTGTACTTGTCCACATCGATAGCGAGACTTACCGCCCGTTGGACCAAGCGCACATTGCGGGAAATAACCTGATCGCGCTCGTGCTGCAACGTGGATACACGCTGTTCGAGTTGCTCCAATTCCTTCGTTGGTATGCAATTGTGTCGTCAAGCGTTGATCGCAGGTAACGTTCACGATCGTTGCGACATTCCAGCTCCCGGATCTGGACACCCTGATCGTATATGGTCCGCTCTTGATCGGCGATAGTGCTTTTGGCGTCTTTCAGCTGGGTTTCGAGCTTCATGACCGCAACGTTGATAAAATCGCGCAGCGGCTCCAGTTTTTTAAGGCCTCCCTCGATTACCTTCTTCCGGTCCGTCGCGTCACGTTGGGTACGAGTGAGCCGCCGACGAAGCATCGCAACCGTGTCTTCACTCATGGCGAGTGAGCCAGACAACAAGGCGACCTGCTCGTTGCTGGAATGGAGAGCCTCTTGCAGATCGCAGGCCTGCTTGATCGCGGCGATCGCCTGATCAGCTGCGGCCTTATCCAAGGCAGGAACGTTGGTGATGTGGGGTGACAAGCTGTCCGTTGAAGATGGCACAGCAGACTGTGAATGCCTGATCGAGACAGCCTGATAGCAGTTGTCACGGTTGGCCTCAGTCGAGTGTTAGATCGCAGTGGACAGCCCCAACGGTAACCGCCTGATGGAACTGGGCTTGATTGAGGGGAGACGGGGCAGATGATGGGTGATGATCGACTGATGGATGGTGACCTGATCGATGTGCAACGACAAATGCTCCAACGGCAGTATGATCCCCAGAATCGACGGCATGATCGACCCTCGCCCCAACCGCTGTACGGCTGGGACAAGACTCAGGGGCGGTTGTCGTAAAGCGGACTTTTTAATTAGGCAAAAATAGGGCCTAATGTTGGACATTTTATTAGGCCCATAGGGGACCTAATATTATGACTAATGTTAGGACCTAAATTAGGGGCCTGATAGTGGACGCAGATAGTGGATACAGTAGTACATAAATAGGTACCACCATGTGTACCACGGTGGGTACAGTAGTACGTACTACCGTGGTGTACATAGACAGGATATAGAAGGGACACGGAAGATGTGCGGATTACCTACAGGTACGCGGCGAACACCAGCGAACAAACAAGGAACAAGCGGAAAAATCAGGTCGACTGATGGACGGAAGGCGTTCCGAATGGACGATGCGGATTGGTTGAAAGTAGGAACAGGGTACATCTAAGGGCTTAATTGCTAATAAAATTCTCCTTTTGCATTCGATCTAGCAGATCGTTTTAGGGACGGTACCTTTGCGCCTCCCTCACTAGTATATACCTCTACGTCCCGGGCGGGAGCACTTAGTGCATTTTTGGCCCACCGGCAGACGTAGAGTGTTGGGAACTCACTCAACAACTCCGCCCGAAGTGTCTGAGGTTCTTCGTGTAAAGGTTTTTGTTTTTGGGAACGTGATCGAGCAGTGCTCTCACCTCTTCCCCGTGAAATTAACGTTTGGCCCCTAGAGTTCGGCTGCTTTAAGCGCCCCACGGGAACTCTAGGTGGATTTTAATATAAAACACCTATTCCTCGTATATTATAGGCTAGGAGCGCATTGATTTGGGCGTTCCTTAGCTGTTTGACGGCTTAGAGGCTCCGCGATCAGGTAGTGAAGACTTCCGCTGCCTGATCAAGTAACCCCCCTTCCGATCAACACCTGATCGACACTTTTTGCAAATCGTGATCGTGATCGCTGATCGCAAATCGCGCCAACTGCTACTTGAACGACTTCCGGTGCTTGATCAAGTCTGATCAAGGTATATTACGACTTGGCAGCAGCTTTTAGCCCCTGATCGAGCCTTTCAGTACCTGATCGCACTTGCGATCAAGACACCTGATCGCATCTGCGATCAAGACAGAATATTGTTGATCGACGGTTATTAACGTCAGCAAAAGCCTGATCGCGCCTGATCACGACCGATTGGCTTCGTTTCAGCGCCTGATCGCATCGGACTGCCGCCTGATCGCACTTGCGATCAAGACGGAATACTGCTGATCGTCGTTTATTAGCATCATCCCAAACTTGATCAATCCTGATCACGGTTAATTGACGTGGTTTAAGCACCTGATCGCACGTGATCAAGCCTGATCGCATCGGTTGTATCGTCACAAGTTAGTTAATTCAATCTTGCACCAAGGATTCGCTGTGCGCCGCCACCTGAGGAGCGACCCACGCCTAGCCGTCGGGTACACAAGGTGAGCAAGAACACAAGCAGTCGAAGACATCCGGAGGACCCCCTTCGATAGTCGGCAGTCTGGGCGCCGTGGTACCGCCTGATCAAGTCTCAAAAACTTCGATCAGCCGCTCCACCACAATGGTGCGCGTGCCCGGATCTTTGGGCGACGCGGGATATCACCGCGATTCTACGCAAGATATCGCGGATGTGAAAGTGAAAACGGAAGCTGAAGCAGAGGTGAAAATAAAGGTGGAAAAGGAGGAGGTGGTTGTGACGACGGAAGGCAGTTCGCCGTCGTCATGCCGGAAGAAGAAAGGAAATGCCGATCATCAGGACCTGGGGAGGAATACAGATGACGTAAAGGAGGAGAAGCCTCAACCACTTCCCGAGGCGCCTTCGGGAGCCCATGCGGATCATAACGCAAGTTATGATCCGCCAAAAAATACATGTATATAATGATCCAGATTGGGATCCGATGGAGAAGTATTACAAGACCGACCAACCGAAGATGTTGATCAAAGCGCCTGGGTCGGAGAGCGATGAAAGCCGATCAAGTACGCCGCCAACGGAAGCCGATCTGGTAAAGACGTTTTACCAAAAGATTTACCGAGAGCACCTGGAAGATTACCTGATGACGAACTCGATCATGAGCCTGCTCGGGGTCACGATCAGCGGGAAGCTGAGTAGACCGTTCAACCAGCCAATCATGAAGGGAAAAGATAAGCTAACGATTGTGCTAAGGCTAATACGCCTGATCAAGCAGGATGGTATGATAACATGCGCCTACGATGCCGAGGAAGTATTCGATCAGGACTCCAAAGATCTGGCAGAGGCCACCAAGCAGTTGTATTAACTATTGATACCCATCGTGGGCGAAGCAGACGATAAAGATTTCCCCAGTTCACCACCACAATCCTCGTTGAAGATTGAGGAAAATCTGTCAATCAACGTAGCGGGACATCAGGGTCATCGTGCTACGACTCTGCCCCTTCAGAGGGTGACGATCAGGGAATTGAGTCGAGTAGCGCTGGTAGTATGGAGCCCAAGATAACCAGAATGGAAGTTTGCCAAAAGGACAACGCCAAATTGCCGGTTGTCAAGATGGAACCTCAGTCGATCAAGACAGAAAACGATCAAGGGCCACAGTGGCAGATGTTTTTTGACAAAGCAATGAAGAAGTTTCTAGCTGAAGAGGGCAGTAAGTGGGCTCCTGGAGTCGTTGGCGCCAAAATCCGCCAGCCAAATCAAGGAAGAGCTGCGTCGATCAATGATGTCGATATGGATTCCGTACACTCGTTGCGTGGTCAGCAGTCGAAACCAGATAGGTCGACGACGGTAAAAGATGTCTATATGGAATCCGTGTACTCGTTTCACGATAACGGTCTCAAATTGACTACGTCGACCCTGATGAACCGATCACACTGCCACGGCGAGCCACAGTGGCATCCGCGTATACTGGGACACCTGATCAGCAGCCAATTGCCAGAATTCGGATGTCTGCGATCAGCGATTTGAAAGAATTTTCGGGAAAAGAAGGGGATGAAGATCAAGCGAGGAACTGGATCAGTCGTCTCAAGTCAGCATTTATGCGCGATCAAGCTTCTGATCCTGAAAAGTGTCTAATCGTGGGCGATTTACTGAAGGGACCAGCGCGCAACTGGCATCGACAGTTGAGTAGAACCACCGATCAAGTTGGAAAAGTCTCGTGGATGAATTCGAAGTACAATACTGTGGAACTGGTCAATCGGTATCCCGCCAGTATTATTATATGAAGCAGCGATCAGACGAAAGTCCTATCAAATATTTGCATCGACTGAATGTGGCGGGTTTGCGAGCTAAGTTACCGATCAGAGATGGACCGCCCGAAAGTCTGCGCGAACATGTTCAACATTTTCTGGACACTCTGGCCAATCGCGAACTCGCCGATCAGCTGGCTCTCCTACGCTTGGATCGTGCTTCGGACTTGGAAGAAACGTTGCGGGCATACGCACGCAACAAGTGGTATCAGCCAACAGCGGCTGTAGGCACCAGAAGATTCCGCCCAAAACCCGGCGACGATCGAGCACCGGCCGCAACGCGAAAGCCTAGGGGCGTACGTGCGATCAAGGTAACGTCGGGGAGCGAAGAATCAAGTGCTGATGATAGTGGAAGTGATGTCGATCAGCGCCGCTATATGATTGCTACTATGCGCGATCAACCGGGGCGCACGATCAGCCTGGCGAGTCACGATCAGGCAAACGAAGCGACGCCAACGCAGTCGATCAAGGGGCGATAAAGAAGTTCAGTCATTGTGGATCGATTAGACACGACAACTTACGTTGCTGGAAGCGCCTGACTTGCCTGAAGTGTGGCAAGAAAGGACACCGCACCGATCAATGCCTGTACGTCTGCCGAGCATGCGGCGAGATTCACGATGCGGGGAAGTGCCCTATGGAAGAATTTTACAACCGCATCCGCCAGTGGTATAACCCTACCAAGCATGCAGGAATGTTGCCCAAGGAAGCCGAAGATTTGTTAAACTAGGACGCTCGCCAGGTTGGAATCTGGTACGAGACGAGCGTTC
>CM047587.1:17126281-17141953 GCA_026184515.1 Peronosclerospora sorghi | reverse complement strand
ACCTGATCGCACGTGATCAAGCCTGATCGCATCGGTTGTATCGTCACTAGTTAGTTAATTCAATCTTGCACCAAGAATTCGCTGTGCGCTGTCCCCGCCACCTGAGGAGCGACCCACGCCTAGCCGTCGGGTACACAAGGTGAGCAATAACACAAGCAGTCGAAGACATCCGGAGGAACCCCTTCGTTAGTCGGCAGTCTGTGGTACCGCCTGATCAAGTCTCAAAAACTTCGATCAGCCGCTCCACCACATTGCCACCCATCTTTTTCCGCTCAGTCGGTTGGTTTGCTGACTTTGAAGCGAGGTACCAGGCTTTCTTGGAACATCATGCGCAAGCGATCTGGGAGTCGACGCATCATCTCCCAATAGATCTGGATTTCATGGAAGCGACGCCTTCTTCCTTTAGTATTACGAGAGTCGGCGTCAGCGCAGGAGTCGTGCCGGAGCGTTATAGAAGAAGCTGGTCGAGTTCATGTTGCAGGGAATGATCGACGGAATATGCGATCTCGATATTTTACTGGACCAGTAGTCTTGGACTGCGCCCGGAATCTCACCCTGAAATATACTCCAGCTGATGGTGGATCATGGTACCTATCAGATAAACCACCTCGGACCTTGCAGGATGAGCTTCGAGAAGTTGACGCCGAAGAATCTTGGCGAATCTAGTATCGTCTTCTCTTGATGATAATCCCGGCAATAACATCCCTCGTCTTTGCCGTAAGTTCTATGGATCAGGCTAGCTGGTTGATCACTTCTTCTTTAATCAATAAACATTCTTGATCATACCATTCCCAACTGTTGCTTCGTCACTTTTCATGCATAACATAAATCGATCTTCCATCGGCTCATCTTCCGTTGTTCCATCACCATATCTCGCAATATTTACCGTAAATTCACCACTTCAAGTCAATCGACACTTTTCCATTAATCGTGAGTTTCGTCAATCGATCTTCTCCATTCATAAATCATAATTTCATAGTCAGTTCGTCGACAATGCGTTACTTGGACTCTTCGTCCAACTGCATTACGCCAAACCGATGTCTGTTGATCATCTTCCTTTCGAAGTCCTTGATCAGATCAGATCTGCCTCGTCTAACCATGATGGCTCATCCTACCCCTTCCATTAAACTTGATATTCGCGTAACGTTCTGCCATATCCACTTTTCGACCAGATCGGACATCGGTGATACGATCAAATTCGTCCGGCTCTAGGGTCCTTTCTAGGCTGTCTTCGGGTAGTAAATCTTCATCGAAATCAAAACATTCTTCTACCCAGCTGCTAGTACAGTAGTGGGTCGATCTGGAAATTCCTTGACCAATTTCAACTTGGACAGGTCTAACACTGGAAATATGCGATAGTTAGTGCCAGCCGTAATCAATCTTGCAGCATGATCACCGATCACCTCATCGAGTCTGAAAGGTCCGTGCCACATATGCGCCAGTTTCTTCGCGAACCATTCTTTCACCCGATCGAGGTATAACCAAACCCTCGATCCAGCTTCGACCTGGTGCGGTGTCACTTGATCATTATGCTTTTCAGCTCGATCAGCCACAGATTGGTGCACTCTAGTGATAACTGGATCACGGGCGTAACGGTAGTCGTTCTGCAGCCTATATCTCCACCGACGAGCAGCACGATCTTTACGCCTAATTCCACCAAGTCACAATGTTGATTCCAACGATGATCGCGTATCCCACCCATATGCTAAGTAGAATGGTGTATCCCCACGGATCCGATCAGGGAATGAATTTAGTGCAAATACCAGTCGTTATGCATACGAGGTCCAATTCTTCTGACCGTCATCTGATACATACATCTTAATCGCTCGTGTAATCGTCTGCACTGTTCTCTCTGCTTTGCCGTTCGCCTGCGGACGGTATGCCATATTTGCACTCTGCCGCTGTCCCACGACCTTGTTGAACGCACTAAATACTTTGGACATAAAACCGGGTTCTCGATCATGGCTGATCACCTCGCTAGCTTCACATTGTAGAAACACACATTCTTCATAATTTTCGGCGACGTTCTGAGCTGTACGAGACGATCCAGCTTTCGCGATCACCATACCCGTGAACAGATCACTCCAGATCAGCAGTTCCGTGTGCCCATCAGTCGATCGGGGTAGCGACGGGATATGATACATAGCTATCACTTGAAATGGATACGTAGCTTCACTATTTCCCGGAGACATACCCTTGATCGTAGGCTGGTCCTTCCCCGTCTCACAATCTACGCATTGCCCAACAAATCGTTGCACGCTGCGAAATAAACCACGCCAACGAAATGTCGCCTGATCCGCTGATATGTACGCCCTATAACCTGGTTTCCTCCTTCCAAACTCATATGATAATGATGGAGGACATCCGCATGTAGGGTCTCAGGTAAGACCAGCTTGATCAAAGAGTGTCGATCATCTCGATCATCTTGAGTACGGCTGGCTTTTCCTTTAGCCATATTTCCACAGTATATCAACCCTTGATCATCAACATCATAGTTGTCGGCAATTTTAGCACAGTCTTTCACCTCGTTTGCGCTCAATTGTGAAACGTTACCATGCAAGAAACATCGCAAATCACAAATCCACTTCTCTTCGTCCTGCGCCTTCTTAACACGCTCCGCCCTTATCCCTTCTATGGATATTTTGGGCCACATTGACGGCTGCGCTGATCGAAGATGACGTGATCGCGTCGTCAACAGCACTTGCGGGACAGCGGGATCTTCCTTCCTAGTGATCACCTCAGACATTCGGTTGAGATCAACTAATTCGTCCCGTTGATGATCGTCGAAAATTTCATACCATGTTCATCACGCATGGCCCTACTGGTGATGTGATCGTCACTCGTGTTCCACTCCCTTTTAACGTGCAGCAGATCGTGATCAGGCCATTCGAGAAAGAGTTTTAATGCACGCCGCTGCAATATTTGTAGTCGCGGTGCTTTGCACTCTATTTCGCCACGCATTTGCCTGATCACCAAATTCGAGTCTCCACACACGATCACCCTTCCTTTGGGATATTGCGACATTAGATCCAAACTTAGAAGCAATACATGGTACTCGGCTTCATTCACCGTGATGTTAGGTGCATGATCAGCAACTTCGATCATGATCTTCCACTCCGGCAATTTCCACACAATAGCACCAAACGCACCAACACATCGCTTAACACTAGCAGATCCATCGAAACTGATCACGTACAGATCTTTGCCTTTCTCAACCGTGGGAGGTGGTACTTCAATCATCTGCCCAGGTTTCTTATTCGGTCGGTGCGATCGCGATCAGGGCTTAATCAATTTCGGTGCGAGGGGTATACTTGCGGCTAACGCCCCTAGTACCTCCTCTTCTCCATGCACACATTTTTTGATCTCCAAGTCCCATTGTGACAAGATCGCAGCCCATCTCCCCAATCGTCCATCTAGCCCGTTGGATGTTAATAACCACTTCAAGGTGGATCGACGTGACAGGACAGTGATCGCCTTTCCGACCAACATCGTAAAGTAGACGTCCATAATTTTCAGAAGAGCCAACACTTCCTCTTCGACGGGACTGTAATTCAACTCGCCGCTCCTCAGTGTCCGGCCGGCAAATGCGACGGGGCAATATATTTGATCATGATCTTGCACTAGCGCGGCAGACACTGCCCACTTTCTAGCATAAACCACGATCACCGGCTTTTTGGCTTGATCGAAATGGCTTAGGGTTGGGGCTGACGCAATCTTCGCTTTCAGCATACTGAATGCCACTTGCGCCCTGATTAATCGATCTTCTTCGCGATGCGGACTCTCATTGATCGATGATCGACCCTTTAATTCTTGATAGTCCGTTTCTCGTAACTCATAGAGTACATCATCATAGATAGCGAAGTCTTCAATAAATCTTCGATAGTATTTCAGACTCCCCAAAAACGATTGCATAGCACGCAAAGTGCCAGGAAAAGGCGAATCGATCAGATCATCCAAATTCTTCGGATTTGTTTCCAAACCGCGGATAGATACATGATGTCCTAAATAAGGAACTTCACTTCGCCTCCAGTACGATTTAGCCACGCTGATCGACAAGTTCCACTTGTGGTGAAGCGGACTCAAGAATTTTGGTCGTTTTGCATCAGCAGCACACCGATCGGCTTATCGGCGATCGGATTGGTGGAAATCAAGGAGGCTATTGGGCCAATTGTGTGCAAGATGTGTCAAGAACATGGATTTGGGTAAGTCACATGATATTGCGTGTACTTACATATTTTCATGTGCGTACATATTGGGGACCATAGGGAGATATTTTTGGTTAGTGTCGTTAATTTTCAGCCTTTAACACTCAACAAGAAGTTGTTTCTTCGCACTGTACGCCTCTGCACGCCGCAGAGTGTTTGGAAGCAGAGGGTCGAGTAATCCCCTCTAGCTTGTTATACCCGGTCGGGGCGCGTCACAGACGCACTTGGCCCGCCGGAAGTCCCTCGACGGGAGTACGTATTGGTCGGATTCTCAAGCGCAAGTTACACACGTTTGGAACGTGTAATCAAGTTATTGGATTGTTTCGTGGAGATATCGTTCGTGGAGTTTTTCACGTTCTCATTGGATCTGTAACGGGGTTACATTCGGGTAACACTGAGTGTTGGTGTACATGAGTACACCAAGGTTGAGGTCAGTATTTGCCGGGTTAAAAGGTTTCGAACCTTTGGTTATTTTAACCAATCAGGGCAGGGGCCCTTGGTGTGGTGGTGTGTCAGCCATCCACGTGTCAGTACACAGGTGTGTGCACTACATTTTAGCTAGATACGAATTAGGAATATTCTACTTAGTATTACATATAGTTTATATTAGTTTAAATTAATTTAGACTAATTACATATTAAATATATTCAGTTTACATTTCACTCTATCTTGCGGACGTGCGACCTCGACCGGTCGCTCGCGCAGTGAGTGTCATAGGTAAGAGGGAGCCCTCCCTTTACCTACATCCCGTAAAGGGAATACAGCCATTAAGGCTAAGTTGTAAACAAACCCGGGAATCTTGGCCCCGAGTAGGATAGTTCTCCTACTAAGCCCTTTACAAGGGCGTATCGGCTAAGTAGCGGTAGCTACCGCTTTAAGGAAGAGTCTTCCTCTGTGCGCTAGTCGCACCGTGCGTATACGCACCGGCTACATCTGGTAGCACTTGTAGTCAATCCAACACCTGTGTTGGTAGACTAGGCATCCTCTGCAAAGGATGAATCAGGACGATTGGGATAGTTTGACCCTCGTCCAGCAGGAAGCCTTTAAAAGGCTGTTACCCTTAACGGGGGAAGAAGGTATGAAGCTCCTAGTGGAGCAGGGCCTTGAGGCCTTAAAGGCAAGGGTAAATGCCCTCATCGCTCATGAGGCGAGTTGCGGTGGAGTTCATTCCACGGGGGTGCGCCCTCCATTATCGTTTAAGATAAAGGAGTTCACCGGAGAGAAGGGTGACAAACTTTATGTTTGGTTGCGAGAGGTTGAAACGGCCTTCGCCGCAGCGAACATGAACGCTGATCACTTGCAAGTGGGACTTGCATTGACCCATCTTACGGGCAAAGCCCGTACATGGGCGTTTACATGCTCGGAATCAGTCAAGGACGTGTTTCCAACATGGAAGGTCCTTAAGCAGAATCTTATGGACATGTACGCAACGCCTGATCTGGTTTTCCAGAATCAACTGCGGTCCTGAGGTGCCGTCAAGGCACTAAGGACCTGGAGATTTATATCCAGGAGCTTAAGACCCTGTTGGCAGGGATGTACGCGAAAGCGTATTCGGACGATGTGTCCATCCCCGTCTTCATGGGAGGCCTGACAGAAGGGCCAGCACGTTCGGAATTGTTCCGATGCCGACCCGAATCCCTGGAGGAGGCGTTCAAGATGGCGTTCAACGCCGAGAGGAACTTCCGTTCCTCTAAGGTGGGTCCTGAACCCATGGACCTGAGTCAGGTCGAAGCGGAGGAGAAACCTCCCGCTAAGAGTCACTCTGACTCTTTTTCACAGAGCTTCGGGGCAGAGCTCTTAGCTATGTTGCAGCGGCATGGGACGCTGAGATGCTTCCTGTGTGGAAGCATGGATCATCTGAGGAACAGATGTCCGAAAAATCCCCAGCGAGACACTCGCTACAAGGTACCAAGGGTGGGGAAAAAGCCCTTGTACAAGCCGTCGGGAAACGACGGCTCCCAGTAGGTGCATGGAGACCTACTGGGGGACCCCTCAGTGCTGTTAAGACCCAGGGTAGGGGACGACAGCACAAAGCCCCGAGGGAAACGGTGCTTTCTAGCACCGAGTTGGTGTACCAGCCAGGTTTGCTGGTAGTCCTTGCGGACGTGAAAGGCTTTGATAAGCCTTGGAGAGTCTTAAAAGACTCTGGAGCGTCTGACAATTATGTCAGACGGTCTTCTGTTGTGAAGAGTCGGCTGTATGCCGAGGCCCTAGAGGCACGTTCTCGTGACGTTGTCACGGTCCGTCTTGCGACGGGCGTACAGGTTTCTGTACCCAAGGTCTCGATTGACCTTAAGCTGAAGTTTGCAGACTTTGACAGCTTAGAACGTTTCCTAGTCCTGGATTTGGACTCGAGGTATGACCTCATTCTGGGCATGAAGTGGCTGGAACGCCACGAGCCATGGATATACTGGAAGTCTAAGTCCATTGTCTCAACGCACCCGCGGTCGGGTGAAGCATTGGCGAGTCATGAACCCACCTTTTCTCGATCGCAAAAGCGATTCTGGCGTGAGACGCCAGAGATTGGGATGTCTGAAGTAATAATTCCCGATGGCGTTAAGGAAGAGTTCCTTAACGAGGGGTATTCGGCGGTTAACCCCACGCCATTATAGGCGAGACTGGTGAGTCGCCAGTGATAGAGGTGGATTCCTCTGAGGGTAAGCGCGAGGCGCTTAGAGAAGAGACCCGAAGTTCGTCTTTTCTGCAGGTCGGAACTGATTCCGACCACGCCGTGTCCGGCGAACAAGTTGCGACTCCAGTGGTAGAGGTAGAGACCCCTGTGGTTAAGCGCGAGGCGCTACCAAGCGGAGAGACCCGAAGTTTGTCTCTTCCGCATGTCGGAATTGTTTCCTACCACGCCGTTTTAGGTGAGACCGGCGAGTCACCGGTGGTAGAGGTAAGACCTGTGTGGATAGGCGCGATGCGCTTCCAATAGATGGGGCAATTGACTGCCCCCCCCCCCATCTGGGTCCCGCGATGAGTCCCGAGGCCAGTAGGGAGCAGTCCTATCTGATGCTGAATAGTGTGACAGGTATTGTCACAGAAGGCGTAAGCCTAGAACGGTTGCCTGGGGTAGGCGAACTGTTGTAGTTGGAGGAGATGTCCTTCAACGAATTTGAAGCTGCTTTGAAAGCAGATGAAATCGACGAGGTTGTCGTATTACGTCCGGAAGAGGAATTGAACTCCTCATCCACGATGGACGAGTCAGTTTTGGTGAAAACCAAACAGGCATTAAATGCCCAAAGCGGCCTCAAGATCCTCGCGGATCCTGAGGACCCTTACCATTCCTTATTAAAGGAATTTGGAGATCTCATCAGTGACAACCCACCGATGGGGTTACCACCGGATCGGGGAGTCCGACATGAAATTGATTTGGTTCCTGGAACCAAATACTGCGTCACTAGGCAGTGGACTCTCCCCAAGGAGCAATGCGACGTCATCGACGAATTATTCAAGGGGAAAGAAGAGGCAGGGATGGCACGGGAGAGCAAGTCTCCTCACTTATCTCCCACCTTTTGTGTTCGTAAAGCGAACGGAAAGTGGCGCATTGTGCATGCGTATAACAAGCTGAATGCAGCTACTGTACCAATTAGAACTCCTATTCAACGGAAGGATGTCCTCCAGAACAATATCGCAGGCTGTACTGCTTACAGCGCCTTAGATCTGGTGGACGGGTACTATCAGGTGCTCATGCGAGCATCCGATATTCCGCTTACAGCGGTCAGCACGACTAGTGGCATGCTGTGGGAGTGGATAATTATGCCACAGGGGCTTTCGAATGCACCAGCGACTTTCAATCGCTTGGTGACTCAACTCTTCCGCCCTCATAGAAAGTACGCTCAGACGTACTTCGACGATATATTCGTTCATAGTCGCGCGGAAGGCGACTCGTCTGATGTTCAGACGCACCTAATACATCTTAGAGCGGTGCTCGAATGTATGCGAGAGCGTAAGTTATATGCAAACGCATCCAAATGTATTTTTCGTGCTGAGTAAATTCCTTTCCTCGGATGCTTCATTGGTAAGGATGGAGTGCGGGAAGATCCCGCGAAGGTGAAAGCCATTGTGGAGTAGCCTTCGCCTGTAAATCTTAGAAATTTACGGAAGTGGCTTGGACTAGCCAATTATCTCCACAAATGTAGCGAGAACTATGCTGAGATGACAAAGCCATTGACTGACCTTCTTAAGAAGGATGTAGATTGGTGTTGGGAAACCAAACACCAAAACACTTTCGAAGCGGTTAAGGGGAGCTTGTTAAAAGCCCCCGTTCTTGTTCTCCCAGATTCTGGGAAACCATTTAGTGTCGTCTGCGACGCCTCCGATTTAGCAATCGGATGTGCTTTGTTACAAGCAGACGATGCGGGAAGGTAACGCGTAATTGCGTTTGAGTCGAGGCAGCTTAAAGCTGCGGAACGGAATTATCGCGTTCATGACAAGGAGCTACTTGCAATGAAGTATGCTCTAGTCAAATTTAGGGTTCACCTACTCGGCTCAAAGCCGTTCGAGGTTTATACTGACCACGCGTCCTTACGGGCAGCGACAAAGTCGCCTCATCTCTCGCAACGGATGGCCCGTTGGCTCTCCTTCTTTGCGGAGTACAACTTTGAGGTTAAGTATAAGCCTGGCAAGCAGAACGTGCTTGCAGACGCGTTGTTGCGTCGTCCCAATTACGAGCTCGCTCACGCGACATTCGTCACCTCGTCTGTGGTGGATCTCATACGCCAGGCGTATGAGAAAGACCCACAGTGTACGGCGCTTATCAGCGCGTTGGGTGAAAAGGGACTTGGCTCGTCTGCGCCAACCCTGTCAAGTCGAGCTAAAGCTCGTTTACAACGTTTTTACAGGTACTGTGACGATCTGCTATTTTATAGCACGAGCGCGGAGGACACTCCGCGGGTGGTAGTTCCTCATAATGAGGAACTGAAGTATAGAGTCCTCTTTGAGGCACATGAAGCCCCTACCGGGGGTCATTTAGGTCGGGATAAGACCTACAGCGCATTAAGCGCTTTGTATTGGTGGCCCAATATGTATAAGTGCGTCGGTGCGTATATACGCACTTGTGAGACGTGTCAGAGGGTTAAACCCTCTGCAAGTTCAGCTGCGCCTTTGGCGAGCTTGTCGGTTCCAACGGAGTGTTGGAAATCCATTAGCATGGATTTTATCTTCGGTTTTCCGAAGGATAAGGCCGGGAACACCGGCATATTGGTCTTTGTAGACCGTTTGAGCAAGATGAGTCACCTGGAGGCGGTGACAGAGTCCATAGATGGACAAGGAACAGCGAAAGGGTTCCTAGACCGTGTCTTTCGACAGCAGGGTTTACCCGATTCCGTTGTGTCGGATCGGGATCCCCGTTTTACGGGACAATTCTGGGGAGAGTTGTTTAAGGTGCTAGGCACCAAGCTCCTCATGTCCACTGCGGATCATCCGCAGACGGACGGTCAGACGGCACGCGTTAATCGCGTTGTGGAGGATATTCTCCGGAGTTTATGTCCGAATTCTCCAAAGAGTTGGAGTGAGATGCTTCCGATGGTTGAATTTGCTATCAACAATTCGGTACATGCATCTACGGGGTTTACCCCGTTTTACGTGAACGGATTGGTGAATCCGAGGGTTCCGTTAACGCCACGTGTGTGTGGCCCAGTGCTTGAGGGGGGAGAATTCCCCGATTTCAGCCCTGTATCTGTTCGAAAGCACATCGATAAGTTCTTATCGACGCGCCTTAGTGTCTTACGACACGTCTGCGATGCCATGGAGGAAAGCCAAGACAAGCAGAAGGAAAAAGCTGACCGCAAGGGGTGGCGTAACAAAAGGGTATACAAAGTGGGAGAAAGTGTTTTATTAAACGCTAAAAATCTTCCTACACATGCAGTTTCAAATGAGTTGCGTAATAAACTGCGCCCCAGGTTTGTGGGACCCTTTCAGGTACTAGCCCGAAAGGGCTTATCGTATACCTTGGACATCCCGAAGGTGATGCGTACGCATCCAACCTTTTATGTCGGTATGCTTAAGCCATACCAGGACCCGGAGGCGGGCCCCCTCTTGGAGGAGGGTGGAAGGTTGGATAGCCGTAAGGCACCGCAGGGCGAAGTAAGCCCGAAAGGGCTAAAATGCGACCACGAATCTCCGCAACGGTCGTCTCGAGAGTGGCAAGCCGCCTCTTGAAGCGATCAGTGGCATCCTGCTCATCGCGGATCCCCTCGTGGAGACCATGGATGCGAAGGCTGTGTCGATCACAGCGCGCGCGAATCTCACGTCGCAATTGCGCGACCTCCTCCTCCAATTCTCGATGCGGAGAGTACTCAACACTTTCATGTGGAGCGGCTGATGGCGCGGCGCCATCATCGGGGCCAAACCCAGTATCTGGTGAAGTGGAAGGGTTATCCACACTCACAGAGTTCGTGGGAGTTGGAGATTCCCCTACGGCAGGATTGCCGCGACGTCGTTGACGCTTTTGAGCGGGAGAATCCCGCTGTAGGTCAACTACCAGAGGGGCATGAGAAGCCCCTTCACTCCCAATATGTGGGAGTTTGCCGGAGGCAGATGTGGCGACCACAATGTCTCCGTACACCATGGCGGAGACAGGGGCGCTGGCGTAGCGCGTGCGATACGGAGCACGTAGTTGCTCCATCACCTTAGCCTTGGAAAATGTAAGGCGCAACACCCTCTCCACCCAAATGTCTCGACGGGAATAGCTGTCATGCAGCTCATCGAAGCTGGGGAGAAGCTTCTCCCCTACCGCCTAAGCGCGGAACTTCTTCTCTGCATCATCGGCACTTTCTCCCGGAGAAAGAACGAAAGGAACCTCGCGGAGGTTCTCAACAGGGGCACCTTGTGCCTGCCTGTTTAAGCGCTCTCGGTACGATACGCTAGTGAACTGCTTTTGTGTAAGCAGTTGTGCCGGAATTTCTCACGGCGTTCGCGTTGATACGGCTGTTCAGCCGCGGGTCCAGGGGTATAGGATGCTAGACTAGTCCTTACCAAGCGCCTGGCCCACCTTGGAAGGTCACGAGGACCATCAAAATTATAAGCTGCCCTTGACGGGCATTTGGGGGCGCGTAACGCAGCCCTTAGTGCCTGTGCGGCAAGTTGGGTGCCTTGAGCTGCGTCCAGCTCATTATTGACGATCGCCTTTGGCGATTCGGATGTATCATCCGATATGGGCAGGGGTGGAGAACTCGTTAGCGCATTTTACCCGCGTGTGGGGAATGGATTAGGCTGCCGACAACGCCGTTCGGCGCTGTTGGAGCGGCTCACCATTGGGGAGGTATCCCCAAGGTCATCCACCTCCGAGTTTTCGGAGTAGTCTACCTCTTCTAGAGGAGACGCCATAGCACCACTGAAGGTGTACATATGGAGGTCCAGAGGAACTGGCATTGGAGTTCTCCAACAATTTTTTTTTATTGCGTAAGCAATAGTCTTGATGGGGGAGGATGTAACGGGGTTACATTCGGGTAACACTGAGTGTTGGTGTACATGAGTACACCACGGTTGAGGTCAGTATTGGCCGGGTTAAAAGGTTTCGAACCTTTGGTTATTTTTACCAATCAGGGCATGGTCCCTTGGTGTGGTGGTGTGTCTGCCATCCACGTGTCAGTACACAGGTGTGTACACTACATTTTAGCTAGATACGAATTAAGAATATTCTACTTAGTATTATATATAGTTTATATTAGTTTAAATTAATTTAGACTAATTACATATTAAATATATTCATCTTACATTTCACTCTAAATAGCAGACGCGCGACCTCGACCGGTCGAGCGTGCAGTGAGTGTCGTAGGTAAGATGGAGCCCTCCCTTTATCTACACCCCGTAAAGGGAACACAGCCGTTAAGGCTACGTAGTAAACCAACCCGGTAATCTTGGCCCCGAGTAGGAGATCTCTCCTACTAAGCCCTTTATAAGGGCTTATCGGCTAAGTAGCGGTAGATACCGCTTTAAGGAAGAGCCTTCCTCTGTGCGCTAGCCGCACCGTGCGTATACGCACCGGCTACAGGATCTCTATATTGGAGTATTGGACTTTTATTCTCGTATTGGTTGGGCTCTACGATCGATTGAGCGATCTGCCCTTTGAAGTATATTTAATGGAGTATAACTGTTATGCCCGTAACCAGGGTGAAGAGTTCCGCCCAGGGTACATTACCCAGCACGGTCTCATGTTTTTAGACCTCAAGTCGATTCCCAGCACCGATCCACCGAGTGTGAAACTAGCCCATTCCATCGGGTACACAAGGTGAGATGACGAAAGAATCGGACCAGTCGTCCTGTGCTGATGATCGGTCGTCTGCTAGCAGCTGACGATCAGATAGGATCGTAGGCGAAGGTTCGCGGGGTACCCCCCCCCGTAAGTTGTAAGGCCGGGCATGATGGTGGTCAGGTTCTCGACAATACGGTGTTCGATTTTGAACTTGACTCCACCACAATGGTGCGCGTGCCCGGATCACTTGGTGATCGTGGATATCACCGCAGCGATATTCAGCAAATAATTGATTACAGTGAATGAATGTGGAATCGTTCTGGAGAGGACATAAGGAACGGCTATCGCCTTATGTTTTCGTTGTCGATAAGGATGGCGATGTCCGACCTGGCCGGGTGGAGGACCAGATCGGGATTAATAAGTTTTTTCCTCCCCATAAGGCTCCGACCGGAGCCGATCGGGACTATAGTAAGTCTTGCTATAGTTCCGGAAAGGATCAGGACTTATGCCTGATCCTATGCATTTGAATGAATATTTTGACGAAAAGAAAATAAAAAGTGAAAACGACTTGGAGGCTGATCGGGACGATCCAGTCCACCCTCCCAAGGTTCCCAAGCAGAGGCTCAGAATGCCGTCCAAGGAAGACGACTTGGAAGAAAAGTCGCAGGTCGGGGATGGGGTAATCAAAGAAGAAGACCTGACCAGGATGTTTACATCCACGAGGTGAAGCGATTTATTCGTGAAGACCAGGTCATGCGAATTATAGACCCCCAGATCCCCGATCGCCTTCTCGGACCCACCACCGAGCCGATCCACAGCGATCGGCCGTTTCTATTGGTGAAGAACCTGCTGGCGATGTTGGCTGAGGTCGGCATGAAAGTGCGAAACCTCGCCAGAGTACAGAAACTGTTCGATCTGGACACTTGGAAGCTGGAGATGTCGATGTCGACCCTCCATGATCATTTGGTGCCGTTGGTGGGGGCGGTTCGCCGCCCAACTCCCACCGTGGCATTGAAGGCCGCCGAAGTCACGGAAGCATACGATGATGTGTGCTCCGACGATAAGTCGTTGTATCAGTCTCCACCTGCCTCTAATAGCTCATCGGAGTTGGAGGTTGGTGTTGAGCGGATGACCATGGGGGCGGATCGCAACCCATGGGAGCATAAAAAGGACGTGCGGCAGCAAGGGGCTGCATGCCGGTCGGGGCCCCAGGATCCCCCACAGGTTTCAGTACTTCCAAAAGAGGATACCAACACGCTGCCCATGACCCAAGCTAACGTCCAAGCCATGTTTGAGGCAATGATGGAGCGTTTCATGGGAGACCGATGCCGATTGCCTCCGCGCCCGCATGCCCAGGACCGATCTGCCCGGAAAAATGTCAATACTTGCCGGGATGTCGATATGGAGTCAGTGGCATCAACGGACAAGGCTATCCGTGGTGGCAAACCAGTTGGCAGAGGAATACACAAGCCGCAGCCAGCCCGACCGCGCCGATCAAGCAAGAATAGTGATTTCGACATGGAGTCGATCGACGATCCGGATGACCACTATGAGTCAGACGGTTCAGGGGAGGGCAGAACGCGCAGGGCTAACCTAGCCTCTACGACCGCTTTTGATTTTGGATCTACTGCGATCCCACGCATTCGCATGGCTGCGACTACTGATCTCAAGGATTTCACTGGCAAGGACGCCGACGAGGAGCAAGCCAGATCGTGGTTCGGTCGGGTCAAGTCTGTCTTCTTGCGGGATCAGACACTAAAAAATGAACGGCGTCTGATCTTCAGGGATCTGATGAGAGGACAGGATGCGAACTGAATCCAGCAGTTGATTCGGGATGTCCGATCTGACTGGGATCTGCTATGTTCAGAATTTGAGAGGCAGTACTGAACTCCGGATTTTCTACCGCCCGCAAGTATCACCATATGCAGAAGCGGGTCTACGAGACGCCGATCCTGTATTTGCACCGCCTGAACGTGGCCGCAATTAGCGCCGGAATAGTTATCAAGGAAGGCAACCCGCCGACCGGTGCCGCTATGGAGCACGTGGGTCACTATATTAGTACCCTGGATGACCAAGAGCTGGCAGATCAGCTCACTCTGCTGCGCCTCTAAGATGTGACGGACGTGGAGCAGACGTTGCGGACGTTGCAACACTCACGCAGCATGAGGGAGAAGGGCGCTGTTGGATCAGGTCGCTACAGATCTAAAACCCGACAGATCCGGTGAAGAGGCCCCTGACCAGATCGGCCCGTGCTGTTAAGGCGATCGCGACTGAGGACAGCACTGGGTCGGAAGAGGAAAGTAGCGGCCTGTCCGGTCGGGAGTCGGATGAGGACCAGTATCGCCACGTTTTCATCACGGAACATGACCCAAGAACCATATCGACGCCTAACCAGGCAGATCGGAAGGGCAGGAGTGGGAGTAAGTCCGACCCGGACCGACCTCGCAAGAGGTGTTCTCACTGCGGGTCGAGCAAGCATGACGGTGGGGACTGCTGAAAGAAGTTGATATGCAAGAAGTGCGAAAGACGAGGTCATCCCACCGATCACTGCCTCTTCGTGTGCAAGTCATGTGGAGAGATCCACGAGGCCGGACAGTGCAAGATCGAAGAGTTCTCAATCTGATGCGCAAGTGGTATGTGCCGGGTAAGCACGCGGGGATGCTTCCACCGGACGTGGAGAAGATGTTAAACTAGAACGCTCGCCAGGTTGGAATCTGGATCAAGCCGAGCGATCTACGTTTCGCATCTATGCATATGTCGGCAAGTAGAATAAAACCGACAATACATGTTCTGTTCTCAATTGCGTCGATCGGGATCATGCGGTCTACAATATCACGACCGATGAATATTCCCGATCGAAGGTGGTCATGCAGTTGGATATGCTGCCTGGGGAGTCTCGCGGATACTGGAAGTATCATGCGCCCGACAAATGGTTTAAGCAGGCGAAAGCCTGTGGTAAGATTAATAACCAGAAGGCAACGATGTTGTTCGACTCTGGTGCCGAAGTCTCGATTATAGACTCCGCCTTTGCTCGTAAGGTCGGATGTCGTATAGACGATACCCACATACAAGAATGCGTTGGAATTGGGTAAAATTCTTACATGACCGAAGGAAGGACGCCCGTGAAGATCACCCTATCGGGTTCGTTGGTTTACTTCTTCAACGCTTGTGTTGGCAAGCTGGCCGGTCAGGATGCCCTGTTGGGCATGGATATTATGGTGCCGGCGGGTATCCGCCTAGATCTGTCTCGTGGAGTGCTTACACTCCCGG